>CP106714.1:97705681-98305681 GCA_025503065.1 Gossypium bickii | reverse complement strand
TCTAGCTTCTGAATCCGTATTTTTCTTTTCTTTACTAAGCTCCTCGGGTTTGCAAGCTTTTTCAACCAATACTAAAAATTCATTCAAATCAAGAATTCCAACCAGAAGTTTAATGTCTTCATTCAATCCTTCGATGAATCATTTACACATAGTAGTTTCTGTCGAAATGTAATAGCCCGGTTTAGGGGCTAGTCGGAACAGTGGTTTCAAGACCACTAATCCGAGGTTGAAAAAAATTATTTTGATATTATTTTATGTGTCTTAACATGTTTATAGGGATACATGAGAATTTTGGTACCTTAATTTTTATGATTGATTGCATAATTGCGAAAAAGGACTAAATCGCATAAAGTGCGAAAGTTCTATTTTAGAAGGTAGAGGTGTCTAATAGCCATAGAACATTAAATTGAAGGTCCTTAAAGTGAAATTAGGCCATTATATGTGTGTTGGTCGGCCATATAGACTAGGGAGGCAAGAGCATCAAATTTTGGTCAAATTTGGTGGAAATTAGGTGATAAAAAAATGAATAAAATATGATAAAAAGAAGAAATATCATCTTTCACTATTTAAGTTTCTTCTCCACCGAAAAATGAAGATAAGTAGAGGATTTAGAGATTTGGTCAAAATTATCATCCAAGTTATCTCCCTACAAGTAAGTGATTTTAGAGATCTTTCTTGGTGATTTTTGTGTTTTTGGAACCCCCAAAGCTTAAGCTAGCTAATGAGGGGACTAAATTGTGATATGGTTGAAAGTCTAGGGACTTTCCATGAGAGTATTTATGTTGTTAGCTGAGTTTTTATTAAAGAAAATGAATGTTGGAGAGATGAGAAATAACTTATGTGAGAGGTGTTAGCATGAAAACACCTAAATAGGACTTAAATGCAAAGAATGAAATTGTGTCATAAATGCATGAAATGGTGAGAATGGTGAGTAGTTGTAAGAGAAATAAATGTTCAACTAGACTTGTTTATCAATAAAATGTGTTGAAAAATAAATTACGAGCCTAGGGGCAAAATCATAATTTTGCCATTGTACAAAGGCAAAATGGTCATTTTTACCCAGGTATAGATTTTGATGTATTATGATCATAGGATGATAGAAATGAATTGAATTTCATTATTATAGATCAAGCAGAGCGTGGGATCAACCTTGACCATGGAAAAGGCAAGGTGACTGATTAAACCGTTAGTTAACATGTTTTGCACCGAGGTAAGTTTATGTGTAAACAATGCATATTATTTTGTAAACATTACGTTGCTAATTAGTGTATGGCATGATTGAGAACATGTATGGTTCAAGTGGATTGAATGTGGTAGTCTTGATATAATTATTGTCTGAATGATGAAATAGTCATATAAATGTGTAATGACAATACTTGTTGGTGGGCTAAGTGCGATACCACCTTGTTTCTTAATTACGATGGGCTATGTGCGATACCATCGTCTATTTACTCATTTGGTGGGCTATGTGCGATACCACCGTAACTAATCTTTGGTGGGCTAAGTGCGATACCACCCTAATAAAGGCGGATGGTGGGCTAAGTGCGAAACCATCGAGCAATGTGACTATGAGTAATGGAATTAGAGATAGTGATGTGTTGTATTATGTGGCGTTGTGATGCTAAGTGCAGGGGAACCTGTTAATGAATGTATGCGTTAAGCTTGTGATATGGTTGGAATGTGGGAATGGAGAAAATGAGTAAGCATGATCATGAATGTAAATTGTTTCTTACTTAGTATGTAATGCTATGTAATTGTTTAATACATGTTATAATGATATATTGTTTACATGTAAACTTACTAAGCTTAAAGCTTACTCCCCCTTCTCTTTTTCCTTTGTTTTATAGAGTTTAAGAGCCAAGCCGAGATATAAAGATATTCAGAAGATCGCCTACACTATTAGCTCACCTCGGTATACCTAGACTTAATGATTTTGTACATGGCATGTATAGGGGCTAGACTAGTTATGATATTTTGTCATTTTGGCCAAAATGTATTGGCCCTTGTTAAGATAACTATTTTGTATATTGCCATGGTTGATGGCTCACCTTATCATTTATGAAATTACAAAGTTATCTATGGAAGTTCATATTGAAATCATGAGATGTTTATTAGTATGTTGAATAGGTTCATGTGGTGTAAGCTATAGGGGTGCAAAGAGCTTGGCAAACAGCCTTGTTCTTGTCCACATGGGTAGGTACACGGGCGTGTATCTCACACACGGCCAAGCCATGGACGTGTGCCCGAGGTCGTGTGAAGTCTACATTTTGAAACTGGAATTTGAAATGTCACACGGCTGAAGCACACGGGCGTGCCCATGCCGTGGGGAAATAGTTAGAGTCGACCATGGAACAGCCATATGGGCGTGTGTCTAGGTCGTGCGATTCAAGTCAGTGTCGACCACGGGCGTTGAACACAGGCGTGTGAGATGATACACGGGCGTGTCATCTAGTCCACAGGTGTGTGACCATTGTTTAGGTGACATTTTTCTAAATGTGTCAAAGTTTCCTATTTATGTCCGATATTTTCCGATGGTTAGTACAGGGCCCTATAGGCCTATATTGAAGAAGTTAGATGTAAGATTGAAAATCTTTGAATTTGGAAATGAAATTGCTAACTCAAAGTTACATGACCAAGTGAGTTGAGTCAGGTAATGCCTCCTGCACGATTCCGGTACAAGATACGGGTAAGGGTGTTACACAAAATACATTCTCGTGCATACTGGCTCAATCTTACAAATTCTCGCTCGTATTCCGTAAAAGACATACGGGCCTATTTCAGCTCTAGGAACTCTTTACGTTTCTGATCTATAAATCGTTGACTGATATATTTCTTCCGAAATTCAGCTTGAAAGAAATCTCAGGTGATTCGTTCTCTCGGAACCACAGATGTTAATGTTTTCCACCAATGATATGTCGTATCTTTCAACTACGAAACAGCACATTTAAGACATTCATCAAGAGCACATGATAGTTCATCGAACACTCTAATGGTATTCTCAAGCCAAAATTTCGCTCGTTCAGCATCATCATCCACTGTAGCCTTGAACTCTTCGGCCCCGTACTTCCGAATTTTATTCACCGGAGGTTTACTCAATCGAATCAGATCTGAAACTTGTGGCACTACAAAAACTTACAGGGGTAGAGGTCGTTAAGCAGCCGGATTCGTTTGAACGAACTCCATAAACCACTCACTCATCATTTGGAAGAAGTTTGCTTTGCCTCTCCCTTGTGACTACTAGCTATCAGCCTAGATTCAGCCGGCGCTGCCCCTAGACACATGCCCATATGACTGGCCCGTGGTCATCTCTGATTAATCCACACGTCCTGGGCATGCCCGTGTGCTTCAACCGTGTGGCGATTCAGATTCTAATTTCAAGGTGCAGACTTCACACGGCCTAGACACACGCCCGTGTGCCTACTCGTGTGAACAAGAAGAAAGCTATTTGTCAAGCTCTTTGCAACCCTCTAGATCACACCATAAGAATCCATTCAACATATCATCAAACATACTCATATTTTGCAATCTAATTTTTCCATGAATGATTAAATCATTTCATAAATGACAAAGTGAGCCATTAATCATGGTAATATACAAAATAGTTTATCTTAAAAAGATGCCAACACACTTTTGGCCAAAATAACAAAATACTCTAACTAGTCCAGCCTCTATACATGCCATATACAAAAATCACTAAGTCTAGATATACCAAGATGAGCAGATAGTGTGAGTGGTCTTCTGGTTATTCACGTATACCGGCTCGACCCTTAAACTCTATAAAACAAGGGAAAAGAGAAGGGGGAGTTAGCTTTAAGCTTAGTAAGTTTACATGTAAACAATATAACATTATAGTATGTGCTAAACAACTATATAGCATTATATATTGAGCAAGAAACACTCCACATTCATAATAATGCTTACTTATCAATTCCACATTCAAACCATATCACAAGCTTAGTGCATACATTCATCAATAGGCTTTCCTGCACTTAACGCCACAACATCATATAATACAACACTTCACAATCTCATGATCAACTATTTATAATCAAATTACTCGGTGGGTTCGAACTTAGTCCACCATCAGTCTTTATCGGGGTGGTATCGCACATAGCCCACCAAAAAAAATAATTATGATGGTATTGCACATAGCCCACCAATTAATAAATAGACGATGGTATCGCACCCAGCCCATCGTAATTAAGTAATATGGTGGTATCGCACTTAGCCTACCGTCGAGTATTGTCATTATACATTCACATATCTATTTCGTAATTCATATAACGATTATTCAATAACTACCACATTCAAGTTCTCAATCAAGCTATGCACTAATTATCAACAACGATGTATAAAAAAATGCATTGTTTACACATAAGCTTACCTCGGTGCAAAACGTGTTAACTAACAGTTTAATCCGTCACCTTGCCCTTTCCACCGTCAAGGTTGATTCCGCGTTCTTCTTGATCTATAATAATGAAATTCATTCATTTAGATCATTCTATGATCATAATGTATCAAAATCTACACTTGGGCAAAAATGACCATTTTGCCCTTGTACTATGAAAAAATTACAATTTTGCCCCTAGGCTCGTAAATCATTTTTCAACACATTTTCTCAATAAACAAGCCTAGCTAAACATTTATTTCTATTACAACCACTCACCATTCCAACCATTTCATGCATTTATGACACAAATTCACTCTTTGCATTTAAGTCCTATTTAGGTGTTTTCGTGCTAACACCTTTCACAAAAATTGTTTCTTATCTTCCTAACATTCATTTTCTTCATAAAAACTCAGTTAACCACATATACTCTCTCATGGTAAGTCCCTAGACTTTCAACCATATCACAAATTAGTCCTCTCATTAGCTAGCTTAAGCGTTGGGGACTTCAAAAGTACAAAAATCATTAAGGAAAACCTCAAAAAATCACTTACTTACTAGGGAATATGTTGGCTGAAAGTTTTAGCTTCAAAACCCTTGTTTTCTTTTCAAATTTTCTGTGGGAAGTTTTATTTTAGTAATTTTTTTATCACCTAATCTCTACCAAATTTAACCAACATGTAATACTATTGTCTCATTCATTCCTATGGCCAGCCATGCCCTCCTAATGGCCTAATTGCACTTTAAAGACCTTCAATTTAACATTCTATGGCTATTTGACACTTCTACCTTGAAAAATAGAACTTTCGCACTTTATACGATTTAGTCCTTTTTTTCACAATTAAGCATGAAATCATCAAAATTAAAACACCAAAAATTCATGCATCCATATAATTATGCTACAACACATAAAACAACTTCAAAATAATTTTCTTCGACCTCGGTTTAGTGGTCTCAAAACCACGATTCTGACTAGCCCCAAAATCGGATTGTTACACCTTTGATGCACACACCTACATAACATAACATAGCACCAATTCAAGCTTATACATACAACCAAATCATCCACAACCAAGACATCAACACATCATTCACATGCTAACATCTATCATACATAAACATCACATAACTTATCAACTCAAATCATGCAAGTTTCCTCATTCATGAAAGCATCATCATATGAATATACTTATACCAATATTAGCCAATTTCAAATGGCCTTATACAAAATGAACTTCTAACCAACATAAGCCAACACATTTGGCCAAATCAATTATGACACATAACAAAATGACCAAGTCCCCTATACATGCCATAACTCAAAATGTTGAATCCATTGATACCAAAATAATTGTTGATAGTGTGTACGGATCTCCGACGGTTTCCGAACCTCGAGCTAGCTTGGTGATACTATAAGACAAGGAAAAGAAAGGGGAGTAAGCTATATAACTTAGTAAGTTCCTATGCAAATAATAAGCTCAATAACCACACATTTAACATACAATTAACATGATAAAAATTAGCATGAATGTTATTAAAATCTTATAATCATAACTTACTCAATCACCACTTCACCAAGGGTTCATCACATATCGAGCTCATTACTTATGAGTTTCACATACATACCTGTACCGACTCGCATCATTGCCATATCCTTTCACAACTTTGACATTCCCGTTGAACACTTGGAATATTAACGGATACTTGGGAATCTTGCACATATGTGCCATACATGTAGCTAAAGCTACCTCATATCTCAAAATAAATATAAGCTCGCTTTTAAGCTATTCACGGACCTGCTCACACAAGCTGTTAGTCAGGACGTAACTACACAGTGCTGCTCACACAAGCTGTCAAGTATCCGTAACACATGCCGGACTACCCAGCCACTGGTAGGATGTACAAGACCAGCACCTGGATCACATAATCACATATACACATGGGTTCCTAGTGACATGTCACTCGTATCCTATTCTATTCCTAAGGTTCAACCGGGATTTCTCGTTCATCGAAACTTTGTCGAATACGTCCAAAAAGTCAATCACAATTCATACAATATTAAAGCATTTAAAACATAAATATAACAATGCATTATTTACGTATGAACTTACCTCGGTACAAAAATAGTAGAATTGGATCTAATCGTCAAACACTTTGTTTTTCCCCAGATCTAGGTCCGAACCTCATTTTTCTTGATCTATAATAACAAATTTAACTCATTTAATACTCACATTATTCAATTTAGCCCAAAAATCATATTATGGAAAATTTTTAATTTTGCCCATAATGTTTCACATTTTTACAATTTAGTCCCTAGGCTCGTATAGTCAATTTCTTCACAACCCAAGCCTAGCCGAACCATTCTCATAATAGCCCAATTTTTCCATTTAATTACACTTTTACTACTCATTTTATAACTTCTACAAATAAGTCCTTTTTGACATTTTCATCAAAAATCACCTAGTAAAAGTTGTTTATCTAACACCAAGCAGACATTTTCTACCATTATACATCAAAATACACAAATATCTATCATGGGTAAAATTTTAGACCTTGACAATACTTCAAATAGTCATTGGAAAAGCTAGATTAGGTTACAAGGATCTCAAAAACATAAATATCACTAAAAATGGGGCTAGAACGGACTTACAATCGAGCTTGAAAGTGGCCAAAACCCTAGATATGTCTTCTCTTGCAATATTCAGCCATGGGGGACTAAATTGATGAAGATGAAGACTTTTATTTAGTTATTTTGGCTTTATTTACTAGATTACCAAAATGCCCTTCACCTAAACTTTGAAATTTTTCACTAACCATGTCCATTTTTGTCCATACTAAGCATAATGGTCTAATTATCATCTAAGGACCTCCAATTTAAAATTTCATAACAATTAGACACCTCTAGCTTGTAGAACACACATTTTGCACCTTTTTCAATTTAGTCCTTTTAACTAAATTGACTGCCCAAACATCAAAATTTTCGAACGAAATTTTCACAAAATCATTCCATAAAACTGTAGACCATAAAAATATAATAAAAATAATTTATTTTTTTTGCGTTAGATTTGTGGTCCCGAAACCACTGTTCTGACTAGGCTCAAAATTGGGCTATTACAACTCTCCCACTTTAAGGATTTTCGTCCCCGAAAATCTTACCAGAAAAGAGGTTTGGGTACTGTTTTCTCATAGCTTCCTCAGGTTCTCACGTAGCCTCTTTGACCCTGTGTTGTTGCCATAAAACTTTCACTAGAGCTATACTTTTATTTCTCAAATATTTGACTTCCCGAGCCAAAATCTTTATCGGTTCCTCACCATAAGTCATGTCTGGTCAAATCTCAACCTCTGACGGAGAAATCACATGCGAAGGGTTTGATCGATAACGTCGCAACATCGACACATGAAATACACTGTGAATCCTTTCCAACTCTGTCGGTAAAGCTAACCGATATCCCACTAGCCCTATTCTTTCAATAACCTCATACGGCACAATGAAACGCAGACTTAACTTGCCTTTGCGACCAAATCTTAGAATTTTCTTCAACGAAGATACTTTCTGAAATACTTTATCACCAACTTGAAACTCAATCTCTTTTCTTTTCAAATCCGCGTTACACTTCTTCTTGGGCATCAGAGCAGACAACTCCTAGAAGATAGAGCCATAGATGTCACTAATTGGACTAACAGTACATCGGACTGGACCCAATTTGTTACACCTAGTTCCCTTTAAAACCAAAAATTAGGAGCCAATTTGGGGGTTAGATTGAAAGAATTGTAAATTGGCAGTCTCTACTGAAAAGTTAAGAAAAACTATGAACGAAACTGGGAAAAGTTGAAATCCAAGTCTGGTTCGATCGAATTAGAACCAGCGGGTTCCTTAGTGAAAAACGAAATGGTTGTGGATGAATGGTTATTATATGGTGGGAGACTACACATGAAGGGCTATAAATAGTGGGAAATGACTTCCTAAGGAAGATTTAACTCCATTATGTTTCATTTTCTTCCCTTCTTCATCTTCTTCCTTGGTCGCTCCTAATGAGCAATGATTAAAGAAAACTCTACATAGAGCGATGGTCGTGAGATTTAAGTAAAAAAAAAAGCGGAGAATTCAGTGAGCAGGTAAGGTTCTTAGTCCTTCTTTAATCGTAGGGATAAAGAAAATGAAGATAAGGGTTTTCAGAACCATTTTAAGGGCTCTGCATGTTTCTGGAAATTTGAGATTTAAGGTAAAAATTTGATATTGAAAGACTAATATACCATTATCAAGTACTATTGGAGTAATGCTTTTTCTTGGGCGTCAGATCGGACAACTCCCAGAAGATAGAGACATAGATGCCACTGACTGGACTAACAGTATATTGGACTGGACTTAAGTTGTCACACTCGGTTCCCTTTAAAACTAAAAATTAGGAACCAATTTGGGGGTTAGATTGAAAAAATCAAAAATTGGCTGTCTCTACTGAAAAGTCAAGAAAAGTTGGGAACGAAACTAGGAAAAGTTGAAATCCAAGTCTGGTTCGGTCGGATTAGAACCAGCGGGTTCCTTGGTGCAAGACAAAATGATTGTGGATGAATGGTTATTATACAGTGGGACACTGCGCATGAAGAGCTATAAATAGTGGGAAATGACTTACGAGGGAGGATTTAACTCCATTATGTTTCATTTTCTTCCTTTCTTTATCTTCTTCCTTGGTCGCTCTAAGTAAGCAATGATTAAAGAAAGCTCTTTATAGAGTTATGGTCGTGAGATTTAAGTCAGAAAAGTGGAGACTTCAGTGAGCAGGTAAGGTTCTTGTCCTTCTATAAACGTAGGGATAAGGTTTTTAATCCTTCTATAAACGTAGGGATAAAGAGAATGAAGATAAGGGTATTCAAAACCATTTTGAAGGTTCTGCATGTTTTCGAAAAATTGAGATTTAAGGTAAAAACACTGAGTCTAACCCATGATTTATTTGTCATGCTTAACCGCCAGGAGAATGCAAGCTCTAGCATCTGGAAAAGCTAAGTTTGTAAGACAAAGAAGAATCAAATGAGTTTTGCACTCAACCTCCCGAAATGCCAAGTATGCTGTAAGGTTGCATGGGTTTATAAGTATTCGCCATTCTAGTCCAATATGCATGATTCTACAGTATTTAGTTATAAAGTGCATGTAATGCATATGAAATATGAAAAGGGGTTTTCACTGAGATGAGACGAAGTTAGGATGGGAAAAATAAGTGATTTTGTTAGATACCGCCATACGGTGTTGCTGTGTCCACCCATGATGAGTGAAGCTACGAGCCTTGTGGAGGGGACATTGTAGTTTTTTAGCATCAAGGTATAGGATGGCGAATTGAGGAATGGATGGAATGCAATGGGAAAAGAAGCGAAAAGATCATAACTAGGTCATGGGTTTAATCGGAGGTTATATGCCTAAAATAAGTAAGACCATAGCTGAAAGATGCTATGGCCTCATGATAAAAAAGAGTAAGAAAATAACTGAAAGATGCTATGGCACCATGATAAAGATAAGTAAGACCATAGCTAAAGGATGTTATGGCATCATGATATAAATGAGTAAGACGATGGCTGAAAAATGCTATGGCATCATGGTAAATATGACTAAGACAATAGCTGAAAGACACTATTGCATCCTAATAGTCCACCAGAATAGTAAACATAGGTTAGATTGTGTAAGACCATAGCTGAAAGACATTATAGCATCATAGATAGTTCAACGAGACATTAAACACAGGATAGTCCGATAGGACATTAAACACTAGATAGTCCGACGGGACATTAAACATAGGATAGTCTTATGAAACACTAAACACAAGATAGTTCATCGGGATGGTAAACACGGGGGTATATCATGTAATATTATAGCTACAACATGTTATTGTAACACCCCTCACCCGTGTTCAAAACCAGAATCGGATACAAGGCATTACCTAACTTATCTTGCTTGAACATAACACATCGGCTATAAAATTTCGTTTCAGCTTAAAAACTTTCCAATCAAACTCATAACCTGATCATTCTAGGCTTACGAGGCCCTAAACATACTTCTAGGAGACTTTCGAATTTAATTGAAAGCTTTTATGCGCTTAGAAAATTTTTGTCCAAACTGGGGCCACACGCCCGTTTTGTTCAAGGGACACGCCCGTGTGCCCCCTAAAACATGCCCGTGTTCTTCACCCATGGTCGACACTGACTTATTTCACACTGACAGGCACACACCCATGTCCCTGGCCCGTGTCGCTTACACAGGCTCGACACGCCCGTGTCTTAGCACATGTGCCAAAACCTGGGTATTATGTTTATAATGTCATCGCCTCACTAAGGTCACACGGCCAAGGCACACAGTCGTGTCCTTAGACCGTGTGTCGAATTAAATTCCACATTTTAAGTGCAGACTTCACAGCCTGGGCTCACGCCCATCTCTAAGGCCGTGCCTCTCACACGGCTAAGACACACAATCTTGTCTCTACCCGTGTATTTACTACTAAGCATTCTAACTTTGTAAACTAGCATGCAGGGAACGCACGGTCGATCAACACAGCCATGGGGCTGACTGTGTGTCTCACACGGCCTAGACACATGCCCGTGTGTCTACCCGTGTGGACATTTAAAAGGCTATATTCCAAGCCAAACGCCACCCTGCATGGCAAACATACTCCAACTCATATCAACATAACTCGTGTCCCAAAGGCACATCCAAGAACTCAATTCAAAGCATTCACATAAGCATAAACTTCATAATTTCATCATCATTAAATATATATATAAACTTACCAAGTATTGGCCCGATTCCAATGACCATTTACAAAATGATTTTGATAACATACATAGCCAACACTTTAGCTAACAATTACGACCTAACAAAATACCCAAGTCCTATACATGCCATACTCAAGATAAGTCTAAATTGTTATACCAAAGTGATGTCGATAGTGTTATTTTCGAACTCCTGCATCCCACGATCCTCGAGTTATCTTGGTAATACTGCAAGGAAAGGGAAATGAGAGGGGTAAGCATAAAGCTTAGTAAGTTAGTATAAAAATAATTAGCAACAATAAGCTCATAATGACATCAATCCATGGCATTAGATAACCACACAAAGTCATAAGCACTTTGCCATAACTTCCTCATACTTATTTTTATCTAGAACATACAATGCCTCATATCGTAAACATTCCTCGTGAATTTCTCACGGCACCTGTATTCACTCATTTATATGACTTTAGTACTAATCTCATTTCTATTTCCAAGCTTATCTAGTTATCCTATTATTCACTAGGATACTCAAAGACGCATATTCATCGTCATTAATATAAGTATGAAGGCAATGCCACATCCCAGATATGGTCTTACATGGGGTCACCTCTGAGTGCCGATGCCATAACCCGGATATGGTCTTTTACGGAATCTCACATCAAGTATCGATGCCATATCCCGGATATGGTCTTATACAATTCTCATATTCAATTTCGAAGCCATATCCCAGATATGGTCTTATACAGGATTTCAATTGGTGCTGAGGCCATCTCCCCAACATGGTCTTATACGGGACCTCATCCATCTCATGTCTCAATGATAGTGTTTTCACATTCATTATAGTCCAACTAGGACTTCAATATCTCAACTTACTCATTCAACATAAATTATTCAATTTAATAGAATATCATGTAACATCATAATATTAAACATTCCCAAGCATGCTGGCATAATTGTTGAATTTATCACATACAAACTTACCTCGATTTCAAAATAAGCTAGATCGTCAGTCTAGTCTAATATTTTGTTATTTTCCCGATCAAGGTTGATTCTTGGCTCTTCTTGCTCTATAATAGAAAATTAGCTCATTTTAATCATCACATTAATAAAAACATTTCGATAATCATGCTTTGGTAAAATTACTATTTTGCCCTTAGACTTTGGCAAAATAACCATTTTACCCCTAGGCTCGGAAATCAATTCTAATCAAATTTCTACCTTCAAAAGCCTAGGTGAACATTTATTTCTCTTATATCTATCATCAAAACCCAACATTTCACACATTTACAACAAATTTTGCAACCTTTATAAAAAGCTCCTTTTTAGTGTTTTCATGGAAACACCTTTCACAAAAGATGTTCATCTAACAACTAAGACTCATTTTCTTCCAAAAAAATGCAGCAAGTAATAATGAAAGCCCTCATGAAAAAACTCTAATCTTTTCACCATATTGCAAGATAGTCCCCTCATTAGAAAGCTTAAGCTCTAGGGGTTCTAAAAGTACAACTATCTTCAAGAAAAATCATTAAAATCAGTTACTTGAATGAAGGTGAGTTTTCTAAAATTTTGAGCATTCAAAATCTCTATTTTGTTTGCTATTTTCGGTGGAGGAAGATGGAGAGAAAAGATGATATGTTTTCTTTCTTTATTTTATTACTACAAGTCAATTTAGTCACCAACTTTGACCAATTTTTATATTTTTGTCTCCTATGGCCGGCCACTCTATTCTTAAGGGTCTAATTGCAATTTAAAGACCCCAAATTAATATTCTAAGGCTATTAGGCACCTTTAGCTTATAAAATAGAACTTTCGCGCTTTATGCGATTTAGTCTTTTTTCGCGATTAAGCTTGAAATCGCTAAAATTAAAGCACCAAAATTTTCATGTACTTATATAATCATGCTCTAACTCATAAAATAATATGAAAATAATTTTTTTTAACCTCATATTAGTGATCCCGAGATCACTGTTTCCGACTAGCCCCTAAATCGGGCTGTTATAGTTATGGCATCATAGATAGTCCGATGACACATTAAACACATGATAGTTTGATGGGACATTAAACACAGGATAGTCTGACGGGACATTAAACACGGGATAGTCCAACGAAAGACTAAACACAAGATGGTCTGTTGAGATGGTAAACACAGGAGTATATCGTGAAAGACCATAGTTTAAAGATACTATGGCATCGTAAATAGTCCACCGGGACAGTAAACAAGGGGATCCTAAAGTGAAGAACCATCAATGGAGTCCACTAGGACATTAAACATAGGGTGTACTGTGCAAGTCAATAGCTCAACTAGGGCAGCTTAGAGAGAGAGTCTATCGAGATAGTAAACACGTGTAGAAAATTAGAATAGAAATCATGGGACAACCCGCAAACAAGAAAAAAAATTGAAAGGAAAATGGAAGTATGGATTAGCAACCGTCGAGCAATAGGTCGAAGAATCCGCCAATGAATAGGAATGTGATGGAGATGAGAAAGGATTATGGGAATAGCAGTCATGTAATCCAATAGGGCATAAGGATGTTAACCAGGAAGTAGTCATGCAAGTTAACGTACCAGTGTTGTCTAATGTTTGGTCGAATGAGAAATGGTTTAACCAAGGATCGTGGATAAGAATCTGCCATTACGAAACATCGAGGTCACTCAGAGAAATCGTATAGACTAGTAGTGTATCATATTACGTTGTCTAGTCCCTAAGGAAGGGAAAGGGGTATTGAAAAAGAATGATATACATGATGATAGAAGTGTCTGCCAAGACTATTTTTCTTAAAGGAGAAAACCATTGAGAAAGTATCAGCCAAGTGGCTAGTTAGGTGAACGCCGAATGAAAGAGAAATCGTGAAACCAAATGGTCACTTAGTGATAGTTGGCTGAGTACTAAAGGCCCTAATGGTTCATAGTAGAAGGGCATACTACGCTTAAGGGTAAGGTAATGTGACCAAGGTGGATTACCAAGAAGTAATCCAACCACTATTTTCTATAAATGAGATTTAATTTGCTAGAGTGGCAGGAAATTTTCTAGGCATCCCAAAGGATGGGATGGCAGCGAGCCCAGCAGAACTAGGGTAATAATAAGAGTCCGCCATAAACTATGCAAATTGGGAATGATCGCTAAAGTAAATATACTCAATGGTCTTTAGGAGGTAGGCTGGAGGGCTGCATTAATAGGGCATGATGGTAAAAAGAAATCCACTTTGAGGATGAATGGAAGAAGGAAAATGAGTGAAAGAAAGGATAGAGTCTGTAGGGTTAGCGACACATTCAAAGGAACTGCCAAAGGGATTCAAGGTCAATAGAATGGCCGGAAGGAAATTACTTAACGATTTATCCGCCAATGGATAAGATCAAAAATAGGAAAAAGTCCACTACAACGGCTTAAAAGAAATGTTCCCAGGGAACAGGGAGTTTATTGTATTTATTATTTATCTAAATTCCCGACAAGGTGGGGTATGTTTTCTGTATCAAAGAAAGTCACTAAATTCATTTGAACTTACAGAGGTTTGATTTGTGATTGTAAGAATTACGGATAAGGAATTCATGGAGGGACTAAGCCAAATTGGGTGGCATAAAGTATTTATTTGAATAGAGACATGCACATAGGAAGGGGGCACCCATAAGAACTTCGCCTTGGGGCGAATATATTTTAATTATGTAGTTCCTTTAGGGTGGAGTAGTGATAGCAAACTTTTATTTACAAATTTTCTCTCTATTGTAAGTTTATTTTATAAATAGGAAAAATATTTTGATTTTAATATAATGTGTAATAAGTGTGTACATTAACCTAATTCACTAAGGAGAGGGAAATTACAATAGGGAAAAGATACAATGGGAAATAAATATTTTTATTCATTTAGTGGAATGTCGCCTCAATGGTGTCTTCACTTCTTTCAACTAACTCTTTCGAAAGGAGTAGGAATAATTGAGTTAATGCTAGAAATGGAAGAAGTTGTTAGGTTCCTCCTATCAATATCCTTAAGAGAAATGTTCCTAGGGAATAAAGAGTTTATTGTATTTATTATTTATCTAAATCCCTAACAAGGTGGGGTATGTTTTGTGTACCGAAGCAACTTACTAAGTTCGTTTGAACTTATAAGGGTTTGATTTATGATTGCAGGAATCGTGAATAAGTAACTCATGGAGGGACCAAGCCAAATTGGTGGAATCGAGTATTTATTTGAATAGAGTCATGCACATAGGAAGGGGGCACCCATAGAAACTTTGCCTTGGGAGTGAATATTGTAATTATGTAGTTCCTTTAGGGTGGAGTAGTGATAGCGAACTTTATTTAGAATTTTTTTCTTTATTGTAAGTTTATTTTATAAATAGGGAAAATAGTCTCATTTTAATAAGTGTGTACATTAATCTGATTCACTAAGGAGAGGAAAATTACAATTGAGAAAACATACAATGGGAAGTAAATATTTTTATTCCTTTAGTGGAATGTCGCTTCAATGGTGTCTTCACTTCTTTCGGCTGACTTCTTCGAAAGGAGTAGGAATGATTGAGCTAATCTAGAAATGAAAGAAGTCGTTGGGTTCCTCCTATCAATCTCCTTATAGGAACAAGAAGAATGGTGAGATTCGGATTGGTGAGGCCCTAAGTAGCGGGAAAACCTGGAAAGGAGGACCCTTACGTCGAGATTGAATATGGACTAAGTATGGAGGATGAGAAAGGAGGTTCACGAGGATGTCAGATTTGGCATTTTCCAAAGGATTAGGTGGCTCCCCATTTTGGAATCACACCTTTTCATTGGGATGCAGATTCCACCCATATCTTGTTCGCAAGCCTTCAATGGCTTGAACTTAAACCCCCAGGAAGAGAGGGAAGTGATGCTGACGTGGCTTCTCCACGAAGTTGCAGAAGAAAGCGTAATAAGTTGAAACCAAGGAAGGATTTGGGAAGCTGAGGAACTGTAACAGCCCGTTTTCAGTGGTGTTGGAAATAGTGATTTCAGGACCACAAATCTAACAAGAGAGTTCGTAAATATTATTAATTAATATTTATGAGTCAAGTATAATATTATTTAAATTTTTATTTAATATTTTTTTAATTGAAAGAATAAGTTGGTTCAAGTGGTATGTTCGCAAAGTCAAGTGGTTTTAGATGAAGAGGTATCGAGACCTCGTTTCTGTAAACTAAGCCGTAAATATTTTATTAAATATTTACAAAGTATTATTAGGGTCATATTAAAATTTGGTTAAGAAATTTTAATGTTTAGATAGTTAATTTAGTAAAAGGACTAAATCGTAAAAGCTACAAAAATTAATTTCTATTAGTTAAAGATACTAAATCACAATTGAAAGGTATAATAATGGATTTAAAAGGCAAATATATTGCGTATATGTAAGTGGGCGATTTAAGTGTGTTTGGAAGTGAAATTTGATATAAAATTAAAGGATAAAAATGTAAATTGATAAATACATAAAAAATTAAAACAAAACAAAGGCTAAACTAATCATCATCTTCTCTATTTACTATACACAAAATCGAAACACCATTCTAGGGTATAGAAAGCTTTCAGTTATGGTATTTTCACATGCATGGTATGTATTTCTTCACCGTTTTTCATGAATTTTATGATTTTGAGTTCATATAAGCTTAACCTAGTTAACCCAGAGGTTAATTCATAAAACTTTAAAATTTTTTAAATTGTATCATTGATGAAATTGAAGTGTTTTGAACTTATTTGATAAATTATTAAGGTTGTTAGCTAAATAAAAGTATGTTGTTAAGTAATTTTTAGTAATTTTAATGTTAAAGGATTAATTTGTTAAAAGAGAAAAATCCATTGGTGTTTATGTGAAGTTATTATACTTATGGACAGATTAGAAGCCCTAAAAAATTTGGCTAGCATGATTAGTAGCTAAAAATGGTAAATTTTCAAGTTTCGAGTATAGGGACTAAATTGCAAAAAAGGTAAAAGGTTAGAGGTAGTTTTGTAATTTTTATAGAAAGGTTAAATTGTGTAAATTTGATTATATAAGTGCTGAAATTGGCTTAATTGAATAAAGTTATTATATATAGATCAAGAAACAAGACAGTCAAAATTAGATCGATGATAAGCTAAGATATCAAAGTAATTCTCGGCTCTATTTTTACAACTGTTTTTGTTTAGGTAAGTTCGTATAAGAACTGTTTTTGTTTAGGTAAGTTCGTATAAGAACCTAAATTCATTAATTGATGTTTTGAATGTAGTTTGATAAATACTATATCATTTATAAATTAGATTGAAAGTTATTGAATATTTTGGTATTTTGGATGAATGATTTATTAATGTTATATTTTGTTTAATCGTTATTGATTTATTAATTAGTAATTTGGATTGTTTTATAATGTTTACTCATTTGATGGAAATTTTTGAATTGTATAGACATGTATAATTGGTATGTTATAAAGGGAAGAAGTTAAAGGATTGAGATGTAAAAGTGTCTCATTTGAACCTTAAGAATTCTTAGAATACAAATGACATGTCATTAGGGATTATACGATTTTGGGTGCTGGTCCTGGATGTCCTACCGATGGATGAGGTCCTACATTTGTTGCGAATTCTCTACAGCTCGTGTGAGTAGCGTCGTGTAGCTATCATCTTGACCCACAATATCATCCTGACCCATAACTCGTGTAAGCAGGCCCACTTCACAGCTCGTATGAACATTATTGAAAATGTTACAGTTACATGAAAAGACAAATTTTGCGTGAGCGCTCCCGAGTATCCAATGCTATTCTATTAGTTCAACAGGTGATTAAAGTTTTAATTGAATAGGTGAGTATATACAATGAAATATGTCATGGAAAATATGAATTGGAATATGTGATATGTGCATTTGAATTGATAAGACAGTTAATTGTAAATGTGAGGAATGGTTTATATATTGAAATCTTTATCATGACATCTTACATGTTCCAATGGTTAGTATGTCCTTTTATATACCTACTAACTATGTGAAGTGTTGTGGATAGGAAAGAAAGATATCCATATGATCTAGTGAGCAATGTTTGAATGGTTTAATCATTTTATGTTCAGTAAGTTTAAGTTTCCTTTTATACGAGTTTACTAAGCACTATTTACTTACATAATTACTTTGTCTGTTTTGTAGATCATCGAAAACTTGATCGGTTGGAATCGTCTCGAGGCATGATCACACTATCCAATCACCATATTGGTAGTTTTCGGTTAATTTTGGCAAGTGGTTATAAATGGCATGTAATAGGGTATACATGTTATCTTGGTAATTTGTTTGTTTTATAATAATGTCAAGTTCATTTGTGCTTTATATCTTTTGTTGATGGCTTGTAAATGAAGTGTATATATGAGATGTTTAATAATTGTGCATGGCCTTTTGAAAGTAGGAAGAAAATGGTTGTGTGATATGTTTTTGATATGGCTATTTGGTATGTTTAAGGTATGCTAAATGAATGAACTTATAATGTTGGATTGAACTAGATTAGGTGTATCAAATGTGATGCCTTTGATTAGCATATTGGTTAGAATTTGTAGGATAGTTGATTTGTAATGTTTTGAGTGTGTTTTGGTTATATGAATGTATATAGGAATGGTGTGCCTTGATATGCAAGAATAAGATTTGAAATGGCTTGTTTTAAAGACAACTTATGTTGCACAAGGCCAAGGACACGGGCTGTCACACGGACGTGTGACACACACGGCCATGCATCATTATTGTTTTTAAGTACAGGTTTCACACGGTCTGAGACATGGCCTATGACATGGTCGTGTGTCTCAAGTCAGTTTGTAACACGGCCTACGACACCACAGTGTAACCCAACATCGAATGCACATACGGTTTGGCACACGTCTTGCGACACAGCCATGTGGCCCTTTTCAAGTACCCACACGGGCTAGGACACAGCCGTATGTTTAGACTTCGAATGTCCACACAGTCTGGGCTATGTCACACGGCCGTGTGACCCCTGTTTCAAAATTTTTCATGTTTTCCCAAATTTTTCTATTTTGTTTCAAATGGATCCTCGAACCTCCCCAAGTTATTTTTAAGGCCTCAAAGGCTCGATTTAATGCCCGAATGTGTGTGTTTATTATGATTATAATAAGTTGATAATTATTAATATTAAGATATATAATTGTTTCTGTTACGATGTTAAATATTCTAATTTGTACAGTAATACTTTATA
The DNA here is from genome assembly GCA_025503065.1 of Gossypium bickii. Classification (NCBI taxonomy): domain Eukaryota; kingdom Viridiplantae; phylum Streptophyta; class Magnoliopsida; order Malvales; family Malvaceae; genus Gossypium; species Gossypium bickii. The sequence continues at coordinate 98,286,384 of CP106714.1, read as the reverse complement.
ACCCTAATCCAACGGCAGAGATAGGTTAGGGGTGTTACAGGAACAAAACTTCCTTAGGCATGGAGACAAAAATTTCCTTTGTTTTAAGACGATTAGAAATGGAGAAGGTGCATAAACCCCTATGATAAAACATCTCCTTAAGGAGAAGAAGAAGTAGCCTTTAACGTTACCTAGTCTACCCCTTTCTTGGCTCACCCTAAAAAAAAGAAAAAGACGAGAAAATGGGTTTCTCGAAGGAATAGGTAAACTACTATGTTGTAATTGGTAGGCATATTCCTAAAAGTTAGGAATTATCGCCTTGTCTATGACTTCTATGAAGGATCTAGCTAATGGGAAACCAAGGAAAGTAGGGAATAAATGATTTATTTTCGGTATTTATTTAAATCGATTTAGCAAACATGGCTATCTACTTATCTTCATCCACATCATCACTTGATTCACTTTCTTCAATAGTTGTAGATTTGAGAGCTACATTGACCTTCTTCTTAACAGTTTTCTTCTTCAACCCCTTCTTTAATTCTCATCTTATGAGTGAGTAAGAACTAATCAACTCATCAAGTGAAAGTGTTTCCAAGTTCTTTTCTTCTTCTATGGCTATCACTTTGTCTTCTTATGACTTTGGCAAACTTCGAAGCATTTTTCTCACCACTTCTTTATTGGGATAAGTTTTCTCATACGACTTGAGCCCATTAATAATACTTGTGAACCCATCGGACATAGCCTTGATATCTTCCTCGGGCTTCATGTTGAACATGTCGTAATTGAGTGTTAGAATTCCAACCTTTAATTTATTGACTTGGCTTGTTCCCTCATAAGTGACTTCCAATTTATCCCAAATTTCCTTGGCATTGGAACATGATGATACCCTACTATATTTTTCCGAACCAAGTGCATAAAATAAAGTGTGCATGGCCTTGGCATTTAGTTGAATACTCCTTCTTGCTTTTTGGCACCAAAAGCTCTCTTTCTTGTTTTTTAAGGATAAAATTACCATCCATAATGATGTCCTAAGCTGTAAGATCATTGGCTTGAATGAACAACATCATCCTCGTCTTCCAATAAGAGTAATTGGATCCATTGAAGTATGGAGATTTAGAGATAGATTGAGTTTAACCATAGAAAACTGACCCAGAAATGGATGTCATCTTGTGTAGATTGATTTGATGAAAGTTGAGCTACCTCGAGGATCTTCTCTTAGTTGTTAGACCATCTTTAGAGACAAGCTCTTATATTAATTGTTCGCTTGATTAATGAAATCAAAATCACCAAGAAATTTTATGGAAGCTAGAAAGAAAAGATGGAACAAATAAACACAATGATTTAGAGTGGCTCGGCCCCAATTGCCTACTCCACTACCTTAGCTTACCACTACTAAGGATTTTCCCAAATTCACTAATTTGATTAACCTTCAAGGATAAGATTTAACCTTGCAACTCCCTTAAGGTTTCCAAACCTTAAGATATAACCCTCTCAAAGAGTGATACAAATAAGCACACTAAGAATGAATCCTTACAAGTTGAATAAACAACAATGAAAGCTTACAAGTGTGTACAATATGAAAACTTTAAGCTCAAAGGTGGATTGATTGAAATTTTTGCTTGGATAATCTCTCTTGTTGTTGTAGACCCTTTGAAGGCTGGTATTTATACCCTTTAATTGATTTCCACCCATTGTGGTTATTGAAGTATTAAATAGAGCCGTTGGGGATGAAAATATCAATGTATTAATGTCACCTGCAACAACAGGAATCAATACTTTTTCTACGAGTATTGATACTATAAGCATTTAATGCCTAAATTAGCGACCGTTGGAACCACCGATATTGATACCAAGAGAATTTTATCAATACCAAATAGTAGGTATTGATACCGTATCGATACTTGATAAATCCTTTGGAAGTTAGAATGTCAATTTCGTACCGATGCTGAAAAACATATTGATAAAAGTATACCATTATCGATACTTGAAGAAATTTATCGATACCCAACAAAAGGTATCAGTACCATATTGATACTGGATAAATACCTTGAAAAAAAAAATGTCATTTTCGTATCGATATTGAAAAATATATCGATAAAATGTTGAATCTATCGATACTCAACAAAATCTATCGATACTTGACAAAAAGTATCGATACTAGATCGGTACTTTTTGGCCTAGAGTAGTTTTGACATGGTTGAAAAAAGTTTGAAAGTTTATTTAACTAACTTGATCTCAAAATATTTTCTAAGTATTAGTTCAACAATTATTTTTAGATATCATTTGAAATGAAATTTTTACCAAATTTTATTTAAATTATTTTTATTCAAAACATGATATTTCTTATATCAAAGTAATTTCTCAAGTAAACCTTGATTCAACAAAACTAAACTCAAATAGCAAATAATACATTAACCATGTATAAAGTTATAGGTTGTTTGCTTTTTCGTATAAATTATAAGGGTTTATTAGTTTTAATATTTGCAACCTTTTATTTTATATTTAAATTAACAATTTTATTCCTAAAAACCACTCCACCTCCTTGTACAGTAATCTCTAAAGAATTAAGGCTTAAATGAAAATTTGCCCTCAAACTATAGTATTTTTCTCATTTATTATATATCTAAATTTTTTTTTTCACAAGTGATATTTATTACCACTTTTTGGTCTAAAAATTAAGTTGGGTTAAAAGAAAAACTTGAGCCAATTAGATTGACACGCGTCGTCTACTGCATGAAATTTTTAACTTGGTAAAAGAAATTAAAGAATTGTTTAATTAAATAAATAAAATAAAAGATAAAAACATTTAACCCAATCAAAACCTGACACTTTTTTTCTTTTCTTATCCTCTTCCTCATCTCCTCATGTCTCTTTCAATCTACTTCTGGATTTTCCAAAAGTAAGTGCCATCCTTTTTCTATTCTTCTCTCTAGGTCCTTGTTCGATTTCTAAAGAGATTTTCTTACAACAATCTAATTTGTTGGAACTTGAAGAACCCATCTAAGATCTGTGGTATTATTCACTTGTTTCTTTTGGCTCAGGGATGACCTTATTTTGCTTTGGTTTAATGATCTGAAGTTTAACTTTATGACTTACACGTTGTAGCCTAGTTCGTGCAGAAGACTTGGCAGGTCTCATGGCGCAAATAAAAAACAATTATCATGAGTTTATACCTACAACCATGTAGATCTCAAAGACTGCGGATGATAATCGGGTGAGAGAGAGAGAAGATGATGAATTTTTATTTATTTATTTATTTTTTTAAAAAAATGGATTAATAATTTAAGTAGCCACTAAAAACATAACCGAAAGAGATGAGGCCAGGAAAATATATAATAGCTTAAGTTCACATATTTAATCCAATCTAATTACATTCATCGATAACTACTTCCAAAGCATTCAAGCTATAAAGTGCAGCATGAAATATTAAAAAAAGAAAGATACTACAAATAACTTTGTTTAAAAAACTTTCATCCGCCTACAATTCTTGAAAAAGTTAGAAATGCACTGCAGAGTGCAGTTTAATATGGTTTATTGGGTTGTAATCATATGCTCATGTTACATAATTTGACTAACACAGATTCTGCCTTAGCTGAGTCCAACATTTGAAGGCCCCATTTTCTTTTTCCAACCATTGTTAATCTATTAAGTCTTAATTTAATTAGTATATATATTGTTATAAATATAAGAAGATGTAAATTTAAATACATTAAAATATATTATTTTTTATTTTTAAATTAAAGAGGAGATTTTTTGTATAAAAAAACAACTGATATGATAAAAAATATAATGAAATTGTTAAAAAAAATTGGATCTATTAAAATTATTTATCATATAAGATGGTCATACCACGTTATTTATTTTTTTTTCAAAAATAAAAATCAAATACCTAAAAAGTTTGTTTTTTTATTTTTTCTTTTTGTAAATGTTAATAAATAGAATATTCTGAATCAGTCAGACTTTCAAAAAAAAAAATTAGTTTTAACTTGTAATCGGTATAACTGAATACTTCAATTTAAGTATTTTTTTTAGAATGATTTTCTTTTTATTTTATGATTGATGGGATATTGTTAAATAAGAACATATTATTGGAGTTTCCCATTTCATTAGTTACGACAAAAATGGAATCTTAAGAACTGATGTTTTTAAATTTTAGTCTCTCTAGGTAAATGTGTGGGTTTATCCCATATTTTATTAAATAATTTTATTAGAATTGTTGTAACTCCAAAAAAAAAAAAAAAAATTTGAACTAAGATCAATGTTTTCTAAATTAATTGGAGAAACCAGCATGGACGAATTTAGAGGGGTTAGCAGGTTTCGATGTCCACTGCTTTAATTTTTTTTAATTTTAAATTAGTAAAATAAAATTACATTTTAGTATTCTTAAAAATATGAAATTTTAATTTAATCTTTTAAAATTATATTTTTATTATCGTAAAAATTATAATTTAATTTCGGCCTCTTCTAAAAATTTTTCTTAACTACGTTCCTACCAACCAGTTGAATTGAATTCTGATTAATATATCAATTTGTATAAAGGTTAAACTTATTTTAGAGTGAACTAGTCAAAACTGGGATTGACCCTAAAACTATAAACTAATTAAATCAATAGAAAAACATATTGAACCGATAAAAACTAGTTGAATCGTTTCTTATGTTTTAATCCAAATTAATATTCGAAAACGAGAAAAAATTCAACTGGCCCAACCCAAGTACTTAAACCAACCAGCTCAATCCACCCAATACTTGAAAATTTATGAGGAAAAAAAGAGAAAATCTAACCTGAATTGGAGTAAATAATTTATGTTTATGTCATCCATTGTGTGAAAATTAGGTAGAAATGTCGAAATAGAAAAAAATTAGGGAATTAAGTCGGAATTTTCTAAATTTAAGAAAATAAACCGATTTTGGAAGGAGAAACAAAAAATGCATCTTGGGAACACTGCTTTTCAAAAACACCTTCTATAAAACATGTTATATATATATATATATATATATATATATATATATATATATATATATATATATATATATATATTAGTTTCTTTAGTTAAATGATGAAATGTTAGTGATTTTATTTAAGTCTTGGGTTTGATTCCTCTTCTACTCATATTTGTATTTTTATTTTATTTGTTTTTAATTTTTCTAAAAATTTTAATTAATGTTTTTAATTAATAAATATATTATTTTCAAGTTTTTAATTCATCTTTTTAATTAATAACTCTTTTATTTATATAAATAGAATAATAAATATGTAATTATATCATAAAAATACATATTATATATATAATTAAGTTTAAAATATTTTTAATTAATAAATATTTTATTTATAAAAATAAAATAATAATTATATAATAAAAATATTTTTTTATATAAATATATTTAACAAAATGATAGATATAAAAAAATATTTTTTATTAATTTATTTATATAAATAAAGAAGTTATTAATTAAAAATATTTTTAACATAATGATACGTATATAAAAAATATATTTTATTATATAATTACATATACACTATTTTATTTATATAAATTAAAGAATTTTTAATTGAAAAGATGAATTAAAAAATTCAGAAAAAATATATTTATTAATTAAAAATTTTTTAAAAAAAATAAAACAACATGAAATAGAAAAATACAAATGTGAGTAGGAGAGAAATTAAATGGGGGACTCAAGGACAAAACTACTAACATTTGACTGTTTGGTCAAAGGAACTGATGTGTAAAAAAAATGCGTTTTGTAGAAAGCGCTTTTCTAGAACGTGTTTTGTCTCTCTTTAAAAAATCGACTTATTTCGTTAAATTTGAGAAATTCTTTTTTAATTCTCTAATTTTTTTTATTTCGATATTTTTACCTAATTTTCCCATTCATTATTGCTATTTATAATTTTTTTCCTCTATTTTTACTTTTTTGTATCAATTGAACTGAGAAAAACAATGATATAATAGTAATCTAGAACCAAAAACATTGATTAAGTTGGTATGCACAGATTTACATTTATCACAAGGTTTGCAAGTAGAATGGTCCATTGCGATAATTGAGCAAGCAGTCTAATCATAATAGACAACTTTTAGAGAGCTATTGTTTCTCCAATTTTATGGACAACACTAGTTTTTGTTTGTAGAAAGTCCATTATAATTGATGAGCAGACTTACAATGTTGTTGGTCCCTTTACAGGAATCCTAAGAGTCAATTTTAATGCACAAAATAACAGTACAGCTCTGTTTCCTTGTTTGAAAATATGAAACTACCTCTACCCTTGTGGACCTTGTCTTACGTCAAAAATGTAAAACAGTAACAATTAAATGCTGTAACCTTGTTTTTATCTACATTTTTCATGTTCATAATAATTGTAATCTTAATTGTTTTAGAAATAACATTAATATTTTGATCTACCCATTGAAATTTAGCACTACCCCATTCCATTATGTCATTACAAAGCACCCTCACTGTTTTATCTATCATCAAAAACACATAAACAAGTTTCTTTTATGCTATTACTTGTAATGTGAAAGTGCCTCAAATAGGGCTAAAGTCAGAGAAGCATCAAACTTATTTATTTAAAAGAAGGGTTTTTCAATGATTTTATTTCTGAACTTGATTCACCAATAATAGGAGTCTTGAATAGGGAGCATAGGTAAGCCAAAAGAGTACCCTCTTCTCTTGGTAACAGGAAAGGTGGGGAATTGTGATGCAAATGGCAATGTTCAACAGTTCAAATAATAAGATTCTTTTTAACTCAACCTAATTTCGAACTCTTGAATTTAACTTATTTGATTTACATTTCAGCTAAGGATAAAAATAAAAGGAAAAAGGAGGGTTGGATCCAAAATAGAAATAGAAGAGAGAAAAGGAAGGAAAGCAAAAGCTTGCAGTGGTCTCATAACTTTGTGTATTCCCATGGGGGGAGAGAAGATCTGCCTTTGCCTTTACCATCACACCTACCCTCTCTCTCATTTTGCTTCTCATTACGATCTCGAATCTTTCTTTTCTTTTTCTTTTTCTTTCTTCAATCACTTAGAAACTGTCAGTATCTCTTCAGTTCAGATCATCGATCTAAAGAATTTAACGCATCCCCACTTGTTCCTTTTCACAATCCCATGCTTTCTTTTTCCTTCATTTTTACATCCTACCTATACCATTCCATTTCACTCTACTTCACCATCTTTGCATCTTTAATTTAACAATATTTTATGACCATTATTTTTTCGAATAATTAAATATATATCATTTAATTAATAATAATTTTATTAATTTAAACAAAAATCAATTCATCACTTTTAACATCATCAACAATTTCCATATAGAAGTATAGGCTAAATTATCTCGGGTTAAACAGACTAAACCCTCAAATTTCAACATACAAAAGAAAAAAACAAACACAAAGTTAAAGCTGAAATTTTTTGTTTCTCTGTATATTGTGAACAAAAAGAAAACTAGACTAGGAAGCCATTAGCAATGGCTCGATTTGTTTGAACATGGGTAGTTTCATACACGGGAAGCTCTTCTTCATACCTATGGTTACCTAAAAGAACAAGGTGATCTAACTCGAATAAATCCGAACTCGAACAGCTACTTGCATCATCTTCATCTTCACAATCTCTGAGAGAATCCCTTGAAATTAAATTGTTCTTTTTCTGGTTTAGATGATACTCTTTCAAAAACTCTCTGGCCATTTCTTCAACTCGCCTCGTCTTCTCCCTTGCTTGAAACTTCATCTCCTCCTCGCGCTTCGTCGATGGCGATTTCCCTATTTTCCATGCATTCGGAACCGAAACCGACGGTAATTTCGACTTCGACCCTCGTTCTTCGTTTAAGCACTTTTGCCCGCACGGTCTACTGTCTTCGTCCACGATTACGCTCACGGGGCAGAACCTAACTTTTCTTTTAACCCCGTCACGCAACTTTTCTCGCCCCGGAGCCGAGTTCTTGCTTAGACATGACCTTGAAAACGATGAAGCTGAAGAACACGACGACACCTGCCCCGATGTTATCGTTGTTGATGATGATGAACCCTTGGTTTTTTTCTTTGAATTGCCTGTCGTGAACAAAGAATTGATGAAACTTGCGAGACGGACACCTGGTGAAATCGGTTGTTGTTGTTGTTTCACTTTCTTTAAGTTGCCATAAATTTTCATGTCCGTCCTTTCTTCCATTCTCTCTCTTCCTCCTCCCCCTGTTTTGACAGGTTTCAGCCATGGTGGAACGAAACAGGATGAAGCTTTAGTTTTCGTTGTAGTACCGTACATGGATTCAGTGTCAGATGATGAAAATGAAAAACCCCCAGAACTGGAATCAGATGAGATTGAAGTGGAACTAAAGAAAACACCATCATGATCAAGTTCATGGTCATGATCATGTTCATGATGTGATGATTTTCTTACAAACTCGGAAACAATCTGTTTCTTCTTCTTGTCTGCATTTGCCTTCTCACTAACCTTCTTTTCCATCCATTTCTCAATCAAACAAGCTCGCTGTAAACTTGACATTTTGGTACTTGTCTTCTGCATTGTCTCACTGTAGAACTTCATGTCTCCAACTTTGGTGTCGCCATCATCGATGGAACGATAGATTTTGTCAAGCAGCGTAGAAGAGAAAGATGGGTTTTCTCTCATTTTCTCAATTCTATGCATGATTTCTCGTTTTAGGACAAGGAAGACTTGTTTTCTTTTTTGTCTATGAAGAAGGGTTCAAAAGCTGCAAAATAAAGAGGAAAACACACACACACAGAGGTTTATGTCTGAAACAGGAAACGAATCACTGTTTCTAGATTTTGTTTGGGTACTGTTGGAATTTGGAAATGAAAGAAAGGAAACAAAGACATAAAACAGGGAAATTTGATGCTTTGTCTGAAGAGAAAGGGAAGGAACGCAAGAGAGTAAAGAAATTAAAATTGTGGATGCTTTGAAGATGGAGAAGAAAGGAACAGAAACTTATCACTATATAATAAAAAGGTTGGTCAAATTCTGATTTTAGTCCTTGTACTATTCTCCTTTTAGAAATTTAGTTCTTATGGCATAATTTGTTCCTTTGTGTTATGTCATGTTTGATGAAGTACTGAATGTTTAAATTTCGTTGAAAAAATGTAAATATTAAATTAAATGTGTTAGATAATTTTGTTAAAATTTTATTGTAATATTTTTTTTTCAAAAAAGTGGGTTGAATAGCAAAAATAGGCAAATAGCTAAAGTTTAAATATCTTTAAGTTAATTTTATTTTAAAAACTTATACTTGAAATTTTTTTTCTTTATTTTTTTAAAATTAAATATTTCAATTAATGTGTCTTAAAATTTATCCAAAATGTTTAAAAATAATATAAAATATTATATTACAAAGGTTAGAATTTTTTTAAAAAATTAGAATTATGAAATAAATAATAAATAATTTCAAAAATCAAATTTATTATTACCTAACAACGTAATTATATTAATACTTAATTTTTATCAATAAACTAAATTTATAATATAAATTCAGTATTTCAAATTTTAATTTATTAAATAATATCTTGGTCGAAGTCACTAACATTGAGGATTAAATTATGTGAAATTTAAGGTATAAATATTAAAATTTTAAATTTAAGTATAGCATATGGACTAAAATTAAAAGGTTTAATGCACATTTTAGTCTCTAAAGTATATCATTTTTCTCACTTTTGTTCTTAAAGGTTTTTTTGCCTACTCTAATCTCTCGAACTTCTCAATTCAGTTCTTTGAACAATAAAAATTAACGGTTGGGATATTTAAGCAATCATATGTTGTCACCTAAAAAAACCTTTAAAAATGAAAACAAATCACAAAAAAAATTATCAAAATTACTAAAAAATAAAATTAGAAAATTTACATAAAATTATAGAAAATATAAAAAAAATTACTATTTTAAAAAAATTAGAAATTTTAATATTTTTTAAATTTTATAAAATACATTTACTAGAACTTAAACACGAGATTGTTGTTTCTTTGAAGGATACCACCTATGATAATTATTTATAATTCAATTAATTGAAAGTTATAATTGGTAGATATTTTTATGTGATAAATTTGGATAAAAAATTTTAGTTATTTAAATAATGAAAAATAATATTAGTTCAGTTCAGATTATATTTTTAATTATTCCATGTTGAAGTTACAGCTGAAGCATAAAATCAAGCATCAAGAGAACTTTATTTATTAGTAATCTGTCTATTAACGCATGAATGCTGAGCATATTTAAAGGAATGTTGCCTAACCAATCTCTAATCGCTAATGATTTTTCTTAAGCTGAAATAATGATTAAGCTGTAACAAATCGTTATTCTAACATTCTCCTGGTTTTTTTAGTGTTTGAACTTTTATAGATGCTGTGGTTGGTGGTAGCACTTGAAGGGCTTGTCGAAATGACTCAAATTGTTTTGGTGAAATGGGTTTGGTAAGGACATCAGCAATCTATTTCGAGGATGGTACATAATTGACATGCAGTATACCATCAAGGACTTTTTCTTGAACGAAATGGTGATCGATCTCGACGTGCTTTACTTTGGCATGGTGTGTAGGGTTTGCAGCTATTGACATTATCGAAGTGTTATCACACCAGACCACTGGTGGTTGAGGTATTGATATTCCAATCTCATCTAGCAGCTGTTTGATCCACAGAAGCTCAGCAACGTAGTTGGCTAGACTGCGATATCTGCTTCAGAAGATGACCTGGATACGACAGCTTGCTTCTTAGAGTACCATGCAACAGAATTTGGGCCAAGATATACAACATACCCCGTTGTGGACTGGCGATCTTCAACTGATGAGGCCCAGTCAGCATCCGAGTAACAAACAATATCACACTGGCCCTTCGACAAGTGCAACCTATGATCAAGCGTTCCAATGAGATATCGAAGCACCCGTTTTACTACTTTCCAGTGTGCTTCACTTGGTAGGTTCATAGACTAACTTAATTGTTGACACAAAAAGACACGTGGACATGTGATGCACGTATATTGTAGCATGCCAATGACACTATGATAAAGCTAAATATCCGTAAAGGGTGAGCTTTCATCCGAGGCAGTTATCTTGGGGGTGTTCACCATAGGTGTAGGTGTAGCAGCTGCTCATTGCATCCTCGTTTTTTGAAGTATGTCTGATACGTATTTCCTCTGGCTTAGAATCAGTCCTTGTGGTGTGTGTAGGACTTCTATGCCTAAGAAAAAACTTAGTCTACCCATGTCTTTGAGGGCGAATTTGCTGTTAAACCGAGTTACAACATCATCAATAGCTTTACTAGAGCTGCCTATTATGACTATGTCATCAACATAAGCCATAAGTATCAGTATATTGTCAGAAGACCCTCGAATGAAGAGTGATGAATCAGTTTTAGAGGTATGAAAACTGAGTTGAGCAACCAAGTATTGTTTGAGAGTGTGGAACCATGCTCGAGGGACTTGTCGTAGGCCATATAGAGCTTTGTTGAGTTTGCAGACCAGCTTCTATCCATTGTCGCCTGGAACTTCAAACCCAGGTGGTTGGTTCATGTAGATTTCTTCTGTTAATGAGCCATTGAGGAAAGTATTTTTAACATCTATTTGTCTAAGTGTCCATCCTTTCATGACTGTAAAAGAAAGAACAATGTGAATAGTTGTTGCACAAACAACCGGGCTATATGTCTCACGAAAGTCAACCCCTGCATGCTGCGAGAACCCTTTGGCTACCAATCTGGTTTTATGTCTATCAACTGTTCCATCAGCCTTCCTTTTGACTTTGAATAGCCACTTGCATCCAATAGCCCTTTGACTATCGGTGAGGGAGCATAGACTCCACGTGTTATTATGGAGTACAGCCTGCAGCTCAGTATGCACCGCAGCTTTCCACTCTTCACTGCTCATTGCTTCATGTATATTAACAGGAGTTTCACTTGAACAATAAGTGGCTTTACTTAGTTAAGCTTTAGGTTTAAATATGTCAGCTTTGCTACTTGTAATCATAGTGTGAGTGTTGCATGGCACTGAGGGTTGAGGTAGTAGTGGTTCTGGTAGGGAGGAACTAGATGATGGTTTAGTAAAAGGTGGACTTACACCGGGAGAGTTGCCAGTTATAGGTACGATGAACACAGTGTTGGAGGAGTTATTGTTCGTGTGCTTGTTAGATGAGTGATCTGGGAGTAATATGAGCAACTTGGAGCTAGTTTGATGAGTGGAAGTTTGTTAGCTGGGCTTGGAGTGTTTGTTTTTAAAGGGAAACACTAACTCGTAGAATGTAGCATGGGGTGTTATGTAAACACGGCCACTGGTATCTTGGCATTTATATCCTTTGTGTTAGGAAGAATATCCTAGGAAAGTATATGGAGAAGACTTAAACTGGAATTTGTGTTTGTTATATGGTCTAAAGTTTGGGAAGCATAGGCAGCCAAAAACTCAAAGAAGACTGTAATCAGGTGGTTTATGAAATAATTTTTTATGTGGAGATATGTTACCTAACAGGAATGAGGGAAGCCTGTTGACCAAATAAACTGCACTGGTAAAGGCATCATTCCAGTAAGCTAAAGGCATTGATGCATGTGTTAGTATGGAGAGACCGACTTCAATAATCTGCCTATGTTTGCGTTCAACCAGACCATTCTGCACAGAGTTGTAAGGACATGTGACACGATGCATGATGCATTGTTGAGCCAAGTACCATCTTAACACCTGAAATTCCCCACCCCCGTCTGTTTGTAATGCAAGAAGCTTACAACCAAGTAGTCGTTCAGCTAGTCTATGAAACACTAGAAAAATACTGAAAACTTCAGATTTCTTTTTCAAAAAATACAGCCAGGTATATCTAGTACATGCATCAGTAAAAGCTACATAATAGCGAAAACCATTTGTCGGGACCAGGGCTAGTCTCCAAACATCAGCAACAACCAGCTGAAGAGGCTTGTCATATTCAGTTAGTGATATAGAAACTGGCAGCTTGTGTTCTTTTCTTAGATGACAGGCAATGCAACTAAGAAGAGCTTTATCTTTGTCAAACTTTATATTACAATTACGTAAAGCTGTTGTAAGTGTGGCTTGACGTGGATGGCCCAATCTAGAGTTCCATGTACTCAAGGGTATTGTAATAAAAGCAGCAAAGCACTGAGCTGGAGCAGCAGTCGAGTTAAGCAAGGTAAGGTGAGTTTGTACAGTCCATCATGTATCGAACCACGCAAAAGAACCTCCCTGGTTTGTAGGTCACGTACCTGGCACTGTTTAGGGAAGAATTCAAACATCGCCTGATTGTTCTGTGTAAATTTGGACACAGACAGGAGATTTTTTGCTATACCAGGTACTAATAAAAGTGATTTCATGAACAACAGCCTTGTCGAGTAAGAAGCGATGACTGACCAGTAGACATGACAGGTAGGGGAGAACCATTACCCATGTATACTTTACCTGGCCCTTTGTAGGATGTGCTGTCACTTAGAAATGTGGCTGAGTTTGTGAGATGATGAGTGGCACTCGAATCAGGGTACCATGCATTATCACTGACTGTGTCAGGGGTTATTATGTAGGGCTGAGAAAGTGGAGCTGGTGAGACAGGTGTATGCACACGTTGTAAAGATGGAGCAACAAAGGGGTTGGTCCAGATAGGAACTTGTGTAGGAGGAAAAAACCAACCGGGTTGTGTACTTGAAGGTGGAACAGGCATCGACATTGCTGGCCAGGACGGAGCGGAAGCTATACTACCAAACATGCAGACATTTTCCTGTGGCGCAGGTGGAGGCCTGTAACTTGTACTTTTATAGGTCCTATCAAACCGATAATAGCAGCGATCAACTAGATGGCTCGATTTCCCACATAACTGGCACTGAATGCGGGAACCTGAGAAATGACCATGCCTACGGCTTCGATATGACGGAGTGGTGGTATCGTTGTTATCAGACAGTGTTGGTTGGTTGGAGACCATGTTGGCTGAGCTAGGGATTTCCAAAACGGCTAGCTGTTGACGTGTCTCTGCATCAAGAAACATTGTCGTGACACTTTGGAAGCTGTAGGGAACCTGACTCGTAGTGATGATTGTAATAACTGACTCATAATCAGGTGAAAGACCGTTGATAATAGCAGTGACATGCTCGTGCTCACTGATAACCTCTCCACAACTAGCAAGAGTGTCACAAAACCCTTTGATTTTCATAAAAAACTGCTTCTTAGACATGTCAGCTTTGCATTGAGAATGCAAGGCTCTTCTGTAAAACATTAATTTAGATGTGGTTTTGTTGCCATATAAATTGCAAGAGCAGTCCAAATCTGTGCACTCGTGTCTAAGCCAATAAGATGAGGGAGAACAGCAGGACTTGCCGAGGAAAGCAACCAAGAAGCAAGAGCACTATCTTGTTGTTCAAACCTGGAGAACGAGGATTTTCTTGTAACTCTCCAGCATCATTAAGAAGTTTTTGTGGTGGGGAAATCGTTCGAGGATCAAGAAAATGTTGAAGTTTGTACATTTTGATGGCCAAGAGAACTTGTTGACGCCACAACAAATAGTTATCATCAAGAAGAAGCACATTGATTTTCTTGGTGGCAAGAAAACGACTGTCAACCATTCTATCAACGAGATTTGATGCCATTACTGGTGAAGTGGACTGGACAGCAGATGGGCTAAAAGATCTATCCATGAATAGGCAGCGGATCAAGTAGAGAACTCCAGGACGACAGAAACATCTGATACCATGTTGAAGTTACAGCTGAAGCATAAAATCAAGCATCAATAGAACTTCGTTTATTAGTAATCTGTCTATTAACGCATGAATACTGAGCATATTTAAAGGAATGTTGCCTAACCAATCTCTAACTGCGTAACAGTTTTTCTTAACTGAAGTAACAGATTAATCGTAACAACTATTATTCTAACATCCCAAATACTTTATACTATCTAAAGATAAATTATTTGTCTGCAAATATATTTTTTAAATGAAGTGTAGATCTAAATATTAATATATACATCCGTTGCCTTAAAATATTTAAATTCAAATTATGTTTTGAATCCTTAATATTTATTATCACAATTACAAATCAAATACCACCAATATTCGAATATGTCATCATTTTCTCTAAGTCCACCATGATTGTCTGAGTGGTTGACCATTCTAGATCACATTAGTATAAAATAAAGAGAGCACGTACACGACGATAGATAAAGGAAGCTTACTCCAAACATTATATAAGGAACCTAAGTACTAAAAATTGAAGTATTTTAAAATATTTAAAAATTGATATAAAAATTTATTTATTCTCTTAAAATATTTAAACTAAAATTTTTATATAAAATTTTCACGATTTTTAAAATTTTTAATATTTTTTACCATATTTTATAATTTCAAATCTTTTTTATGATTTTTTAAAAATTTTAACAATTATTTATTTTTTAGTTTTTTTTAAAACTTATAACATAATTTTTATAATTTATTTTTTGTAAGTTTTGATAAATTTTTTATATTTTTTAATATTTTAAAGGGTTTTTCGAGATGATGGCATGATTGTGACATCAACGACACATGATAATTTATGATTAAGTGAATAAGACGATTTTTTTAACATCGGAAAGATTAAACCAAAAACATTTGATATCGTTAAGAATTGAAGTGAAAATGTTAAGAATTGAAATGGGTATATTTTAGAAATAAAAGTGTGCATTAAGCGAAATTAAAATTTGACCTAAAAAGGTGTTTAGGTCTGAAGAACCATGGAGCCAATGCCAGATTGTCATATGCCTACGTGGCACTTTTTTATATATTTTTTCAATCCCAAGATTTTAACACTTTGAATCTTTTTTCTAAACTTTGAGAATTGAATTTATGGCCGTTTGATCATTGTAGGGAGGAAGAGAAGTCTCTGTGTCAGTCTTGGTGGGTCCATATGTTGGTTTGAGATGGAAATATTTTCTGGGTTTTTTAAATATAGTAATAAATAATATTTAAAAATTTAATGATTTATTTTTCTTTTGGAGAAAAGAAAGATACTTTGAATGCATGAACTGAATTTGGTTGATTTAATTTGTTGGAATCCAGGTTAGTATTTGGTTTTTTAGTCGTCTACACAACTCATGTGTTTATTCTTTTTAGAATATTTTGTTATATATGTATAAAATATTTGATATTAATTATGGAGTAGAGTCTAAAAACTCAATTAACAATGTATTAAATATTTTCTCATATACCAAAACATCATTTTATTATGTTTGGTAAAGACATGAGTCACGGCTCATTTGGTGGATCGAGAGCCGTAAAGAGAATTTTTTGGAGGTTAAATTAGTATAATTGATTCTATATTAACTTTAGTCATTTTAGTAGGTATGTACCATTCTAGTAACAATTTACACAATTAATTTTCTTTTTCACGTTGATTAAGTTTTTGAATTGTATCATCCTGTTCTACCTATATTTGTATATATTTTTATATACATATATATTATATTTTTATTAATAAATTAATAAATTTAAAATAATTTATCAAAACATATCAATATTAATACGCACCAATTTGAATAGAAAAACCATGCATATAGATGATTGAACAAGGCATGAGAGTTAAGGGTGAGAGTGGGTTGTTTTTTTTATATTTTAGAAAAGGATATAGGGAAGGCTCTTGTAAGCCACGTGTCCTTTTTATGTTTGTGGGTTGCTCTTTTGGTAATAGATGACAGGAAGGTTATTAACTTGGCAAAATAGACCCAATAATATTAGTTTTAGTCTAAATTTTAAAAAAAATAATAATTATGGATGCCTTAATGATAAAATGAAAAATGAATTTTATTGCTCAAGTTTTGGGTTGAATTGGACGGAAAGAAAAGAAAGAAAGAAAAGGAAATTAAACTCTCTAACTATACCTAAAATTAATGAAAGGAAAATGAGAAAAGAAATAGAAAGATTGGAATTTGATTTGTTAATATATGTAAGGGTGAAGTAGGTGGATTGGAATTTGATTTGTTAATATATGTAAGGGTGAAGTAGGTGGATATTTTTGTCAGTTTGAATCACTAATTTCTTATATTGTTAACAATAATTATGTTGAATTTAAATTCGATGATGCTTTTAAGGACAGGAATTTAAGTTTTGGATTAAAAAAAGAAAAATGCTTTTAACCATGGAGGGAGCCTGCTATTTAGGCCTTTAATCATGAAATTTTCAACCAGGAGCCCTGAAAATGTTTTTTGAAAATCATAACCCAGAAGATAACACAAATGTTTTCCTTTCCAGCATGAGTCTAAGCTCCCTAATTGCCTCCCTTAACACTGTCCCTGTTTAACTTCTTTGAAAAACACGATACAATAATTTGTATTTATATATTTTCTTTTTTCTTCAAATATTATATATATTTATATAAACTTTAATAAACTAATACTTTATTTGAATACATTTTATTTTCAAAATGATAAAATATTGTATTATTATGTAATTATACTATATCAAAACATTTTAAATAATGTGAGAATATTCAATGCACTGTAAGTGGATATCTCTAATGCATCATCATTAAATAATAATTAAAAAATAGTGGAACATTTATAAATAAAATTTATTAACTTTATTTATAATTAAATAATAATTATTTATAAATAAATGTTAAAATTCTATACTCTAAAGACTCAAGATCCTAAATTCGAGAGTTATTAATATTTATTTATAATAATTATATATATAAGGATAAAATGATAGTTTTATTTAATTGGGCAAGACGGGTCAAGAAATTACTGTAACTGTTTCATATCCACCGTTCAATAAAATGTTCACTCATATCCACTTTTTAAAGAAAAAAAACCCACTCCATTTAGAGAGAACCAATTCAAAATTTATTGGACGATTCAAATTTTGCTATCTTTAAAGAAAATTTGAAACCCAATCATTTGGTGATGATATTATGACATTTGACTGACCTTGATAACCTAGGTTTTTAGGTGTTCTTGATATATTTTGAAGATGCCATAAACAATCTTCTTCAATTCCAAGGTAATTCGAGTTCTTTTCTTATAAATTTTATGTTTTTGAGATTTTGACTTAGCTAGCCCAGAGATTAATTTGTGAAACTGTTGAAGTTTTAAAAAAGTTTCCATTTTTGAATCTTGAAGCTTTTGGTGCTAAATTTATATACTTTGAGCTTATATATGAAAAAAAGATTAATTTATAAAGTGAAAGTTGTTAGTTTTGAACATAGGGATTAAAGTGTAAATATTTAAAAATTGACATGAAATTTCTATAATTATAGATATTAGAGGGATGTAGAAGGATGTAATTTAAATCAGTTTCGAAATTGAAGCTCAAAATTGAAAGTTATGATAAATTTGGTTTAGGGACTAGATTGAATAAAATGAAAAAATTAAGGGAATATCATATAAATGAAATTGAACTGATATATATTTATAGTATGTTGTTAAGTGATGTTTGGAATTGATAATTGAATTAAATTGTGATTTAGATCAGGATTTAAACCAATCGGAAGATATTCGTGGAAAAGGGAAAATTTCATAGTAGTCCTTGACATCTTGTTAGTTGTAGATTTTACCAAGTAAGTTCATATGGAGCTTATTATGTTAATTTTAGTTATTTAAGTGTTATAATATCTTGTTTGTTAGTTGAGTTGTTATGGAAATGTTAAGTTTTTATACCAAATGGATTAAATTGTAAAGTATGGAATATAAGATGTTTTTGAATAAATACGTGTCAATAGATGATTATGAAATGTATATATGGTAAAAAAATGTATAAATGATGATTTTAGAGAGATTAAAATGTATGAATACAAAACAATGCCCGTGAGAAATCAATAAATATTACGATACGTATATCAAACTGTTACCGTTTTAAAGGAATTAAGTGCTGGTCAGAGACTACTTTATCGATGGCTGAGATCCGACATACGTTGTGGATTCTCTACAACTTGTGCAAGTAGTATCGAATAGAGCTAGCATAACAATCCCGACCTACAGCTTGTAAGAGCAGACCCAAAGTGATATAAATCGGGTGCTAGTCAGGGACTTAGTTATCGATGGCTGAGATCTAGCATATGTTGTGAATTCTCTACAGCTTGTGCGAGCAACATTGAATAACACTTATATGAAAAATCCCGACCTACAGCTTGTGTGAGCAATCTAATCCTGAGTATCCGAAATTAATTTACTATAGTTCTCCGGGCAAAGATATTGACAAGTTGATAAAGCAATGGTTGGAAAGACTAATAAGAAACTTAGTTGACATGGTTGTAATATCATATAAGTTGGAATGGTATAGTACTATTTGGTATATGTATATGATCAGAACACTTTGAGGTTATGGTACGAATATGTTAATTTGATGATGGTTTTGTCAAATTGTACAAATAGGTTTAAGGATGACAAAGTATTACCATGTTGTGAATCTTTGAATTCCTATTGATCAAATGTTATAACACTTAGGTAAGTTAAGTCAAATTTCGTATGGACTTACTAAGTACTTGTTATACTTATCGTTGATTTCACTTATTTATAAATTGCTGATTGTAGAGCGTGACGTTCAGATCACTTTGGAGCTCACACTATTCATTTCTCGTTTTGGTAGCCTTTTGATTGTTTTGAGCTTGGTTATATGTGGCACGTACTTAGGGGTGTCTTAGTATATTATAATGTTTGTTTTATTTGAAACCTACTTGAATTGAACTTATGTGTAAATGGTAATGATATATGTATGCATATTAGAGAACCTAATGTGTTATGTTTGTTTGGTTCTTAATGTTGGATATAAATTGAGCATGGATTGACTTGAGAAAGTAAATGTTGAATGGCTTGAAAGGTTATATAATAGTTTTGATTTAAATTGGTGCCAAATGTGGCATATTGGTTCATATGTTGGAATGGTGTTCAAATGGTATGTGTTTGATATGAAATTGACATGAATTGTGCAGGTATAGGTTATGTTAGGTGCCTCCTTTAAGTGTTTTGGATGATGGTTCAAAATGACTATAAATAGCCTAGTTGTTTTGCAGCAAATAGATTCCTCATCCCGATGTTGTTTCCCTCTTGCCGCGATATTGGCCAATAGCTTGTGACGTCTCGACGTCAAGTGGTTCGACGTCATGACGTGACATACTGTTTGGAAACGTCACGACATAGGAAAAGTCTCATCGTGATGCAGTCATGAATTTTTAAAATCTTTATAGATTAGTCATTGTTCGATTCCAGACCAACTTTAGAGCTTACGGAAGCTCGTATTAAGCTCGGGAAAGGTTTAAATTTGTTCTAAATGACTTATATTATGGATAATTATTTTTGACTTGATTTATTAGATAAAGGTTTATAACTATTTTGTTTTGTATTGTAGCTCAATCCTAGTGACCGAGACAGGCTAGGGGTGTTACAAATTTAGTGGATTAATCCACTTGAATGGATCAATTACTTTGACTGAGATAGAAACCTTAATATCCATCTAGGAATGGTGTCATCTTAAAAGACATGAAAAGGAGAATTCTTAGGAAAATCTAGGTTGTTAATACTAAAAGAATATCTGATCTAAAGTATAAATTTGTGAGTTCTAAGTGAGTTCAAGTAGAAGAGGTGCTCAATATTATGTAGTGGATCTTAATGATAATGAAGATGTTATGATAGTGTTCAGACACTAGTAAAGTAGTGACTTTACAATCGAGTTGTCAGCAAAGCTTGAAGATGTTCATGATGGACATGGATTTTTTCTATTATCTAAGTACATTGATGAACCTGATGGTAACATATCATCCTGAGATTCGCTCAACCTCCACATTTCCCGAGGTTAATACCTAAAACACAACAATGCATGCAATTCAAAAGTTGTACAAAATGATGGTGGATGCAACACTGTTAGGTGTATATATCATTTTGAGATGACTACAATCTTTGGTAAAAGACATTCTCTAGTAAGAAATGTTCAAAATGAATTTGAGCCCACTATCTCTGGTAGAATGCAATTCCCATTTAATGTATTCATGGATCTATAATATCACGTTAATCACCTTGTAGATTTTATTGAACTTGAATCGAAATCTAAGCTAAAGTTGACGATGACATTGATTCAAATGTGAAAGACATTCTAAGGTGTTGTCCCTTTGAGTTACAACCTTTATACATATAACCCACCAAGTTGTTATTGAACCACCAATATTGATGCGATTTGTATGCATAAATTTCCTAAATATGCCAATGAATTCAACATTTGAATTTTCCTCTGTTTGAAGACACTGGTGAGCTCTTTGTTTGCCAACAATTTCAATCAAAAGAGGTTATTAAAAAATAATAAAGGATTACAACAATAAAGTCAATGGATTACAAAGTTGTTAAACCAACATCAACCATTTATGCGGGTAGATGAACAAAATTCAGCAACAGCTACAACTAGTTGATTTGGGCATCCTATATGCGTAAGAAAATATTTAGGAAACCCCTAAATATAATGGTTTGCATACTAAACTATTGCAAATTGATTGCATGATCATTCAAAGTTAGACTTCAACTTCATATGCAGCTGTATCATTGGGTTGGTTGAAACAAATAATGTGATTTCCATATCAATTTTGATGGTCAAGATCTAGTCCAATTATTAGTTTTTCATCTCATACAAGAAACATGAAATGCAAAACAAAAGGCAACTGCATGGCTATTGGGACATTGGGATACATTGTATTATGATTTGCTTAAGTGGTTAGGTATGTTCCAGTAATATGCTTCTAGTACGGTAGTTGAAATAAAAATGGTTCTCACAACTTTTAGGCATCAATTATGTAACAACCCATTTTTCAGTGGTGTCAGAAATAGTAGTTTCAGAATTACAATTCTGACGATTGAGTTCGTAAATATTACTATTTAATATTTACAAGTTAACTATGATATTATTGTGAATTTCAATTTTATAGATTTTATTAATTGGTCAGTTAGTCAAGGTACAAGTGGTTCGAATTGAAAGTCAGTGATTTTGGAAAAGAAGGTACGGGATCTCATTTCCCCTAAAAAAGCCCATAAATTATATTATTTATTATTTACGGGTTTATTATATTGGTGAAATTAAGTTTGATTCGAAAATTTTAGAACTTGGAAGGTTAATTAAGGAAAAAGGACTAAATCATAAAAATAGTAAAAAGAAATTGTTATTGATTATTATAAGCTATAATGCATGATTAATGATTATACAAGGACTTAAGAGACAATTTGACCCTAGAGTTAAGTGGACGGTCAAACATGTGAAAGTAGATTAATTTTTGGTTATGATAAAGGTTAAATTAGTAATCTAATAAATGTTAAAATAGTATTGTTAAAGGTAAAAACATTAAAACACCAAGGTCTTCATCTTCTTTTGGTTTCTTGTAGAATATTAAAATAAAAATCTCCACTATTAAAGCTTTAAGTTCAGCTAGATTGTTCTCTTTGCATGTAAGTCCTCCAATTATCCATTTTTAGTAATTTTTATGTTTTTAAAATCGTTGTAACTTAATCTTAGCTAACCCGAACCTCCGTTTTAAAAACTTTTAAAGTTTTTAAATGTTACCATTAGAGATATTTGAAGTTTTTGGTTGTTAAAATGATGGTTTAAAAACTTAGGAATGGAAAAAGGATTAAATTGTGAAACTAATTGTTAGTTTTGAGTTTAGGGACTAAATTATGAATATCTTGAAATTGGTAAGAAACTTTTGTAAATTGTTATAATAGGAGGCTGTATATGGACATATTTGAAGTGGGTTAAAATTTTAGAGTTCAAATTCGAAAGATATGATAAGTTCGATTTTAAGGATTAAATTGAATAAAATGCAAAAATTTAGGGGCATCTGAATAATGAAATTTAACTGATATATGTTTATAATATGGTAAAATAAGAAGGTTGAAATTGATAAATTGAATTGAATAATTGTATAGATCAAGAATTGGTCAGAATTAATTGAGGAAAAAGACAAATTTGTTGATTAATCCTTTGCTGATTTAATTAGGCAAGTTCACATATTAACATTTTATTAAATTTCTTTTACATTTTATTGTGAGTTTATATTTGTTTGATAGAAGTTTGAATTGCTCACAATTTGGTACAACGAGTGAGTTATGGACTAAATCATAGAGAAATGATAAAATGACGATTAAAATTTAATTTGATGAATTGAAGTCTTAGATAAGAATGAACTGATAGTTGGTTGTAATTGATCAAATCGTATTGGTATGAAATTGATTGATTGTTTATGGTAAGGACTAAATTGAATTGATTAATATTATTATATATTTATGTGAATACAAAATTTATTTTGTATTAGAAGAATTATATTGATATATTAATATATGATATGTATTGATGATTAGTTATTGAACAGATATTATTGAATTAAGAAATTGAATTATAATGGAAATTGAGGACGGTTACCCTATTAACTATTCGGGCAGAGTCGAATATAGTTGGCATGTCATAAGATAAGAAGAGATCTGGGTTATACGATTAAGTGTCGGGAATTGCTGGGCACATCTATTTTTCGGTTATACCGACCAGCGCTGGGTGCAACTTACTATTTTGATTTTATCCGATAGGCACTGGGTGCCAAATTGGTGTGATTGGTTGGATTCATGTATTTATTCGAGTCCGAGTCAATTTAATAGGGATATGAATATGATATTTGATAAATTATATATATAATTGGATTGATAATGTGATTTGGTAATATAAAGATGATTGCGTTATATAAAATTTTTGGCATGTAAAGAGCATGCAAACTGGATTTATGACCTGAAGGGCCGCTATGAATTTATGATGAATCAAGTGTTGTAATTTGGAAAATGACAAGTTGATATGATTGTATATTATGAAATGAATAGAACTATGATATCAATGATACCAAAATATTGATACGGTATATTCTTTAGGTTAATTAATTGGAGCATGAATATATTGATTCAAATAGTACCAATGAGACTTGTTGTAGTACTTATAAATTGAAATGTTGATTTAGCTATATAAATGGTATTGAGTTGTTGAATTCATGTGATTGGTATTAAATTGAATTGAAATACTAAATGTTTGAATTACTATATGAATTAGTTATATGATGAACTCAACTTGTTGATTTATGATGGCCATTGTAACAGCCCAAATTTGGGTCTAGTCGGAACAGTGGTTTCGAGACCACAAATTCGACGAGAAAAATTTTATTTTTATTATATTTTTATGGTCTACAATTTTACAGAAAAATTTTGTAAAAATTCGTTCAAAAATTTCGACGTTTGAGCACTCAATAAAAAATGCAAAAGCTGAGTTCTATATATTAGAGGTGTCAAATTGCTATGAGTTTTAAACTGAAGGTCCTTAAAAGGTAATTAGACCATTGGATAACTTGATGGACAAAAATGGCCATGAATAGGACAAAATTGAAAGGAAAACCTTAAGGGTATTTTAGTCATTTAGTGTGTTAAATGAATAAAAAGACGAAATAAGAAAAAAAAATCTGTTTATCTTCTTCAAGGCGGCTGCCAAAATTTGCTTGACTCCATGGCTAAGGGTTTAAAGTTTTTTTTAAGCTTCATAATCAGGAAAACATGAAATTTGGACTAAGATCGGGGAAGAACGAAGTTGTGGGCTAAGTTGAGAAAATTAGTCGTTTCGGTATTTGAGGTATGTCTGTGTGATTAAATGAGCATGATATTGATGTCATTGTTATTATACTTGAGAATCTATCTTGCCATGACTGTATTAAAGTTTATGCTGATGATATTGTATATGAGAAAGTGATGTCAAGTGTAAATAACATTTATGTGTAAATAATGCACTATTATGTTTAAATAAATTTATGTATTGTTAAATGGTTATACATGTGATATTATGATTGTCATTACGAATATTTGATAGTTGCAAAATTAGTATGTGAAATGTGTATTGATTTGAGAAATGAAATTGTATGTATAAGTGATACTGAACAAATAAGTGAAATCCCGGTTGAACCTTAGGAATACTTTAGTGATAAGTGGTAGCTCCGGCTATATATCAGTGGTAGCTCCGGCTACATATGAATGGTAGCTCCGGCTATATTTTAGTGGTAGCTTCGGCTACATAAAAGTGGTAGCTTCAGCTACATTTCAGTGGTAGCTTCGGCTACATAAAAGTGGTAGCTTCGGCTACATATTAGTGTGGCACTTATGTGCAAGATTTATGTCTATCCTTTAGTATTCCAAATGGTTCAACGGGTAAATTGATGATACATAAGATGAGAAAGCATGTAATTGTATATATAAGTAATGTACAGGTATGCATGTAAGCATGAAATTATATGTACAAATGGTACAGGTATGTATATAAATTTTTTAAGTGTTGGTCTTATGATATTATGAGTTATTATCATTATAAAAGTGACCTTAAGTGAATCTTAGGAATAAGTAATTATGTTGATGACGTATGTATTTGGTTGAGAATCATGTATTAGGCTTTTGAGCCATATCAAATTGAGAGATAAGATGTTTAATATATTTGTTTTATGATGCTTTGGATATTTGTGAAAACATAAAATGTTAGTGATACTCATGAATCATTGTTATGCTAATTACAAGCTTAAGTCTTTGGTGTTATGTATGTTTAAATAGAAGTGAATGCAAAGAAAACATGAAAAAGTGAAATTAGCATTAAAACAGTTTAGACAGCAACAGTTATGTGAATTTGAAAAATCACCAAAAATAGGTTAAATGGAATTAGATAGTGAATAAGATATAGAATTAAAGCTTATTGTGTCTATTCTCATATGAAAGAAACAACGTAAGAAAAAAAATTTTATATTCTGAAATATTTGAATTTTAGTGAGACAAGGTCAGAATGAGTTTTGGAATCCCCTGTTTCAACTTTGGAAAATCATTAAAATTTGTAAAACAATAATTATGAGATATAATTTATATTCTTGAAATATTAAATGAGTCTATTTTTATTAGAAACAAGTGGGAACGACATATAAAAATTGTACAGTGAGATAATTGAATTTTAGTGAAGAGAGTTCAGAACCGTTGGACAGTGTAACAGGGGATATTTTAATGAATAAACTGTACTAATTAGCCAAACCAAAAATTCTGAAAATTTTATGGTAAGAAGATATATGAGTCTACTTTCAAGGAAAATTAGTGGAACGTAATTTGGAGTTCCGTAGCTCTAGATATAAATAATTTAGTGACTATGAATTGAGAAAATAACTTGACTGAAATATGAGTAAAGATGAAAATTGGGTTGTATTACCATGAGAAACAAGGGAATACATTGTTTTTTATTATTATTTCCATACGGTCTTCTTAAGCTATAAAGCTTACTCCCTCCCTTCCTTTCCTTTAGTGTTTTCAGGTTAGCTCGGAGTTGGAGCTTGTCGAAGGTAGCATCACACTATCAAGTCGCTACCTTTGATATAATGAAGCATATATTAGAAATTTCAAGCGAGTGGCATGTATAGGGATTTAGTTGATTGACATGCATTATTTTGCTTTGGCCAAATGTGTAGGTTTATATTAAGTTATATGCATATGGCCGTGAGATGTGGCTTATATTGATTATAGCTTGTAAGCCGAGTTATTCATGTCATATCTTAATGTTTATAATGTGATTATGTTTGTTTGCCATGCATGGTTAGTAATATGACATGAGTGCGTGATGGATAAGTTGGTAATCATATTATAATGGTAAAAGTGGTCATCAAAATAACAAGTCTTATGAGAGTGAAATATGAAATTTAGACTTGGTATTGCATGAATGTGTATGTTTAAGTCTGGTAATGCCTCGTACTCTATTTTCGTGTCGGACGTGGGTAAGGGGTGTTACAGCCATGTTTAGGAAAAATTGTCTAGTTGAATAGCTTGTTGTGTTAAATCGTGAAATAAGGTAAGATGTTGTTTAAATACCAGTGAACTTACTAAGCATTTGTAATGCTTACCTTCCCTTTGTTTCCTTTTTCTTGTAGATTTCTATCTTGTGGAACGTGTCAAGCGGATCAACGAGAAGCTCACACTATCATGTTGTTGATTCGGTAATCTTTTAATTGTTTAAAGTTCGATTTTGTGGCATGCATACAGGTGATTTGTTTTGGTTAATCTATATTGTTGATACTTTAGTTCTTGAGTGTGGTTGATATTTTGAATGGTTATATGTTATATACTTAAATGTAAAGATTGGTAATGTGATGCTTGGCTATAGGCATAATAAGTATAAATGTTATCTTCAGTGGTAGTGTTTTGGAACCTTAAATAGTGTTAAACTTGATTGTTAAATGAGTTGTGTACTAAAATGTGCACTTTGGCATTTTTGTTAAGTTATGGTAGAAACTCAAATGGCATATATTGGTTGTGTATAGATTGAGTTTGAAATGTTAAGATGTTTGGTGTGCCTTGTTTGAGTGGTGGATTAATATTTAAGCTATTAAGCTTACCAAAGTGTTTATTACATGTGGGATAGCTTGTATGGTCTTATGGTTAGCAAAATGGATGAATTAGGGTGTGTTTAGAATGGTTTTATGCAGGTTTGATTGAACAAATGTGCACCATTTGAGCCATTAGTTTATTTTGGCATGAATTGAATACTTAAGGCATATTCTTGCACAACACGGGCTGACACATAGGCGTGTATCACACACAGGTTTACCACACGTCCATGTGAGTACTGTAGAATTGGTAACTTTTTGTAACATCCCTTACCCGTATTCGACGCCGGAGCAGAGTATGAGGTGTTACTGGACTTATATGCAAGTAATCATACAAAACCAAGACATGAATTTCCATTCAAATTTAAAACTTTTCATATACAATCATATCGTCCCTATTACGAGCCTACGAGGCCCAAAACATACATCGGAAGTGGTTTAGGACTAAACCGAGAACTTTGGTAACTTTTGGGAAACTTAGAAATTTTTTTATGCAAAAGGGGTCACATGCCCGTGTAGGTTCGGGACAAGCCTGTGTGACCCTAAAACACGCCCGTGCTTCAGGCCGTGTTCAAAATAGGGAGCATTCTGTTTATAATGTCATCATTAAATTAAAGTCACACGGCTAAGTCACACGCCCGTGTGCTTAGGTCGTGTGATCGATTCTATTTTTATAATTTTTCATAAAATAGGTACAGACTTCACACGGCCAGGACACACGCCCGTGTTCAAGACCGTGCCTTCCACACGGCAGAGACACACGCCCGTGCCTCTGCCTGTGTGCTCATTACTGAGCATTTTGTTTTGCAACAATTAAGGTGTAGGGGACACACGGCAGAACACACGCCCTTAGGGCAAGCCGTGTGTCACACACGGCTTAGACACACGCCCGTGTGTCTATCAATGTGGACAAAAATAAGGCTATTTACCAAGCCATTTTGCCACCCTTACTTGCACCAACTTACACAACAACAAGTAACACAAATTCAAGTATATATATATATACAACCAATTCAGCCACAACCAAGTCATCTATACATCAATTACATGCTATTTCCTATCACGTACAATATCTCATACTTATCATCTTAAACCATGCAAAATCCACATTCATGAAGACATCTTCATATTCATATATACTTAACCAATATTATCCAATTCCAATGGCCATTTACAAAATGAATCATCAACCATTATAAGTCAACACATTTGGCCAAATCGAATATGACACATAACTAAATGACCAAGTCCCTATACATGCCATAACTCAAAATAATATAATCATAAATACCCAAAATTTTAAGTTGATAGTGTGAATGGATCTCCGATAGTCTTCAATCCCCGAGCTGACTTGGCGACACTATATATAACAGCCCGATTTGGGGGCTAGTCAGAATAGTGGTTTCGGAACCACTAATCTGAGGTTGGAAAAATTAGTTTTAATATTATTTTATGTGTTATAGCATAATTATATGAATGCATGAAAATTTTGGTGCATTAATTTTAGTGATTGCATGCTTAATTGCGAAAAAAGACTAAATCGCATAAAGTGTGAAAGTGTTGTTCTATAAGCTAAAGGTGTCTAATAGCCATAGAATATTAAATTGGAGGTCCTTAATGTGCAATTAGACCCTTAGGAAAGGGTTGGCCGGCCATAGGGGACAAGAAATGTCAAGATTTGGTCAAAGTAGGTGAATTAGGTGACTAAATTAAAGGAAATAAATAAAATAAAGAAAAAGATGATATCACCTTTTTCATTCATCTTCTTCCACCGAAAATATTAGCCAATGAGGGGTTTTGGAAGCCTAAAATTTTAAGCAACTTCTCACCCTTGAAAGTAAGTGATTTTGGTGGTCTTTCTTGATAATTTTTGTACTTTTAGGACCCTTGTAACATGATCTAGCTAATGAGGGGACTATTTTGCAAAATGGTTAAGAGTCTAGGGTTTTTCCATGTGAGTATTTATGTTGTTTTCTGAATTTTTATGGAAGAAAATGAATCTTGGGTGTTAAATACACAACTTTTGTGAAAGGTGTTTCCATGAAAACACCTAAAAATGATTTTTTTGTAAATGTTGTAAATAGGTGGTAAATGTGTGAAATAATTGGTATTATGAGTTGCTATAAGAGTAATAAAATTTCAGCTAGGTTTTTTAAAGGAGGAAATTTGATTAGAATCGATTTACGAGCCTAGGGGCAAAATAGTAAATTTTGTAAAAGATTAGGGGCAAAATTGTAATTTTTGCCAAAGTATGATTTATGAGTTATTTTAATCAATGTGATCATTAAATAAGTGAAATTGTTATTTTAGATCATGAAACACGAAGTCCGGACCGAAACCAAAGAAAGGACAAAATTGTGGACTAAATCGAACAACTATACATATTTTGGTATCGAGGTAAGTTTGTGTGAAATTAAAGCTACATAATGCTATTATATTCTTAATTGCGTGATATCATTAGAAATTTATATTATTCTATGTAATTGATTAATGATGCCTCAATGAAAGTATAATGATATTATGTTAAGTCGAAGTCCCGGTTGAACATTGGGAATAACAAGGATACTAATGTCACAACATGAGACAAGAGGGTCCTGTATAAGACCATGTCTGGGACATGGCATTGGCACCAAATGAAGGTCCCGTATAAGACCATATCTGGGATATGGCATCGGCATCGAAGGGAGATCTCGTGTAAGACCATATCTGGGATATGGCATCGACATCGAGATATGAAATCCCGTCTAAGACCATATCTGGGATATGGCATTAGCATCGAGATTTGATCCCATGTAAGACCATATCTGGGATATGGCATTGACATCGTGTTACATGTATGATGAGATTGAGTATCCTTCAGTATTCCAAGTAGTTCAACGGGTAAAGAACTAAGTTTATGTTAAAGATAGCAAAGAGCTAAGTCTATGTTCAAGAGAATAAAAGTGCTAAAGTTATGTGATGAAGTGATACAGGTACCCATGAGTAACTTACGAGTAATGAATGCAAAATGTGATATGTGATTTGGTAAGAGTAAGCATGAGTAAGTTATGTTGATGTGCTTGAGAACTTGTGTATTATTTAGTGTGATGAATGGATGTTATCATGAACATTTATGTTGCTATTTATTTCATGCAAACTTACTAAGCTTTATGCTTCCCCCTCTCTTTTTCCTATTCCTTGTAGTATGGCCAAGCTAGCTTAGGGATCGAAGGAAGTCGGAGTTCGATTCATACTATCAACTATTCTTTTGGTATATTAAAGTTGATTAATTTGGTATGACATGTATAGGAACTTGGTTATTTTGTGATATGTCATATTTTTTAGCTAATGTGTTGGCTATTAATGCTACTCATTCATTTTATAAATGGCCATTGGAATTGGCCAATACTTGTTAAGCTTTTATATAATCAATGATGATGAAATTCATGAAGTACAAGTTGTGCAATTGAATGAGTTATGAATGAAGTATGTGCATGATTAAGTAGGAGTGGATGTTTTGATTTTAGATACTAAAAGTGCTTTATTGTCATGTTGTGTGTAAATGGTATAAGTGTAGTTGCTTTTTAGGGTGGCAATTGGCTTGGTAGATAGCCTTATAATTGTCCACACGGTCTGCTCCATATGCGTGTGACGTGGCCGTGTGTCCCCCTGCATCCTAAGTTGGCAAGTTAGAATGCCCAGTAGTAAACACACGGGTTGAGACACGATTGTGTGGAAGATATGGCCATAGCATGGGCGTGTGCGCAGGCCGTGTGAAGTCTGCACCTGAAATTAGGAATTTAATTCACTTCACAGTCTAAGGACACGGGCGTGTGCCTTGGCCATGTGACCTTATTGGGATGATGACGTCAGAAAAAGAATGTCAAGGTTTTTGCACACGGGCCATGGACACGGGCGTGTGACCCTGTTTTAAGCAAAAATATTCTAAGTGTTCCAAAGTTTCCAGTTTAGTCCCAAACCATTCCGTATGTATATTTAGGGTCTCGTCGACCTATAATAGGGACGTTATGTTCTCGAATGAGAAGTTTTAAGTCGAAATGAAATTGTATGTCTCGATCTTGTATGTTTGAGCAAGTTAAGTATGGTAATGCCTCATACCCCAATTCCAGCGTCGGATGCGGGTAAGGGGTGTTACACTATAAGACAGGGGAAATAAGAAAGAGAGTAAGCTTTAAAGCTTAGTAAGTTCCTATGCAAATAATAAGCATCATAAACACACTTTAACATATATTCAACATGAAATAAATTCACATAAATGTAATAGTAAATC
The DNA here is from genome assembly GCA_025503065.1 of Gossypium bickii. Taxonomy (NCBI): domain Eukaryota; kingdom Viridiplantae; phylum Streptophyta; class Magnoliopsida; order Malvales; family Malvaceae; genus Gossypium; species Gossypium bickii. Next base: position 98,254,808 of record CP106714.1, on the reverse strand, counting down.
TCATAGTCAAACTTGGCATAGATAATATTAAAACCTTAACATCGTAACTTACTCAATCAAACCAAACCGAGGGTTTATCACATATCGAGTTCATTAAGCATAAGTTTTATGCACATACCTGTACCAACTTGTAACTTACCATAATCTTTCACAACGTACCATGGTCTTTCAGGACTTAAACATTATCGTTAAGTTTCCCTTTGAACCACTTGGAATACAAAAGGATACTTGGGAAATCTCACACAAATAGTACCATACCAATGCCATATCCCAGATATGGTCTTACATAGGATCTCACATCGATGCCAATAGCCCAGCTATGGTCTTACACGAAGTCTCATATCGATGCCATATCCCAACTATAGTCTTACACGAAATCTCATAACGATGCCATATCCCAGACATGGTCTTACACGTAATCTCAATAACCCTAATGTCATGACATTGTATCCTATCTATTCTTAAGGTTCAACTGGGACTTTCTCTCTTATCGAAATTTGTCGAATTATAGTCATAGAAACAATCATACATTTCATACAATATCAAAACATAAAAATACAATGATAACATTGCATTATTTACATACGAACTTACCTCGGTACAAAAATAATAGAATAGGGATTTAATCGTCAAACACCTTATTCTTTCCCCGATCAAGGTCTGAACCTCATTTCTCTTGATAATCAAGCTTGAAAGCTGGAAAAACCCTAGCTATGGCTCTTTAGAATTTTCGGCACAATCATGGAGAAGATGAGCAAATTTTTGACTTGATTTTCCCTTTTTAATATTTTAATTATTGAATGACCAAAATGCCCTTAATGCATTTCTTAGAAATTTTACCTATCCATGTCCATTTTTGTCTAGAAATTAGTCAAATTGCTATTTAAGACCCTCTAATTAAAAATCCATGGAAATTTCATGCTCAAAGCTTCTAGAATGTATATTTTGTAACTTATTCAATTTAGTCCTAAATTTCGAATTAGTCACTTTATGCATAAAATTTCTTCATGAAATTTTCACACAATTATGCAATCATGCTATAGACCTCAAAATGTTCGTAAAATAATTATTTCTACTTCGCATTTGTGGTCTCGAAACCACTATTCTGACTAGACCCAAAATCGGGATGTTACAACTCTCCCCCCCTTAGGGATTTTTGTCCCCGAAAATCTTACCAGAAAAGAGGTTTGGGTATTGTTTTCTCATGATTTTCTCGGGTTCCCACGTAGCCTCTTCTACCCCATGTTTTTGTCATAATACTTTTACGAGGGTTATATTTTTATTTCTCAATTGTTTAACTTCTCGTGCTAAGATCTTGATCGGTTCTTCACCATACATCATATCCGGTCGAATCTCAATCTCTATCGGAGAAATCACATATGAAGGATCAGAATGATATCGTCGCAACATCGACACATGAAAAACATTATGAATTTTCTCTAACTCTGTCAGCAAAGCTAACCAATATGCCACCGGCTCTATTCTTTCAATAACTTCATATGGCCCAATGAAACGTGGACTCAAATTGCCTTTACGACCAAATCTCAGAATCTTCTTCCACGGAGATACTTTCAAAAATACTTTGTCACCAACCTAAAACTCAATCTCCTTTCTTTTCAAATTTGCATACGACTTTTGTCGATCTGAAGCTACTTTCAAGCAATCACGAATTACCTTTACTGTTTCTTCGGTTTCTCTAACCAAGTCAACCTCGTGAATCTGTTTCTCACTAAGTTTGGTCCAATACAACGGTGTTCGGCTGTTGCGACCATACAATGCCTCATAAGACGCCATTTTTATACTCGATTGAAAACTATTATTATAGGCAAATTCGATAAATGGTAGATATTTTTCCCAACTACCCTCGAATTCTAGAACACAACATCGAAGCATATCTTCAAGCACTTGAATCGTTCTCTCGGATTGACCATCAGTTTGCGGATGGAAAGAGGTACTAAAGTTCAGCTTCGTACCCAAAGCTTCTTGCAACTTTTTCCAAAACTGCAAAGTGAATCTCGGATCTCTATTTGATATGATCGAAATAGGCACTCCATGCAATCTAACAATTTCACCAATGTACAAATCAGCTAACCTATCAAGCTAATAATTAGTACGTACCGGGATGAAATGTGCCGATTTAGTCAATCTAATAACAACTACCCAAATGGCATCTTTCTTCTTTGGAGTTAAAGGCAAACCTGTTACAAAATCCATGGTGATTTTATCCTATTTCCACTCAGGAACCATCACGGATTGAAGTAATCCTGAAGGCACTTGGTGCTCAACTTTCACTTGCTGACAAATCAGACATTTCGACACAAACTCAGAAATATCTCTTTTCATACTTGGCCACCAATACAACTTCTTCAAATCGTTATACATTTTCGTACTACCCAGATGTACAGATAAACAACCATTATATGCCTCATGAAGAATTTTCTGAATAAGTTCTTCATTTTTCGGTACACAAACTCTACTTGAGAACATCAAACAATCATCGGATCCGATATGAAAATTTAAATCATTAACCGATTCACAATGAATTCTCTTGGCTTGTAAATCACTGTCATATTTTTGAGCTTCACGAATCTGTTGAATAAACATCGGCTTAGCTCTCAACTCAGCTAGAATAGAACCATCATCAGATAAAATCAATCTCGTGTTTATTGCTCTCAAGGCAAACAAGGATTTCCTACTCAAAGCGTCAGCGACTACATTCGCTTTACCCGGGTGATAGTCAATCACCAACTCATAGTCTTTTAGTAACTCAAGCCATCTTCGTTGCTGTAAGTTCAAAACTTTTTGAGTCATTAGATACTTTAAACTCTTATGGTCAGTAAAAACATGACATTTCTCATCGTACAAATGATGTCTCCAAATCTTTAAAGCGAGCACAGTAGCGGCTAATTCCAAGTCATGCGTTGGTTAATTCTTCTCATGTGGCTTCAATTGTCTCGAGGCATAGGCTATCACTTTGCCCACTTGCATCAATACACATCCTAATCCATTCAGTGACGCGTCATTATAAATTACAAATTCTTTTCTCGATTCATGTTGCACTAAAATTAGTGCATCAGTCAATAGTGCCTTCAATTTCTCAAAACTTTGCTGACATTTTTTGGACCATTCAAACTTAACGTCTTTTTGCAACAGTCTCGTCATAGGAGTAGCAATCATCAAAAACCCTTTGACAAATCAGCGGCAGTATCTGGCTAAGCCCCAAAAGCTTCTAACTTTAGATACATTTTGTGGCAGTTTCCAATCAACAATTGCCAAAATCTTACTTGGATCAACCCGAATACCATCACATGAGACAATATGTCCTAAAAATCTGACTTCTCGGAGCCAAAACTCAGTTTTACTGAACTTAGCATACAACTTCTTATCTATCAAAGTCTGCAAAACAATTCTCAAGTGCTCGGCATGCTCGGACTCATCACGATAATAAATTAAAATATCATCAATAAACACAACCACAAACTTGTAAAAATACGGTCTAAAGATCCAATTCATTAGATCCATAAAAATTGTATGACCATTCGTTAATCCAAAAGGCATATCAAGGAATTCATAATATTCGTACCTTGTTCTGAAAGCAGTTTTCGACACATCGGACTCTTTTACTCACAACTGGTAGTAACCAGATCTCAAATCTATCTTCAAGAATATTGTCGCACCTTTCAGTTGCTCAAATAAATCAGCAATCCTCGACAAATGATACTTATTCTTTATAGTTACCTTATTGAGCTGTTAGTAATCTATGCAAAGTCTCATATATCTGTCTTTCTTCTTTACAAACAATATCGGAGTACCCTAGAGAGAAAAACTCAGTCTCGCAAAATCTTTATCTATCAACTCTTGCAACTGAGCCTTTAGCTCTTTCAATTCAATCGGGGACATCCTATACGGAGCAATAGATATCGGTGAAGTACCAGAGACTAACTCAATGCCAAACTCAACTTCTCTAACTGGACGTAACCCAGATAGCTCTTCTGGGAACACATCCGAATATTCACACACTATCGGTACTGATTTAATTTTCAATTCAGATTCCTTTGTATTCAACACATAAGCCAGATAAGCTTCACAGCTTTTTCTTACATATCTTTGGGCAGTCATTGAAGAAATTATAGTATGTAACTCACCCGACTCATTTGAATCAATTCGAAGAGTTTCACCATTTTCACATTTCAATTCAATAATTTTGCTTCCACAATTTACTACCATATCATGAATAGTTAGACAATCCATACCAAGTATTACATCAAATTCATCGAATGGAAAAAACATCAGATTAGCTGGAAAACAATGACCTCGAATCATCAAAGGAAAATTCTTACAAACCTTGTCAACTAGCACATACTTGCCTAAGGGGTTTGACACTTTTATCACAAATTCTATAGACTCAACAGGCATATTCATAATAGACACCAATTTCATGCAAACATAAGAATGGGTTGATCCCGGATCAATCAAAGCAACAACATGAGTATCATAAAGAGAAAAAGTACTCATAATTACATCAGGAGATGAAGCTTCTTCACGCGCGCAAATGGCATAAGTCCTCGCAGGTGCTCTACCCTCGGATCTCACAGCCGAATCTCTAGGTGCACTCTTGCTACTTGCTCCATTTCCTGGATTTCTCTGTGGCCTTCCTCTAGAAGCAGTATTACCAGATCTCGCACTCTAAAATTTCTTTTTTTCAGCCATCTCAGGGCAATCTCTAATGAAATGATCTTGGGAACCACACTTGAAACAAGTTCAATCATTCACTCGGCACTCATCGGGGTGATGTCCACCGCAATGCGGGCATTCATGTCTATTAGGTCGAGTATTACCCACACTCGCTAGCGAAGTAGTCTGAGCCTTATATCCTGAATACTGTTTCCCATGGTTTTTGTTTGAAAACCCAACTGAAGCATTCGATCGAGTATTTAACTCTCTTGATTTCCTAGATGAGGACTAGAATAACTTACCTATCTGTATTTTCCTCGAGTCTCGAGACTCAAACTCAGCTTTTCTTTTCTCTTTTGCCAACTCTTCAGCCTTACAAGCTCGCTCGACAAGTACACCAAATTCTTTTAGTTCTAGAATGCCAACCAACAAACTAATGTCTTCATTCAGTCCGTCTTCAAATCTCTTACACATGATAGCTTCAGTCAAAACACATTCCCGAGCATATTTGCTAAGTTTTACAAACTCACACTCATACTCCGTCACTGTCTTTCGGCCCTGTTTTAACTCAAAAAATTCCTTTCGTTTCTGATCGATAAACCTTTGGCTAATGTACTTCTTATGGAACTCTTTCTGGAAAAATTCCCAATTAACCTGCTCTCTTGGTACTACCGACACAAGAGTGTTCCACCATTGATAGGCCGAATCTTTTAGGAGTGACACAATACATTTCATACACTCTTCAGGTGTGCAAACTACTCATTAAAGACTCTGATAGTGTTCTCGAGCCAGAACTCAACTTTCTCAGCATCATCATCAGAATTGGCTTAGAATTCTTTGGCCTCGTGCTTTCGAATTTTATCAATCAGAGGCCTGTTCAATCTCATAGAGTCTATACCTTGATGTGCTACGGGAACCGACTAAGGAATAGGTAGGGTGGAGGGGTTGAGTATTCGGGTTCGTTCAAATGAACTCCGTATACCATGCGTTCATCATATGGAGAAAGGTTTCCCTAGCCCCTTCTCCTCTTCCCTGACTCACAGCTACGGGTCTACTTTCAACTGGTGCTGCCCCTTGAGCAGAAGCCGACATATTACTTACTACTTCATCGGCCTCAGCTCTATTGGGATCCATTACTATATGAAAACACAATTTAAAGTTGTCAGGAGTCATCACACTATCATAGTTCTTTTATGGCATGTCTAGCTAGACTCTTACACATGCTACATTAGTCAACGAATCGACTAAACTATAGCTCTGATACCACTAAATGTAACACTCCTTACCCATATTTGACGCTGGAATAGAGTATGAGGCATTACCGAACTTATACGCATGCAATAATAAAAATCGAGACATGAATTTCCATTCAAATTTAAAACTTTTCATATACAATCATATCATCCCTATTACGAGACTACGAGGCCCAAAATATGCATCAGAAGTGGTTTAGGACTAAACTAAGAATTTTGGTAACTTTTGGGAAATTTAGAAAAAAAATTTATGCAAAAGGGGTCACACGCCCGTGTGGGTTCAGGACATGCCCGTGCTTCAAGCCATGTTCAAAATGGGGAGCATTCTGTTTATGACGTCATCATCAAATTATGGTCACAAAGTCAAGTCACACGCCCGTATGCTTAGGCCGTGTGATCGATTATATTTTCATAATTTTTCATAAAATAGTTGCTGACTTCACACAGCCAGGACACACGCCCGTGTTCAAGATCGTGCCGTCCATACGGCTAAGATACACGCCCGTGTCTTTGCCCGTGTGCTCATTACTGAGCATTCTGTTTTGCAACAATTAAGGTGCAGGGGACACACGACTAGAACACAAGCCCTTGGGGCAAGCCGTGTGTCACACACGGCCTAGACACATGCCCGTGTGTCTACCCATGTGGACAAAAATAAGGCTATTTACCAAGCCATTTTACCACCCTTACTTGCACCAACTTACACAACAACAAGCAACACAAATTCAATATATATACAACCAATTCAGCCACAACCAAGTCATCCATACATCAATTACATGCTATTTCCTATCACGCACAACGGCTCATACTTATCATCTTAAACTATGCAAAATCCACATTCATGAAGACATCTTCATATTCATATATACTTAACCAATATTAGCCAATTCCAATGGCCATTTACAAAATGAATCGTCAACCATTATAAGCCAACACATTTGGCCAAATTGAATATGACACATAACAAAATGACCAAGTCCCTATACATGCCATAACTCAAAATAATGTAATCTTAAATACCAAAATGTTAAGTTGATAGTGTGAATGGATCTCCGACAGTCTTCGATCCTTTAGCTGGCTTGGCGACACTAAAAGACGAGGGAAATAAGAAAGGGAGTAAGCTTTAAAGCTTAGTAAGTTCCTATGCAAATAATAAGCATCATAAATACACTTTAACATTTATTCAACATGAAATAAGTTCACATAAATGTAATAGTAAATCTCATAGTCAAACTTGGCATAGATGATATTAAAACCTTAACATCGTAACTTACTCAATTAAACCAAACTGAGGGTTTATCACATATCGAGTTCATTAAGCATGAGTTTTATGCACATATCTGTACCAACTTGTAACTTACCATAATCTTTCACAACGTACCATTGTCTTTCACGACTTAAACATTGTCGTTAAGTTTCCCGTTGAACCACTTGGAATACTAAAGGATACTCGGGAAATGTCACACAAATAGTACCATACCAATGCCATATCCCAGATATGGTCTTACATGGGATCTCATATCGATGCCAATAGCCCAGCTATGGTCATACACGAAGTCTAATATCGATGTCATATCCCAAATATGATCTTACACAAAATCTCATAACGATGCCATATCCCAAACATGGTCTTACACGTAATCTCTATAACCCTAATGTCATGATATTTGTATCCTATCTATTCTTAAGGTTCAATTGGAACTTTCTTGCTTATCGAACTTTGTCAAATTATAGTCATAGAAACAATCATACATTTCATACAATATCAAAACATAAAAATACAATTATAACATTGCATTATTTACATACGAACTTACCTCGGTACAAAAATAATAGAATAGGGATTTAATCGTCAAACACCTTATTCTTTCCCCGATCAAGGTCCGAACCTCGTTTCTCTTGATAATCAAGCTTGAAAGTTGGAAAAACCCTAACTATGACTCCTTAGAATTTTCGGCACAAGCATGGAGAAGATGAGAAAATTTTTAACTTGATTTTCCCTTTTTAATCTTTTAATTACCAAATGACCAAAATGTCCTTAATGCCTTTCTTAGAAATTTTACCTATCCATGTCCATTTTTGTCTATAAAAATAGAAATTAGTCAAATTGCTATTTAAGACCCTCTAATTAAAAATCCATGGCAATTTCATGCTCAAAGCTTCTAGAATGTATATTTTGCAACTTATTCAATTTAGTCTTAAATTACGAATTAGTCACTTTATATATAAAATTTCTTCATGAAATTTTCACACAATCATGCAATCATGCTATAGACCTCAAAATGTTCATTAAATAATTATGTTTACTTCGAATTTGTGGTCTAGAAACCACTATTCTGACTAGACCCAAAATCGAGATGTTACAATTTTGATCCACACGGCCTTAGTTAGTTTACTTGGCCTAACTGCACGGTCGTGTATCTTTTGGTAAAATTGGTCTTTTGCCCACACGATCACAGTGAGTTACACAGTTTGGGCACATGGCCGTGTGACCCTTGTTTTTCATATTTACCTTTAACTTTAGAAAATGTTTCAATTTGATTCTTATTTGTGCTTGGGTCAACTTAAAAGCTTTCGTAATCTCTGTTAAAACTTGAATATAATTATATATTATAATACTTGAGTGTTTATGACATGAATGATTACTTGAAGGATTTGTTTAAGATATAATTGAACCAAATTTTTGAAAATGTTGCAAATTAGTCCTAATTAAATCATGGATGATATTAGGCTTACGTAAGCTCGTATATGGCTTGAAAAATGATGTGTTTGATTGTTATAAATTGAATTGACTAGGATTGGATTATTTTTGTTTAATTTGAGTAATAACTGTGTATTTATGAAGTATTCCATGTTTATTTGAAATAATCGATGTGAATTGAATGCGTTTTGTTCTGGTTATGGCTGTAGCATATCGTAACTCGGATCTGACAACCGGGTCGGGTTATGGGTGTTAGAAGTTATGTTGGGGATCGACCCGTATAAATAGTAGGATAGTAAAAGTGGAGAAGAACGAGCACAAATATTTTATGTGAAAAACCCTTAAAGAGGTAAAAACCATGGGGAAAGGAGACTTCGACTTTTTATTAAATGAGTGAACAAACAAGAGTACAATATGGAGAAAATAACCTAAATATACTAAACGCAAAAACCTGGAATACAAAGTTCAAAATCTCAAAGAGTAAATCAATAAACAAAACCCCAAATCTCATAAGGCACTCACAAAAGGGGTATAAAACACTCTCTAAAATTACTAGAAACTCTTACCAAAACTCATCTTATCGCCCTCAAGAAAAGCTCTTACTGGTTGGCATCACTGAATCAGATTTACAATGGCTTTTTAAATAGGCTAAGATTAGAGTTCTAATCATACTAAAATATGTCTGATATAATCAGAGTTTAACTAGGAAAAGTAATCCTACAGAAATTAGAGTTTTAATCATACTAAAATAACCTTGAAGTATTTAGAGTCCAATTAGGAAAAGAAGTCCTACTTGAAGTCTAAAACATGACTACCAAATAGGAGAACAGTCATGACGTTATCCATCATGCCACCCCGACATCGGGTCTGTTTTGAGCCTTATTCGGTTGCTCATCGAGTCTCGTCTAAAGTGCTTGTAACATGTCCGATAAATGCGAGGCACACCTTACAAGTTAATTAAGGGAAACATATATTATCAACTAATCTAGATTTTTAGTCCATTGATTGAAGGCTTTCAGTATTGTAGATTACTTCTCTAAATAGATAACACATTCTTGTACAAAAAATGCAAGGAGAAATTGATGTTGGCCGTAGCTCAAGATTAGAATAAGGAGTTGCTACAAATTGCTTTCACCATTGTTGAGAATGAGACAATGAAGGATTAAGTAATTTTTTTTTCTAGAAGATTTGCCATAACACGTTAATCGAGACATTGAAGAACCTTGGTTAATACCTAACCAACACTCTTGTAACACCCTAGACCCGACCTAGACGTCCAGTCCAAGCTTAGAGAGTTACATGAATGATCAAACACCATGCAATACATAATAATACCAAACCATGATTCACATAAAATTCAAGTTAAGTATATAATCTGCCAAAGTCATACTATTATAGTTTAACGAGATTCCTACTGAAATAATTTAAAGAAAGCTAACAGTTCGACCGACCTCCCGTGGCACCGACCCTTTCAAGTCTGTGAACCACCTAAAATCCAAGCAATAACAGAATGAGTTGTGAACTTAGTGCGTAAAAGAAATTTATTCAATTAATGTTCATTTATAGCGTAGTTCCAAATTAGAGATTCGGTTCACTACAGAAGTAAAATTTAATTCAGATTCTGAGCAGACCAGTTACATATGTATATATATATATATGTAATTTTAGTTCATATACAATATCGATTAGATTCAGATGAAATATTCCTATCCCCGCCCGCTACACACCGACTTCGGCCATCCCAACACACCATTAAGGACATTCGATGCCCAACCAACCCCACAAAGGTGTTCACTGACACTTTTACAGAAACGCAGCTTAGCTATTAATTCAGTATGCATCAAGCGCCAGAATCAAATTTATACTCATTGTGGCGTAGCCAGGATTTCAGAACAGATTTTTTTCCTTCTTCACAATATCCCAACCCATGCAAATGCAAAGAACAAGTACCCATATTGAGTATTCGTCATTCTATGTTATTTCGCAAACAGATAAGACAGTTCCACTTCAGAATATGTATCATGGTATACATACAACTATGTTATTCACACATCAGTCTCAGAAGATTGGAGAGTTTTCATACAATCAACTTTAATTATTCATACGTTGAGGAAGTCAGTAATAGTGTTAAACAACATTCTTGGCCTCAAAATAGGTTTTGGGACCATGACACACAGCCTGGGCACACCCCAATGTGTCTTGCCCGTGTGGTTTCGAAAACTTAAACAGTGAGTTACACGGCCTGGGTACACGCCTGTGTCCCTGATTGTGTGGTTTTATACCATAAACAGTAAGTTACACGGCCTAGGCACATGTCCGTGTCCCTAGCCGTGTGGTTTTATACCACAAACAGTGAGTTATACGGCCCAGACACTCGCTCGTGCCTGTTGCTCATTACCCGTGCGAACTCTACACTAACATGGCCACACATGGCCTAGACACACGCCCGTGTGACCCAAATAAATGAACAGTAAGTTACACGACCAATTACACAGCCTGCCACATGGCCTGGTCACACGCCCGTGTGCCTGGTCGTGTGGCGTCGATAGCCACCATTTTCTGGCGACTGAAACTTGTAAGATTCAAGGTTTTCGATACGCACCTAGTTTGGTTTAACGGAAGAACAATACGAAGACTACCCGGAACCAAATTAACCATTCAGCAATCAATCATTTGTCTAAACATCTAGTTAGCACAACATTAAATTCACAGTCAATTACGTCGAATAAATCGACATGAATGAACTTTTTAACGACTAATGGTTACCGACAAACCTACCGTGCTATGTTGGTACAATTCGCGAAGGGTCACTTCCCGTTGTACTCACTCCTATGGAAACACAACGGCTAGTTAACAAAGAGTTTAAGTAAAGCAATTCAATAACTCCCACTTTAACATCGTAACAAAAATCTAACCAAACCTCGCAGAAGTTGAAGAATTCCAACAGAACTTATAGAGAAGTCTTTCAGTAACATAAAGATCTCACTAATTTCTGATAATTACATGTTGAACACACTCGACGAGAAGAATTCAAAGAAGTAAAAAGAAAGGAAAAGGGAAAAAAAAGAAAGAAGAATAAAATTAGAAGTTAACTAAATTTTAATAAATATTGTCTTAACCACCAACATACCTCCGACAACTAGCAAAAATTCTCTTAACACATACGTTGGGATTCGAACTCGAGACCAAACAGATTATTGACAGAGGCTTAACCAGTGAACCAGTAGGCTCATTCTTGTCATAGATTCTTACAGAACTACCTTTACTCATATACCGCATGGACAGAGATTGTTATAAAAGAATAAAACTTTTAATGACGCAACTTGAACTCCAGACCTTAAACTTAATCGCAGAACACAGAACCACAACTACAGAAATTAATTACTACAAGATCTCACAATTAAATTCTAAAATTTTTAGGCTGTCAGAACTACGGATACAACCGCCGAATTGATTCTTCCAGTTCTTATGTGGCTTCCTCAGCACCATGGTTCTGCCATAAGACTTTCAGTAGAGGAATAGTTTTCTTCCTCAGTATCTTAACGTCACTTTCCAAGATCTGGACAAGTTCTTCTTCGAATGTTAAATCCGGTCGCAATTCGACCTTGTCGACAGTAACAATATATGACGGATTCGATCGATATTGTCTTAGCATCGAGACATGAAAAACATCGTGAATCTGATCCAGCTCCAGTGGTAATTCTAACTGGTATGCAACGGGTTCGATATGTCTTAAGATACGATAAGGCCTAATAAACTTCGGGCTTAGCTTGCCCTTGCATTCAAATTGGAGGACCTTTCTCCAAGGTGGTACGTTTAAAAACACATGATCACCTACCGAAAACTCAATATCCTTTCCTTTTAAATCTGTATAAGACTTCTATCGATTGGAGGCTGCTTTCAGGCGATCACGAATCACTTTCACAGTACTCTCAGTTTCAGAAACCAGCTCATAACCCAAAATCCGGCTTTCACTTAATTCAGTCGAACATTACGAAGTACGACACTTACAACCGTATAAGGCCTCGTAGTGTGCCATCTGAATACTAGATTGAAAGCTACTATTGTATGCAAACTCCGCTAATGGTAGGTACTCCTCCTAACTACCCTTGAAGTCTATCACACAGCCTTGAAGCATATCCTCTAGGATCTGAATAACCCGCTCTGACTGTCTATTAGTCCGGGGGTTATACGTAGTGCTGAAATTAAGTCGGGTGCCTAAGGCCTCATGGAGTTTCTTCTAGAACCGAGACGTAAATCGCGGATCTCTGTCAGAGATGATCGAGACCGGAATTCCGTGTAGTCTCACAATTTCAGAAATATACAGTTTAGCTAACTTCTGTAAGGAGTAATCTATTCGGGTAGGAATGAAATGGGCTGATTTGGTCAACCGATCAACGATGACCCGAACTGAATCTTTCTTAGTGGGGGTTAAAGGCAAACCCGTAACAAAGTCCATTGTTATCCGTTCCCATTTCCACTGTGGAATATTAACTGACTGAAGTAATTCGAAGGGCAACTAATGTTCGGCCTTAACTTTTTGACTCAGACAGTGAGATACAAAAGTGACTACCTCCTACTTCAATTCGAGCCACCAATAATGCTCTCTAAGATCTCGGTACATTTTATTTCCACCAGGATGCATAACATAGGGGCTGTTATGTGCCTCCTGTAGGATCGAATGCCTTAATTCCTTTTCATTGGGTACACAAGTGTGACCTTTGAAACATAACACATTATCGCTATTCAAGCACAAATTGGAATTCTCGTTTGAACCAACATGTTGCAATCACTACAGTAAGGACTCATCGCTCAATTGTTTAGCTCGAATTTGCTCCACCCAAATCGATTTTACCTGTAATTCAGCCAACAACCCTCCATCTTCAACCAAACTTAGACAAGCTAACATTGCTCTCAGATCAGTCATCGCTCTAGAGTTCAGGGCATCAGCTACCATATTAGCCTTACCCGGATGGTACTTTATCGTGCAATCATAATCTTTAAGTAACACAACCCATCAGCGTTACCGAAGATTTAATTCTTTTTGAGTTAACAAATATTTGAGACCCTTGTGATCGATGTAAATAATACACATTTCACCATACAGATAGTGTCTCCAGATTTTCAGAGCAAACACAACTGCAGCTAGTTCAAGATCGTACGTAGGGTAGTTACCCTCGTGTGTCTTAAGCTGCCGTGATGCATAAGCAACCACCTTACCATCTTGCATAAACACACATCCTAACCCGACATGTAAAGCATCACTGTATACCACAAACTCTCGACCTGGTTCCAGTTGACCTAAGATAGGATCTTGTGTCAAAACAGACTTAAGTTTATCAAAACTAACTATTATGCCTCAAACCACACGAATGGAGCACTCTTACAAAGTAGCTTCGTCAAGAGTGACGCAATTAGAGAAAATCCTTCAACGAACCTTCAATAGTAACTGGCTAAACCCAAGAAGTTACGAAGCTCAGATACATTTTTCTGCTGCTTCCACTCAATAATAGGTTCTATTTTCTTGGGATTAACTCGAAACCCTTCCACTGTCACCACGTGACCAAGAAAAGTGACCTCCTACAACCAAAACTCGCACTTGCTAAACTTGTCATACAATTATTTTTCTTGGAGTATCTGAAGTACAATGTGGAGATGATCATCATGCTCAGTTTCAGTTTTAGAGTAGATCAAGATATTGTCGATAAAAACCACTACAAATTGATCTAAGTACAGTTGGAACACCTGATTCATTAAATCCATAAATGTCGCCAAGGCATTCTTTAGACCGAAAGGCATTACCAGGAACTTGTAATGTCCGTAACGAGTCCTGAAGGCAATTTTATACACATCAGTCTCTTTGACCTTGAGCTGATGGTAACCAGAGCGTAGATCGATTTTAGAAAAAACGGACGCTCCTTGAAATTGGTTGAACAAGTCGTCAATCCACGTTAACGGATACCTATTTTTGATTGTCAACTTGTTAAACTGTCTATAATCAATGCACATTCTCATCGACTCGTCCTTCTTTTTAACAAACAACACCGGTGCCTCCCACGGAGACACACTCAATCGAATAAATTCTCTATTAAGGAGTTTTTGAAGCTGCGCTTTAACTTAGTCAGCTCTTTCAATGCCATGCGGTATGGCGCAATGGACATTGGGGCAGTACCTGGTAACAGATCAATTCCAAACTCCACCTCTCTATCTTGAGGTACTCTAGGAAATTCCTCGGGAAAGATGTCCAAGAACTCCCTTACGGTGTGGATATCTCTCACTGAAAGTTTCACAGGAATAGAATCGGATATGTAAGCAAGGTATGCCTTGCACCCCTTTCGGACTAACTTATCTGCTACAAGAGCTGAGATTACATTAGAGAGGTAATCTCGACGCTCTCCAACCATAACTACCTCATCATTCTCATTCGATCTCAAAGTAACTCTCTTGGTTGCACAATCTGAACTGACTCGATACTCAACGAGCCAATCCATTCCCAAAATCCAATCAAACTCATTAAAGGGAAATTCTATTATATTAGTTAGGAATACTATACCCTGGAGCTCTCGGGGTACCCGTCTATATACTCTATCAACTCGAATTGACTAACTTAGAGGACTAATCACAGAAAAATCTCTAACTCGATGCTCCATTGACCCGCAATGGAGGCACGCTCCTGATTTCTTCCAGCACTCGTCAGGACCGCGCTTCCCATAATCACTGCACAATTGAATTTCAGTCACTACAGCTGGTGCCTCGGCCCTAGGGGGCCTATCAAATCTCGTCCACTTCTCAGGATGCTGACTAGAACCAGAGGGACCCAAATCCCTCTTAATCTTATTCTGATCTTTCTCACGATCACGTCACTCGAGCTCAGTGCACTTCACTTCTTCTACTATTTTTGTTTTGTCAACTAAGGCCGCAAAAACCTGCCCCCTCTGAGGAGCTATCAGAACCTGCAAATCATATCTCAGTTATTCCTCGAACCTTACGCACTTGTCGCAGTCAGATGCTACCAAAGTCCGTGCATACCTACTCAGTCGCAG
Source organism: Gossypium bickii (assembly GCA_025503065.1). Taxonomy (NCBI): domain Eukaryota; kingdom Viridiplantae; phylum Streptophyta; class Magnoliopsida; order Malvales; family Malvaceae; genus Gossypium; species Gossypium bickii. Next base: position 98,239,134 of record CP106714.1, on the reverse strand, counting down.
AAACTCGGCTTCATATTTAGCCACAAATCGGTCACCCTGAACTAGGCTCATAAACTAGAGTCGACGATCCTCAACATAACTCACCCCCACATACTTACCCTGAAAGGCGTTCTTAAAATAGTCCCAGTTTACTTGTTCAGACTGAACACCTTGCTCAACGGTCAGCCACCACTGATAAGCTTCATCCTGGAGTAGGGACACAACACCCCTCAATTTCTAAGTGGGAGTGCAGTCAAGACTATCATAATATACTCGGTAGCCTCGAGCCAATATTCCGTAACAGTAGGAGCAACTCCTATGACACCTCTGAATAATTTACCCCCATTTGACAGAAGCTGTTCAGTAACTGACCCTCGGCATCTCGATCCCGAATGAGTTCTTGCGACCTTCTCTAATGCTTGAATCATGGCTTGGGACAATGCATCGTCCCCAGCCGTCGAAGTCTGGGACTCTGTCTCAGCAGTGGGGGTACCAACAGTCTCGTTGGTCACCAAATTGGACATATTACCCAAAGAAGATGACTTTGCTCGAGCTCCTCCTCAGCGTCCTCGATGCCTCCACATACCATGTCCATGATTACCGCACGAACTCATTATGGCAATCTAGCTACAATTTCAGAGTACAAAGATTCGTTTACAAATCCAGCAGAATGATTTCACCGGTTCACATCAAATTTTTTTTACCAATAACAGTTTAGGTATTACAATCTTTATAACAAAATAGAAGTATTTACAGGGTCAGCGTCGGAGGCTTGGTCGTTTACTAAAGTTTCAGTGTTTGCATATTAATTCAAATACTAAATTATCACTAAGCTACTTTTTCTCACACATTATGAGCCCAAACACGGTCCGAGTGTTGACAAACCTGACTCTAATACCACTAAATGTAACACCCTAGACCCGGCCTAGACATCTAGTCCAGTCTTAGAGAGTTACATGAATGATCAAATACCACACAATACACAATAATACCAAACATGATTCACATAAAATTCAACACAATATTAGTTAAGTATATAATCTGTCAAATTCATACTATTATATTTTAACGATATTCCTATGAAATAATTTAAAGAAAGCTAATAGTTCGACCGAGCTCTCGCGGCACTGACCCGTTCAAGTCTGCGAACCACATGAAATCCAAGCAATAACAGAATGAGTTGTGAACATAGTGTGTAAAAGCAATTTATTCAATTAATGCTCATTTATAGCATAGTTCCAAATTCAGGGATTCAGTTCGATACAGAAATAAAATTCAATTTAGATTCAGAGCAAACCAATTACATATGTATATATATATATGCAATTTCAGTTCATATACGATACCGATCAGATTCAGATGCAATATTCCTATCCCCGCTCGCTACACATCGACTTCGGCCATCCCAACACACCATTAAGGACATTCGATGCCCAACCAACCCTACACACCTTAAAGTGTTCGCTGACACTTTTACAGAAACGCAGCTTAATTGTTAATTCAATATGCGTCAAGCGCCAGAATCAGATTTTGTTAATTCAATATGCGTCAAGCGCCAGAATAAGATTTATACTCATTGTGGCGTAGCCATGATTTCAGAATAAATTTCTTTCTTCTTCACAATATCCCAACCCATGCAAATGCAAAGCACAAGTATCTATATTGAGTATTCGTCATTCTATGTTATTTCGCAAATAGATAAGACAGTTCCACCTTAGAATATGTATCATGGTATACATACAACTATGTTATTCACACATCAGTCTCAGTATATCAGATAACTTTCATACAATCAAATTCAACCATTCATACATTAAGGAAGTCAGTAACAGTGTTAAACAACATTCTCGGCCTCAAAACCAGTTTCGCCCTAATACCATGACACACGGTCTGGGCACGTGCCTATGTATCTTGCCCGTGTGGTCCCGAAAACTTAAACAGTGAGTTACATAGCCTGGACACGCCCGTGCCCCTGACTGTGTGATTTTATACCACAAACAGTGAGTTACACGACCTAGGCACAAGCCCGTGTCCCTAGACGTGTGGTTTTATACCACAAACAGTGAGTTACATGGCCTAGGCATACGCCCGTGTCCGTTGCTCGTGCGAACTCTGCACTAGCATGACTGCACACGGCCTAGACACACGCCCGTTTCCACGCTTGTGTGACCCCAAATAAATGAACAGTGAGTTACATGGCCAATCACACGGCCTGCGACACGGCCTTGTGGCTCACACAGCCTGGTTACACGCCCATGTGCCTGGTCGTGTGGCGTCGACAGCCACCATTTTCTAGCAACTGAAACTTGCAAGAATTGAGGTTTTCGATATGCACTTGGTTTTGTTTGACGAAAGAACAATACAGACACTACCCGGAACCTAATTAACCATTCAGAAATCAATCATTTGTCTAAACAACTAGTTAGCACGACATTAAATTCACAATCAATTACATCGAATAAATCGACACGAGGGAACTTCAATAACTAACGCTTATCGACGATTCTACCGTGCTAAGTCGGCACAACTTGTGAAGGGTCGCTTCTTTCTGTACTCATGCCTAAGGAAACACAACGGCTAGTTAACAGAGAGTTTAAATAAAGCAATTCAATAATTCCCAATTTAACACCGTAACAGAAATCTAACCAAACCTCACAGAAGTCAAAGAATTCCAACAAAACTTATACATAAGTCTTTTAGTAATGCAAAGATCTCACTAATTTCCGATAATCACGTGTTGAACACACTCGGCGAGAAGAATTCAAAGAAGTAGCACAAAGAAAGAAAAAGGGAAGAAATAAAAAAAATAAAGAAGAAGAAAATATACAGACATTAACCAAATTTTAATAAATTTTGTCTTAACCGCCAGCATACCTCCGACAACTAGTAAAAATTCTCTTAACACATACAGTGGGATTTGAACTCTAGACCAAACAAATTATGGACAAATGTTTAACCAATGAACTAGCAGGCTCATTCTTGTCATAAGTTCTTATAGAACTACTTTTACCCATATACCGCATGGATAGGGATTGTTCTAAAAGAACAAAACTTTTAAGGATGCAACTTGAACTCCAAATCTTAAAACTCAATCGCAGAACACAGAACCACAGCTACAGAAATTAATTACTTCAGAATCGCACAATTAAATTTTTAAATTTTTGGGGCGTTACAACTCTGCTATCTTATTTGCAGTGACTAATCTTGTTAACGAGTAGATTGAAACAATTACCTATCATGTGTTATGCGTTTAGTTTGCTTGAAAAATCAAATTTTACTTGTTTTAAAAATAATTTAACATTTTACTACATTTGAAAGACTAAAATTAGAATATCAAAAACAAAAGAAAAAAAAAATTCTATACCTGAAAATTATTGCCGTAGATACGATGGAATCATCTCCGGAAATGACCCGTGCTTCACAGAAAGCAAATCGGATACCAATTTTTTTATTTGACATGATTTGATATTTAAGCCATTTTCAAGCCAAATTATTATTTTGATTAAAACAAAATTGTGCTTTTATTTTTCTTTTCTCTTTCCAGTTCTTTTTGGACCACATGACGAATACAAAGCTAAACCCCATCATGTCCAAATCTGTATAAACTTTGAACTTGAAAAAAAAAAAGGGTTTTATATGACCTACACGATCAACAAGAGACAAAAAGAATGGGTCGTTATCTATTGCTTAAGATTTTTTTAATAATTAGGAATAGGGATAGGATTGTTACAGATTGAACTAAAACTTTTATGTCACAATATTTTGTTACTAGATCGAAACGTTATTAAGATTTAGAGTTTTTTTTTTTTTACAAAAATATTATATATTTTTCAGAATTTTCTTAGAATTTAATCAGGGGTAAAGCTAGAATAATTTTGTAGGGTTTGGATGAAATTTTAATTTTTTATAGTCTATATCTTTATAATTTTTAAAAGATTAAATTGAATTTTTATAATTTTAGGGAGCTAAAGTACAATTTTACCTTTACTAATTTAAAATTTTTTAAAAAACTCAAAGACCTAAATAATATTTTTACATTAGGGCGGGGGCTGGGACCCCTGCCAGCCCCCTAGATTCGCCCCTGAATTTAATATTTTACAAACGCCATGCCTAAGATTTTTGAAAAGTAAAGGAAAATTTAGTGTAGACAATAAATCTAAACTTAATATCCTTAATGTACGTAACGAACAATCGTAATAAATACATGCTTTGCCTTGTCATTGTTTTAAAGTTATTATTTTACCCTTTTACAATATTTTATGTATAATTTTTAATATATTTTATGTATAATTTTTAATATATACTAAAATCTTAGATATGTTAATATCTTATGTATACGTTATAAAATTAGATTTTACATATTCTATTATATATATATCAAAATGATGTTGATAAATAAACTATATATATATTTATAAAATAAAATTAAAAAATAGTTATTAACAAAAAGTGAGATGTGTCTAGCAGTTGTGACTGTAAATGCATAAAAAATGGAAAAGAATACATGCAACATGGACAGAGACGAATGAGACAATTCCTTTAGAGACTTTATTCCGATGGAATTTCGAACAAAAAATCATAACAAAATTGATATAGCTTTTAGAAAATTCATACAATAGAGTCTATATAAAAGAAATTGCAACTCAAAGGAATAATTAAGCAGCAACAATAATGATTAATAACTCCCCTACTCCATAACTAATTCCTGTTTAATTAATGAAATTTATTATTTGGTATAATTATAATATAATTAATGTTATGATCTAATTTAAATCATTAACCCTCTCTAGAATGATGTGAAATAAAAAAAAAACCTAAATAATAAATTTGAGCTGGAAATTTTAAAAATAATAAAAAATGGAAAAAATAATTATTCAATTGAAGTTACAATCATATAATTGTTGAGAGATGATCCGCTCATCTGGGAGAAGTCTTTAAAGTGTCGTCTTTAGAGAGGCTGATCCAATCTCTCAACAACTCCAGGGGACAATACCTTCTATTATTGAGAGATTACATTGGCATTCCCGAAGACAACGCTTCGAATACTTCTCCAAAAGGAGTTAATCCACCCTCTACAATATTGAATAACCTTTTTGGAAGGGAGTGTAAGATTTTAGCCCAATTATGTATATAGACCTAATTGTGCTAAATTAAAGTACATAGGGATTAAAAGATAATTTCACACACAAAACATGAATTGAATCCATCAACCCAACAATGATGAATCATGTGGATGGACATTGAAGGACGATCAAAAGTGGCTAGATCACATGCAATATCATGCACAGAAAGTTCAGTTAACCAATTAAGTTGCTTTGCTTCCACCCAAAACCTTGTGAAAGGAAGAAAAAAAAAAAAAAAAACATATGTTAACATCAGCAACATGATTCAAGGTTGCTGAAAATGATGGCTTAAGATCACAGGGTGATCCAACAACGGGGTCTCTTACAATAATCCCTGTCAAGGTCACGTGTTTTTCTTTTTTTCAGTTTTCTGGTTTGGTCATTGACACCCATTTCCAGGACACAAGCTATAACTCTTTTTTCCCTTTGGGAAGGAAAAACAGCGATGTAGAAAGGTGATGAAAACTGGACTATTGGACTGGTTTCAGTGCACTAGTACGTGTGTGTGTGTGTGTATATATATATATATATATACAATCACTTTAAATGTTAGCACTGGCAATTAGACAATGATCAATGTGTACTTTCAACATTTGATTAACGATAGATGTGGCTGGAGTGATTAAATATAGCCACTTAAGGTAGGCCTTGTAGTAATGAAGTCGAACTAGGTTGAACAGTCAGATTGGTTGGACTAAAAACTGATTAGTATAATACTAATCTAAATATAGAGATTGAATTGACCTATAAATGAACCCTTCAAAACCGATAAATAATTGAAATAAAAAATCGATAGTTAAACTGATTGAATGGATTTTATATTTTTTAAACAAAAAGTATAAATTTTTAACTAATTATTTTTTTACGGTTAAACTGACAATTGAATTAATGATTTGATCAATTTCACCATCAGTTCGATTTTTTAAATTAACATTGTCCATATATATAACTTTAAAAGGGTGATTTCCCTTTGAATTTCACAAGTATACATTTATATATAAGATTAATTTAATGCATTAATAATACAAAATTCTATTCATTATCAATAGAATAGACTTGCCCATGGGTTGGACCACCTGGTCTGGCCCGAAAATTCGCCCAAAAAGTAAGAGAGTTTGGGAAAAAATATAGCTCTAAAAAATGGGTTTGGACAAAAATAAAGCCCATTTTCTAAACGGGCTGGGCCTCGAGTAAGTTTTTTTTGGCCTAGCCTGAATTTCCAAAAAGAAGAAGAAGAAGAAGTTTTGCCACTATTTTTTCATTGTTTTGCTATCATTTCGCTATTATGAGAAAAGATTGCATGAAACAGAGATATTATCCATTTCCAATAGTTTTATGTCACATTAGTAATTTTATCTTGAATTTCAGGATTTTAATTTGGATTTGATTTTTTTCAAGATGAAAATACTGAAATTCAGGGTGAAATTTCTGATGTGGCATAAAACTATTGGAAAATGGATACAGATGATGTCGCGTCCCTGTTTCATAGAATTCTTTCCCTCCCTATTATATTGTTACTATTTTGTTGTTATTGTTTAGATGTTGTATAACTCTTGTTTTATTATTAATTTTACTACTATTTTAGAGATATTTGTTTTGCTAAGTTGCACTTATCTTAGTGTTATTTAAGTATTTTTTTTACTTTTTTTTTCCCATTTGTTGGGAAACATTTATTTTAATGTTTTTAGTGTATTTGATGTATTACATTTATTAAATGTATTTTTATATGTAAAATTCAATACGGGCGGATTGAGCCAAACTCAAGTTTTAACATTTTTATCCGGACTGAACTTGGACAAAAATTTAAACCTATTTTTTGAACTGAATATAAATTTTTTCTTGACCCGGCCCAACCCGACTGATGAAGAATTTTACAATGGAATAAAAATATAGAGAATAGAAGAAATATAAATCCATACATATTATATTCAAAGATGGTAAGCCCCATAGTGGCTTTAATTTTTTGGGGAGACCAATGCTTCCTTCAACCAAGCTTCCTACTATCAACAGCCATCATAATTTTAATTATCAGCCTTCTAAAGTAACATTTAAAGTTCTTAACCAATCTTAATACTTTGGTTTCTTTTCAGAATAGGATCTAATTCCATTCTTTTGTATTTTTTTGGTGATTAAGATCCAGATACAACAATTAAGTTAATTCAATTATTTTTAATACTCAAATAAGTTTAAAAATTCTAAGTTGAGAAATAATTTGATTTAATTGGGTTGGATTTTTAATTTTTCACATTAATTTTAATTTTTAAGTTTTTAGAAATTATTTTCACAAAATAAGTTTTGTTATGTGTTTTGGACATTATCTGATTTTTTTAAAAAAATATAAATATTTAAAAAATAATAATTCTTCAAGCAAAAAAAAAGTTAACCAATAATTCTTGTATAGTTTTTTTTTTTAAAATATTTAATTTTTTTTCACTAATTTAAATATAACATATTATTTTTTACTGCATAAAAATTAAATTTTAATTGTAAATTAAATAAAAATAAGTTTTGATTTGATTCAGGTAACAAAAAAATTTTAATTTATTACATAAATTCTCTAAACATCTTGATTCGGATCAACTTTTTGATTTTTTTTTTGGTAACTTTAAATATAATACCGATATATTTAAATACATAAAAGTTATGGTTAAACTACAGAATTAGTCACCCAACTATACGTGATTCTGTTTTGGTAACACAACTATGAAAGTTTTCAATTTAGTCACTAACATTTTAAATCATTTCTATTTTGGTCACTTATATTTTAGGTCGTTTCTATTTTGGTCAGTCTTGGTTAAATGGTTAACCGAAGTGATGATGTGATTTTTTTCTAACTTAACATATTCAGTCTTCAATACTTACGTATATTTTTCTAGGCATATTTAGTCCCTCTCCACATCATCCCTCTCTCCTCCTCTCTCTCCATCTTCTCAAGCTTTTATTGCTCTGTTTGGAACTCTAGAAAAGTTTCCCCATCTTCTCAAGCTTTTATGTGTTATGTTTGGAACTCCAAAAAAGTATATTGAGAAAGTGAAAAAGGGGGAGAGCTTAAATGTGTAAATTTAGAGGGTTAAATTTATTGAATTATTTAAAATGTAAATGTAGAGGACTAAATCAAATTGATAGATTCGTAAATGTAGAGAGTTAAATTTATTGAATTATTTAGAATGTATAAGTATTGATGACTAAATGTATTATTATATCAGTTAAAAAAAGGCCACATCATCACTTTCGATAATTATTTAACGAAAAGTGACCAAAAGAAAAATAATCTAAAACGTTAGTGACTTAATTGAAAACTTTCATAATTGAATGGATAAAATAAAAACATATTAATAATTGGGTGACTAATTCCATAGTTTACCCAAAAATTATCTGTCATTAAACCACTTAAAATTTTAAATAAGAGACATAAAATGTTTTTTTTTTGTGAATTTTTTTTTTTGTATATTGTTTCTTATTGAGATTCATGAGTATTACTATTCCCATAATTATCCAAAATTTCAACCACTAGTTTGTAAGCCTAGTTACCATAAGAACTCTTTTGGGTAATTTTTGCAAATTTTCAAATTTAAATATAAATATGTAAATTTGCTTCAAAACTTTCATATTTTGGATATCCACTTAGTAAAGCGAATAATGGATTTGAATATTCGATTCCTATTCCATTATTTCATTATTCGTAAAAGTGAAAATATTTAAATAATAAATATCTAAGGATTAATATACATATCTGAATGCAAATATTACTTAAATCCAAAAAAATAAGTTGAAAATCTGTGAATATCTAAATCTACAAACTTATAGAGGGAATATATTATATACCAACCCAATCATCAATAACAAAACTTAAAATCATGGTATACTCACAACCATCCCATCCACCATCAAAATCTCCTGTCCAATTAACATACTTGGAAGAAACATTAAATTCACAGCAAGAACTGAGTAGACTATGGACCGACCAATTTTTTTCCTCTTCCGTCTTAAAATGTCGGCAGAAACAGCTAAGACCGTAATCTTTTGCACGGGCGCCAATAATTAACGGCTGATATGGATCGCATCAAGTGTGGTACCAGTAAACTTCGGTCCAATGTGTTGGCCGGAGTGGGAGTGGGACCGGTCCATTTCGAAAGCACGTGAACCGCTTTCATTGTGTCTCTCCCAATGCTACAATGACATCTCATCTCAGACTGAGATTGCCCCCGACACTGAGCTTTTAAGGATACTATATATAGTTACTCTCACGTCACCTCAATAAGGTTTGTTCCCTGGAACATGTTTATTGGTGTGGCTTGACCCAATGGCCACGTCAATATGTACTCTTTAAAAATATTCATATTTTCAGTTGTATGCACGGTGGTTTAAAATATGGAAATTTATTTATTTTTATTGATGTCACTTAATCCATTGATGATATTACTTTAAGTTTTTAAAAAAGAATGACTAACAAAAAATAAAAAAATTATTGAACAAAAATAGAGGGTTATTGACGCTAAATGGTGCCACTGACATCTCAGGTGATACCAACTCCTGCATATTACCTCTTCCCATGGCCAAAAACGATTTCGGCTTGTTTAACAAAGAAAAAGAGAGAGAAAAAAAATCTATTTAGCAAAACTTGAGATACAAAAAAAAAGAGAGAAAAAAAGTTTTGTTTAACAAAACTATAGAGAAAAAAAATTGTTAGAAATCAAAATTGAATATCAACATATTTGCTTTTTATTTTAGACTTTAAAAATCAAGTTTGAGTTTATCAGGTTAGTTTGTAATTAGTTTTATGTAATTTTATTTTATTTTATATTCATAATTAGTAATATGAGATGCAAGTTATATTGTTTAATAAAAAGTATTTTTGTTGCTTTAAAATGATATGAATTGTTTTAATAGGAACTAATATTTTTTATTTTAAATTTATTTTACAAATTTAGTATCGAAGATGAGTAACCAATTCTTCATATACGTTCATTTCGATGGGGTAATTTTACAGACAATAGTTGGTTGTATATGTAACACCTTTCACTTGACCCAATTGTCGGGTCCGAGTTATAGTATGCTATAGTCGTTTCCAGATCAACTTTAGTTAATCAAATAGCATACAACCATTTAAACATGTAAACCAATGCCAACCACATCCAATTCATGTTAATCAAACAATTCTAAGTCTTAATGGAGCTTACAAAAGCTCTTTTGTTAACCAAACACGAAATAGGACCAAACAGTTTGTCACATATGATGTTAGACTACTCGACGTCGCGACGTTACTTACATTCGACCGGAGTTGCGACGAGAAAGAATGGTCATTGGGACGAGGACTCTGTTTTTGGTAAAATTGAATCCTTTGATACCTATTTCAAAGCTCCCAACCAAAGCTATCATTTTATGTACCAAATACCAAACTCAATTGCATCAAAACACACCAAAACATACTAAAATAAGTCATTTAATCATTTCTAATCAAACCAATTCAATACGAACTCAACCTAATTCAAAACATACCAATACAATACACCTAGTCATATGCCAATCCAAACTAATAAAATACCCATTCATATGCCAATTCTTATTCATGCCAAATCATCTTGGAATATGTTATTTTCATATATTATGACCTCTTGCAAACACATATGCATATCTATGACATGCAAACATTAGCATAACCATTTACTAAAAAAAAATTAAGCTACATTTCATAACTACACTTCAATTTACCTATGTTCATACACCTTTCCATCTCATTTCGTACCATTCTATATTCCATTCATTTACTTATTGAATTTCACATCTTTAGCATAACACCATAGGCAATAAAAAAAACATCAGTTTAACATGGTTAATACAACTTGTCACAAGTAAGCATATTTCTATGTTACCATATACACCAAGTCACCTATATACATGCCACAACCCTTAGTTCAAAATGATCAAACATCTACCTATTTAGTGATAAGATAGTGTGAGTTTCAAAAGATCCGGCTTGACGTGTTCCGCAAAGTAATGATTTACAAGGGAAAAGAAAATAAACAGGGTAAGCATATACGATTCTTAGTAAGTTCATAAGCATTAAACAAAACTTACCTTAGCTTTCAATTAAATACAATAAGCAAACACAAGTTGCATATTTTTGCTAATATGGTAAACCAAAACATTAACAAGGTTAGTATTTACTTATAATCAAATCATATGATATCACAAGTACATAACATGCCAATTGTAATTTACTTAACTAAACTCAGAGTTTATTCAATTAAGGAATGATACAATCATATATATATATTGTAACATCCGGGATGTAAGGGTTATGCGTTGGATGCATAATCTATGCCAAGGAAGGCTTAGTGTGTGTTTGGGTATGTTTTAAGGGTTTTGAGAACCCTAGGATGTAGGAAAGGGCCTTAGAAAAATATTGGATTTTAAGTGTTAAGGGGAAGCTAGGCTAAGGAGGCCTTAAGGAGATTTGTAAGGACTTTTGGACATGAATTTGGGCTTGGTAAAGTGGAAATGGAGCGCCTAGGTGCAAGGGGGAGAGGTTGCGTCAGCAAGGAGACTCAAGGGAGGAGGTTCGAATCAAGTTGGCAGCATGGGAGTATGTTTTATTTTTGCTGGTTGGCGTCAAGAGAGGGGGGAAGGAGTTGGACGGCAGATGGACTTTGGATAGATGAGGATAAGACTGGTTTTATTCTTTTAAAATTCGACTATAAGGTAAGCGATAAGTGTTGTTTAATTCAATTTATTTTGAATGAGAAGCATGGAGGGAAAATAGGAGAAAATTTTGGGATATGATAAGGAAGGATGTAGTGGTCGGCCAAGGGACTCTTTGGTTGTTAAAATTTGGCTATGTAGGGGAGGCATAAGTGCCGAATTTTGGTTAGTAAAGGTGTTTATCTTGCTGCCAAAATTTTGAGTGAATTCTCCCTTTTTCTTCCTTTTTATTTGAAGCCGAATTCTCCCTTGTCACTATTGCCAAAATTCTTCAAACTCTTCTCTTCTTCTTTCTCTAATTGTTCTTGGCCGAACCTATATCTCTTTTCCAAGCTCCTTCTTTTATTTTGATGTTAGCCGAATATCCCATCATCATTTGAAGCCATAGCCGAATCTCAAAGGGGCCTTATTCTCTTTCTTCTGTCGCAAGTTTTAGGAGCCGAAAGTGCCATTGGTTGTAAGTTGCTCCAATCGATCCTCTATAGTAAGTAAGAGTTCTCTCCTAATCGTTTCTTCTATCTCTTTTAGTGTGCCGAAATCAAGTGATTAGGCCTTGATTTCTAAGGTTGGCCGAATGTTTATAGTACCATAGTGATGTGTTCTTTTGTGTGTAGCCGAAGGAAGGAAGCACTAAGGAGTCTTTTGGATTCGATTCGCCAAGGTAAGTAATGTAGTATTCGGCAAGGGCCATTTTTCATAGAATTATGCTTAAAGCCGAAACTAACATGTGACATATAGGGATCTCGATAATTTCAGGAGCAAGTGCAGTTTCGGGTTTTGGTAAGTAAGGTAGGTGAGTTAAGGTATTCGGCCATAGGCCACTTTCATGAGCTTAAGGTTGAAGCCGATTCTAACCTTTATTAAATTGTGATTTCGACAACTTCAGGTGCAGGCAAAGGTTTTGGGATTTAAACGAGCTAGTAAGTTATTGATAACATTCGGCTAAAGGCCATATTTTGGGTGTTTAGGTGTTTACCGATTCTGTCTATGATGGTTTAGGGGCAAATTGACAGGAGTGAAGAGAAGCCTTCAGGATTCTAGATCGTTATGGTAAGGATGGTTAGATTATGGTCTTATTCATTTAAGATTTTATATTAATCGGGTTTTGATTAGAGTATTGTTGATGGAGGAAGGTAAAGGGATAGTCCCTATCCCTAAGTTTAAGAAGAGGTGGTCCGTCTCTGCAGTTCGGGATTGGCCACCGGGGTTGGACCAGCAGCAGGGGAAAGCTATAGGCAGATGGCGGTAGTTTCGCTTAGTGATAGCATCGGGATTGAGAGCGTAGTGCTTCAAGTCATCAAGTGTGTGATTAACCCACCGTTTTCCGGGTATATGATTATATTTGCATGTGTTATGTATGTGCTAATAAATGCAGTGGCAATTATGAAATGGATACCCTTAAGGGGTATGTCGATATTCAGGTCAGTATCAAATCTGATGGAAATATGGTTATTAATGTGTATATGTGTGAATATGCCAATAAGACTATGTTTGTATGCTGAATAACATGTACATGCATTATTTATCATGACGTTAGTATATGTTGCATGTGCATGGGATGGGATATGAATGTGAAAGAAGGTACGGGTGTACATTTATGTACGTGGTTTGATGTTAGCCATGAGCTACATCGTGGATAGAGATGTACATGGGCCGGGCCGCCCGAAATGTGGGAGGGTTTGGGCAAAAATATAGGCCCGAAAAATGGGCTTGGGTAAAAAAATAAGGCCCGTTTAAAAAACGGGCCGGGCCTCGGGCATGATTTTTTTGGCCCGGGCCCGGCCCGGCCTGAAATATTTTAGTATTATTTTTATTTTTTTATTAATAAAATTTTAACTTTAGTATTATTATTATTTTTGGATTGTTGGTGATGCTTGTTTTTCTCGCTATTTTATGCTGTTTTTGCCATCGCTTTGCGTCTTTGTTAGTTCTTTGTTAGTTCTTTGTTAATTGTTTGTTAGTTCTTTGTTTGATGCTATTTGATCTTTGTTTTGGAGTCTGCTTTGGGCTTTTTTGATGTTTGTTTTATAATATTTTATTGTTTTGTTGTTGTATTTAATATTATTTCGATATTGTAGAACTTTTATTTTATTATTAATTTGGTTATTATTTTAGTTCAAACAAGTTATTTCAATTTTAATATAATTACTTCTTACTGTTCTATTGTCATTTTTAATATTATTTCGATATGATTTTTGAGATCCTATAATATATTGATTGAATATCAAGACTTAAAAAAAAACTATTTACTATTTTTTATATATTATTTACTATTTTTTATATATTAATCATTAATATTTAAGTTGAAGGCTCCGTATCTCAAGTTTCCAAGTGGCAAACATGTGTTTTAAGTTACTTGCAAAAGTTGAAATGTCATTTGATTTTTGTTACCAAATTAGGAACGTGTGTTTATTTTATTCCATATTTAATTTTTTAAAATTAAAATTTTGAGAACATGAAAAAATTATTAATAAATTAAGCTAAACAAATTAAGCATCTATTTTCGTAAAGTAGAAAATTAAATGGTAGAATAGTATCATTATGAGATTCAAAGTAGAAAATAAGCATCTATTTTTTTAAATGTATTTGATTCATTATTTTATATTTTTTATTTAATAAAATAAAAAAATAATCTGTAGCGTAGCCGCGGCGCTCTCGAGTTACTGATTTCATGTCGGGCCAGGCTTGGACAATTTTTTAGGCCCATATTTCAGGCCGGGTCGGGCCCGGGCTTACAAAACGGGCCTAGATTTTTAGTTGGACCCGGCCTGGCCCATGTACACCTTTAATCGTGGATTGGCGCTGACTGAGGTCGCGTTGTGGACTAACTGTGATTAATTTCACGTGGCTTGATGAGTGGCTCTGTGCCTCATCGTGGTTGATATAGGCTTTGTGCCATATCGTGGTTTGATGAGTGGCTATGTGCCTCATCGTGGATTGATGTTAGCTACGAGCTACATCGTGGACGGCATTAATTGCCAAATTGGTGTGTAGCAGTTGGAGGGTGATTTAGTAATCCCCTGGTGTGTGGTGGCTGGATACGGGGGTGTGTAGAGGATGGACCCTAGGATTGGGTTGGGTGCACTTTGCATAAATATGTGTGGAATGTGGATCAGTGTGAATATGGGCCAAGCCCAGAATGTGGAATCATGTGGTTAATTACCTTATTATCCGAAATGTGGTATAGAATATGGGCCAAGCCCAATATGTGGAATTATTTGGATAACTTGCCTTATTATCTGAAATGTGGTTTAATGTGGTTGTGGGCTAAGCCCACGTGGGTGGAAATCTGTGGACTAATTACACACTGAGTCTGTATGACTCACCCAAATTTTTACCCAACATCGCAGGTGATGCGTGAATCTTGGACCGGGTTGGAAAGGATGCAAGGTGGCCATGCAGAAGACATTTTAATTATTTTATGCACTTTAGATTTTCAGTATTTGGGATAATTATTTATTGTAATAAGGCCACTTGAAGTATTTGAAGTTTGTTATTACATTTTAGTTGGATTGACGACTAAATTATTATTTGGAAATGATTTTATTTTAGCAACTTATATCTTAAAATCATATACTAAAGTTTTATACCCAGATATTTTTATAACAACTTAATCTTACTTAGAGTTTTAAATATATAATGTTTTACAAATCACAACAAATTTCCATGTTTTCACCCGTACGACAAAATCTTTTCAAACGTTTTCTCAGTGACATACCAGATCCGGTCAAGGCTCGTGGGCCAGGTTTGGGGTGTTACATATATATGTCAACATTTCAATACCATGCTCATGTTCTGTAACATTCCTTACCCGTATTCAATGTTGGAATAGGGTGCAAGGTATTTCCAGACTTACAACACAAGTATTCACACAATTTCGAGTCATAAATTTTCGTCCAAATTAAAACCATTCATATACGATCATAAAGTCCCTAATATGAGCCTAAGAGGCCCAAAACATAATTTAGAAGTGGTTCGGGACTAAACCGAGAACTCACAAAATTTTTACAAAACTTAAAATTTTTTTGCTAACTGCAGGGCTCACACGCCCGTGTGGTCCAAGGGACACACCCGTGTGACCCTGGGACACCCCTGTGTGACCCTGGGACACGCCCATGCTTTAGACCGTGTTCGATTTAGGGTGCTCTCTGACTTGTGCCACACAGCCGTGCCACATGCCAGTGTGCTAGGCCGTGTAGCACACACGGCTGAGACATACGCCCATGTCTCTGCCCGTGTGCTCAAATCTAGACATTCTGTTTCTCAAAATTAAGGTGCAGGGGACACACGGTCGGAACACATGCCCGTGGGGCAGACCATGTGTCACACACGGCCTAGACACACGTCCGTGTGGACAAATTAAAGGCTATTTACCAAGCCATTTGCCATCCTTATTCACACGTACACTTACACCAATTCAAAAGCATAGAACATAACATACATAGGCAACCAAAACATCCACAATTATGACCAACACATGTTAATACAACATCAACACCTATCATACTCACAACATTTATTAAACCACAATTAACTACTTTCAAGATACCTAATTGTACACCAATTTATCATTTCATCAATAGACCACATTGCCAAACATTTCACATTCATGTCATAAATCACATTTTCATCATTTACCAAGCATACCATGACCATATCACCAAGACATTGGCACATATATAAATATATTTAGGGTTACAACCATGTTAACCCAAATAAGCCAATCTACATGGCCAAATATCAAAACAAGCCTTTGACAATCATAAGCCAACACATTGGCTACAATCACAATAACACATATAACAAAATGACTAAGTCCCTATACATGCCATACTTTCAAAATACTAAGATCATCAATACCCAAAACGAGAGGGTTTGATAGTGTGATGCGAATCTCCAACGATCTCCGATCCCAAGCTAACTTGGTAACACTATAAGATAAGGGAAAGAAAAGGGGAGTAAGCTATATAGCTTCGTAAGTTCCTATGCAAATAATAAGCATCATAACCATGCATTTAACATATAATTTACATGATAAAAATTAGCATGAATATTATTAAAATCTTATAATCATAACTTACTCAATCACCACCTTACCAAGGGTTCATCACATATCGAGCTCATTTCTTATGAGTTTTACGTACATACCTGTACCAACTCGCATCATAGCCATATCCTTTCACAACTTTGACATTCCCGTTGAACACTCGAAATATTAACGGATACTCAGAAATCTTGCACATAAGTGCCATATATGTAGCTAAAGCTACCTCATATCTCATAATACATATAGGCTCGCTTTCGAGCTATTCATGGGCCTGTTTATGCAAGCTGTCAGTCAGGACGTAGCTACACAGTGCTGCTCACACAAGTTGTCAGGTATCCGCAACACATGCCGGACTACTCAGCCACTGGTAGGATGTACAAGCCCAGCACCTGAATCACATAATCGTATATACACATGGGTTCCTAGTGACATGTTGCTCGTATCCTATTCTATTCCTAAGGTTCAACTGAGATTTCTCGTTTGTCGAAACTTTTTCGATTACGTCCAAAGAGTCAATCACAATTTATACAATATTAATGTAACGTCCCAAAATTTCTAATTTCATTATTGTGAAAATATGACACAAATATCTATCAGCTTTAGTGGTTATGTGTTCTGGAAGTGTTTGGGAGGTCCCAAGTTCAAGCCTTCACTTGGGAAAATTTTGGTATTTTTTAATGAGTTAGGCCTTACTCTTGTTCAGTAGGCTTTTATTTGATGGTTGGTAAAAATATATCAGAATGGGCATGCTGGTCTGGTGGTTAAGTCGAGTGTTAGTGTGCAGGAGGTCCTGTGTTTGAGTCCCTGCGCAAGTAGGGGAATTAATTTTTGTTTGAGGCGTGTGGCGTGGTGGAGTTCAAATTAAACTGGACTGCTGAGTAGTTGTGTTTTAGTGGGTTAATAGGGTGGAGATAATTGGGGAGAAGTTATCAAAATAAGATTTTCTTATTATCAATAATCTATTTTCTTTTTATTCCCAACAAATTTTTTGACGTTAGAATTTTATTTCTCTGCCATTTCTTCTCCCTTCTTGTTCACTTTTGGCTTTTTGTTCCCGTTTGGCCGAATCTTGTTTCTTCTCTTTCCCCTCTCTTATCGTTTCTGTATTTTTTGTGAGTCATCTCTTTGGGTTCAACTTTTGACTTCATCTGTTTTGGTAAGTGGAATTTTTCTCCTTAGTTATTGTATTTAGAGTAGGCAATTAACAAAGGGTTTGTTTTACTCTCGTTTAGGTGCTGTTTAAAGGTTTTAAGCGGATATTCCAGTGTGTGGAAATGACTGGTTATCGGATTCGTCGCGATAAGTTTTTGAATTGTCATTGGTTTAGGTTTTAGAGTTTTATGTTGGGGATATTTGGTTTGATTGATGAATCAAGTGATTAATTAAAGGATATATTGGTCAAATATACGTTTTTGAAGGCTCGGGTTACTTTGCACAGCGAATCAATACCAGATGTGTACCCAAAATGCAGAAAACGGCATTTGGCAAAAAGCCAAAATTGCTTTCTGTCGAGAAATAAGAGAAATAAGAGAAAATGATGTGAAAAATTGTTGAGAAAGGAAATAAGGGTGTTATAAACTTGGAAATCAACATTTTGCACTAAAATAGTTTTGGATAGCAGCAATAGTCTAACTTTGAAAAATCATCAAAAATAGTGAGAATTGAGTTAGAGGTTGAATAAAATATGAAATTAAAGTTTATTGAGTCTAGTTTTTCATGGAAGAAACAATGTAGGCAATGGAATTGTAAATCATGAGATATAATAAATTTTGTGAGACAATGTCAGAATGATTTTGGGTTCCCCTATTCTGACTGAGGAAAATCATCAAGAATTGCAAAAAAAAAAAAATAATTAGGGGCTTAAATTTATATGTTTAAATCCTTAATGAGTTTATTTTCAAGATAAACAAATAGAAACATCATCTAAATTCCGTACTAAGAGATAAATAATTTTTAGTAAGGAAAGTGTGAAGCTATCAAACAACAGAATAAGGATAAATTTAAAGATTTTACTGTACTTATTTGATAAACTATAAATTCTGAAAATTTTATGGTAGAAAGATATTTGAGTCTAGTTTCAAAAACATCAAGTGGATCTTAATTTGGAATTCTGTAGCTCAAGATATAAATAATTTAGTGATAATGACTCAAGTAGACAACTTTGAATGAACATATAAGTAAATAGTGAAAACATATATGAGTATTGAGCTAGCATGGGTTTCTTCAAAAATGGATCACACGACCAAGGCCAATTTGGGCTGAGTGGGCCACATGGGCAGATCACATGGGCATGTAGTGTAACAGCCTGGTTTAGACCCTAGTCATAATAGTGGTTTCGAGATCAGAAATCCGAGGTCGGAATGATAATTTAATATTATTTTCTGTGTGAATAGTATGTGACATAGTCTGTGTGAAAATTCTGTGTGAAGATTTTATTGATTGTGTGTTTAATTAAGAGAAATGACTTAATTGCGTAAAGAGTAAAAGCTATGTGCTGATTTTTAAGTACTTAAGTGTTGTTGTTTTATTAATGTGGAGGCCTTATGAGGCAATAATGCCAATATTTAGATAGTGGTATGGTAAAAGTCATGAATGGCCTTATTATATATATGTTATATATGTTTAATGAAAGGTCATTTTTGTAATTGAATTAATAATATAAGATTAGTAAAACAAAACATGAAATGAGATGAGTATTCATCTTTTTACTCACCGAAAATAGAAAAGAAAGAAGGGCTAGGAAGGTTTGAGGTTTCAGCAAGCTTAGGCACAAATTGGTATGTGATTTTAGCTCGGTTTTTGATAATTTCTACATTTTTGTAATCGTTGCTTCATGCTCTAGCTAACCCATGTTGAAATTTTGTGAATTGATGATGTTGTTGAGATGAGCCATTGATGAATGTTTGAGCTATGTGCTAGTTGATAGTAAAATATGAAAACTTGGTGTTGGATTAACATAATTTGTATTGGAATTTTTAGAGAAATTGAGTATTTTGGACTTAATTGAGAAAATGAGAAATTGAAGGGTTAAAATGTGAAATAAATGAAATTTGTGAGCATGTATTAGCATGAGAAGAATTCGGATAAGCATATGTGTTTTGAGATTTTGTATATTTGATGATTTTATGAATTAGGGACTAAAGTGTCGAAATGTGAAAATGTGAGGGCTATTTTACAAAAATGCCCTAAATATGTGTGTTTGGACTAAAATGAATGATTTGGTGATTGAATGGATTTAATTTGAATGTGTATAGACCAAGAAAGAAGAGGTTCGGATCGAGATCGAGGCAAAGATAAAGTGCTCAATTAATCAACCGTATCAATAGTTCGACGTCCGAGGTAAATTCGGATATAATACATGTTATTAAGATATGGTTTAGCATTATGAAATGAATGTGTATATGTGTATGAAATCGAAATGCTATGTGCAAGATTTAGTTGACGGCACTAAGGGTGCAAAATTGAAATTAAAACAGAGATGAATAGCACTGTGTGTGCGATGTTATGAAAGCTTCGGCTATTTGGCGTGGCACTGTGTGTGCGATATCGAGATAAGTCAGTTGAAAGATTAGGCACTAAGTGTGCAATGACTAATATGTATCGACCATGTATACGACACTGAGTGTGCGATTAAATTGAAAGAATATCAGAGGATGATCGACTTGTAATATCAAGCATTGAGTAGCTTGGAAATTGAATAACTATGTGTTAGCTAAGGTATGTATTGAACCTTTGTGGTTGATGAGTTTATAGATAAAGCTATGAATGGATGAATGGATAATTTTAGCTATGGATGATATGGTATGTATAAGAGAGAATTGATCTATGTGATGGTTGGTTTAGTTTAATGTTTTATGTTACGAACTTACTAAGCTTTATAAAGCTTACTGTGTGATTTGTTTCTCTTCTTTGCAGTGTCAGTAAAGCTAGCTCAGATCTGGGAATCGTCAGCATCTCAATCACACTATCGGCATTCTATTTTGGTACTTTTGGAAAGATGTACATAGTTGAAATATGGCATGTATAGGCTAGTTGTTTTGACTTATATTTGAGATGTGTAAATAGCCATGTGATATGGCTAGCTAAATGTTGGTAATGTGCATGAGTGAATATGGTATTTGGTGCATATTTTGATATAGCATGATGGTAATGAATTAGCTTATAAATGGTGAGTTCAATGATGAATTAATGCCTTAGTGGTTTAGTGAAGTTATGGATGATTTATACCTAGATTTACATGTAATTTGGTTGTATAAAATGGCATGCTTAGAAATGAGATTATATGTGATGATATGATGATTATTGGACATGAAATTGGTTGCCAAATTGTGTGTATAAAGATGCTCAAATGTGCTTGTAGGATTGACCCATGTGGGTGGCATTTTAGCCTTGCAAATGACCTATTTTTTTTGTCACATGGTTGTGGCACACGGGCGTGCTTAGTGACCGTGGGCGTAAGTTAGTGTATGGCCTAAGAGCACACGGCCACGGCACACGGATGTGTCTGGTAGCCGTGTGGTTTTTGACAGGATCGACCACGGCCAAAGTACATAGGCGTGCTTGGTGGTCGTGGAGCAAAGGTCAGTTTCGACCACAGGGAGGACACATGGGTGTGTCTAGCAGCCGTGGGAGGCACACGGCCTACCCCCACGGGCGTGTATCCCCTGAAACTTAGAAAAGTTTTAAATTTCCATGAAGTTTCTGTATGTGTTTCGGTTTAGTCCCGACCCCTCTCTAGCATGTGTTTATGGTCTTATACACCTTAATAAGGGACTAATTATTTATGTTTGATGTATTATGATGATGATTGACTTTGTGTCGTAAATGAGTTGTGAAATGATCCTATTGTCAGGTAACGCCTCTTAACCCTAATCCGGCGACGGTTTCAGGTTAGGGGTGTTACATGTGGGTCCATTTTTACCAAAATGTTTTTAAGGTTGCACGGATCACCCAAGTCGACTGTGAACCTACTGTAGGGTCGGTAAGCGCTACTGAGACCCCTAAATGTGTGAAATTGACTGAATGTATATCTTTACTGAGCATGTTAATAACTGAACTAAATATATTTACTGAAATTGCATACTAACATATCATCCATTGTATGTTGTATTGCATTGGGTTGTGGGTTGTTATTCGGAGGAAGTGTACTGAAAGGCTTTAAGCCTAATTTACTGGCAGCTCAGCTGCAAACTATTGTTTTGTGCCGCATTCAGTACTACTTGGAGTGTAGGGATGGGTGGGTTGATTATATCCCCATATGGAGTGTAGGGTTGGACGGAGATGGTGTGTGGAGGTTGGTTGGGTAGGATTTTGCTACTGTATAACTGTTACTGCTACTGATATTGTGATGGGCTAAGGCTCTACTGTATTTTTGACACTATACTGAGATTGGCTAAGGTCCAAACTGTCACTGATACTGAAAAGGGCTTAGGCCCAAGACTGTTCAACTGTGCACTGTGAATACTGATTGTTTTTTTCTTTCTGCGGGATTACACACTGAATTTACGTAAACTCACCCTTTTTGTTTAATGTGCATAGGTAATCCCCAGACTTAGACGGATCAGTGCGACAGAGGACTCAGCGGTGACCACAGTAATTTTTAGACTTCATGGTTTTCAATTTACGAGTTATGATTTGTTTATTATTGATTATTTGGGTTGTAATTTAAGGACCCTCCGGTACTTTGGTTTTTAATTTTGAGTTTTATTTATTTATTTTATTTTATGGATTTATACCTGCTAGTCGTAGGAAATTCGGTTTTTAAAAAAAGGTTAAAGTATTTTGTAAACGCATGATCACCTAAATTGATTTATTAAAGCTTCCGCAACGAGGGATGTTTCAAAACAAATGTTTTAAATGAATAAAGACGACTTCCTTAGTTTTAGCAAAGGTTTACTAAAAATAATAACATGGAATGTTTTCATCGTAACAACGAGGTTTAAAAAACACTATCGTGTGGCATTGCTAGATACGGCCATAACGTCTAGGCCGAGTTTGGGGTGTTACAATTAAATCATTTAAAACATAAATATAACAATGCATTATTTACATACGAACTTACCTCGATACAAAAATAGTAGAATTGGACCTAATCGTCAAACACTTTGTTTTTCCCACGATCTAGGTCCGAACTTCGTTTTTCTTGATAATCGAGCTTGAAAGATGAACAAACCCTAGCTATGTCTCCTCCTTGTGAATTTCGGCCATGGGGACTAATTTGAGGAAGATGACATCTTTTATTTAGTTATTTTGGCTGTATATACTGGATTACCAAAATGCCCTTCATCTAAACTTTGAAAATTTTCACTAACCATGCCCATTTTTGTCCATACCTAAAGCATAATGGTCTAATTACCATCTAAGGATCTCCAATTTAAAATTTCATAGAAATTGGACACCTTTAGCATATAGAATTCAAGTTTTGCACTTTTTGCAATTTAGTCCCTTTAACTAAATTGAGTGCCCAAACGTCAAAATTTTCGAACGAAATTTTCACGAAATCGTTCCATAAAACTGTAGACCATAAAAATATAATAAAAATAAATTTTTCTGCATCGAATTTGTGGTCTCGAAACCACTGTTCTGGCTAGACCCAAAATTGGGCTGTTACATGTTCAATTCAACAATTGCCCATTTGGATATCAAGTTCATATAATGTAATATCACCTTTTAATTTTCACTTTAACCTTTCGCTCGATGAACCCTAGGAAATGGACTTGGATACATATGTATCTCCGATACACCAGTTGCTTGTTTGAGCTAAATCTATTTGTGTTAGGTTACTAGTCCAAGCTAAATCTTTACAAAAAAAATGTTATTGGTTGTCCAAGCTAAAAATATACATGTCAAGTTACCCGTCTGGGCTAAACCTTTGAAACGACATCAGGTTACCAGTCCAGGCTAAACTTGTGTCACATGAATTTTCAAATCCATAACAAATGTTGGATCTCGGTAACATTTGTAACCAATCCTGTACAAGTGCGTACAAAAACCTATTGACATGTCAATCGTATCTTAACCTTTATTAATTTCAAAAGGGCAGTTATTACACATATAAACATCACTTTTCAACTTAGTCCATTTATCACCTATTGTACTAATTCACCACCAATTCAATTTACAACCAATCATACATATATATAATTATAATGCATATAATCTAAATTATAAATACCATATTATAATGCAGATAATCTAAATTATAAATACCATATGAACTAACCTGGTCAAAACATCAAGCAAATTGAATCCTCAAGGATTATTCGACAATTTTAGTTTTTCCCCAATTATCTCCAATTTGATTCAATTCTTAATCTAAAAAATTATTTTAAACAATTCGTCAATACCAAACATTTTTATGTCACCTCATAACACGCATGAACCTATTTAATTCTTATTTTTTGAATTCCCCTTAATTTTTTCATTTTATTCAATTTAGTCCTTGAAACCGAAATAGCAATTTCTTTCAATTTTGAGCTTCAATTTCAAAATAGATCTCAATTACACCCCTTAGGGACTCCTTAATATCTATTATTATAGAATTTTCATATCAATTTTAGAATTTATTCACTTTAGTCCTTATGTAAAAAAAACTAACAATTAAACATTACAATTTAGTCTATTTCCACATCTAAGCTTAAAATATATCAATTTAAAACTAAAAGCTTCAAGAAATCAAGCTCTCATGACCTTAGAAACATAAAAATTATAAGAAAATGACCTAAAATCACATTCCAATCAAGGGTCGAATGTGTTAAAGTTTAAAACCCTATTTTTTTCCATTACCATGGTATGAAGAAGAAGAAGAAGAAGATGGAGGGAAGATGTCTTTTTCTTTCTTTAATTCGAAGTTATATAGTTAGATTAAACTTTAGTTAATTAACACCTTAATTAATCAACTTAATCCTAAATAACTAAAATTTAGTGGATGACAACATCATTTTCCACTATTGAAATACACAAAATGATTTATCTACTATTTTGATGTTGGAAAAATCTGGTTCGAAAACGGTTTTCTTGCACAGCGAAAAATAAAAATTTTAAAAACAACCCGATTTTTGATATTTATAACAATAAATCCTATATCAAAATCGTACTTGTGTTTTTGGATATAAGGATCCTTGTCATTCTCGAATTTCAACCGAACGATCTTCTCCGCTATTCTTGTACCACGAATTGCTTCGATTGTGGGCTCGAACGATTCGAATCAAACACATAATTGAAGTAGTTTTCTTTTCTTTAGGTAAAGCAAAAATTCTCTTCTCAAATGGAAACCGACATAATCTTTATTCTGAAAAATATATTTAATTCTTAGAGAATAAAAGTCTCTTTATTTTTGAGCAGAAAAACAATAGTTGAAAGTTGTAATAATAGCCCTAACAGTGCCTTCTATTCAATAGGAGAGAAGGTAGAACCCTTATTGAATTATAGAAGTTTATTTCAACTAGAAAAATGAAATCTTAGTTGGACGACAACCCTAGTTAATGATACTAGGGTTTGTCATCCCGTCTTATAACATAAGGGGCTTTTGGGCTTTTTCCATATTGGGTCCAATTACAAGTACTTCCCGGGTTTTTAACCTAATAGTTCATAATTTGATCTAACCCAATATTACCCCAAAAATAAACTTCAATATATTTCCAATTAAATAATTTTCTCAACCCAATTCTAGTTTTGTTAAAATCATGACAACTTTACCGTAAAAGAATCTATAAGAAAATATATTTAATATTTCCATATTTAACTGTTCAATATGACCTAATGATTTATTTGATTTATTTTCATTTTCAAACTTCATTTATAAATTCATTTTTTAGGTCATTTTTCATTTTCATTTTCATCTTGGAGAAACCACATTCATTTCCAAATGATTCCATTTCTCCATTTTCATTTTCATTTTGAAGAACACCATAATCATTTCCAAATGTTTCCTATTTTTCATTTCACTATTACTATTCATTTATGTTCATTTGATTTAAAATGCAATTCATTTATGGTTTCAATGAGCTAGCGGAGGGACCGATTAGATGTAACACCCCTAACCCGTATCCGTCACCGGATTGAGGTTGAGAGGCATTACTACATTAGACTCAATTACGAAATAAACCTCAATTGGATTCATGCACAAACAATGCAATCATTACCATAATATAAAAAAAAAATTAATTAACAAATTGTATAACAAGTTTTATTACCCATAATTAATACACACTATTTCCTGAATCACATAACTTAAACATTCATGACATACATATATTTTTATATATATGTATATCTATATTTAAAATCATACTTCAACTTATGGCAATTTATAGCATATATTGAGTATCAACTAAAATTCATATAATATAAGCTAAGTTTCATTTATAATATTATAATACATATGCATATTAAAATCAATCGAACCAATTTACCATTCACTAATCAATTACTAAACAAAGATATATGATTTTACACCTTGACCGAATATACTCTTCGCACCATTCATTTGGATTAGAATAACTAAGCAACCAAGAAACATATTCATTTCTTATCACTAATGATGAAGTTCGAATATCTATTAACTATTAATCACCTATTTCATAAATATATATATATATACTAAACCAGACATAACATTTCAATAAAATATAATACTCAATATCATATATGGCATTAAAAATGGTTATTATAAACAAATGACTTGTTATAAATAATAAGAAATAAACATGCCTCTTTTCCATTTACAAGACCATGCACATGAGACCATATTACTAAAACCCATTTAAACAAAATGTATACTTATTTTATTTCAAAAAGACATATTAGAACCAAGCATGCAATATTTATTGGTCTGTACAATTGAAATTTCAAACCCAAACATAACATCCAATTTCATTTACTACTTACTACCATGTATTGCCGAATACATACTATTGAGATTTATCTTTATTATTATTATTATTATTATTATTATAATTTCTATATTACACATTCAAGCAAAACATGCATACACTACAACAATCAAAATTTAACTATATCTATAATATACATCTATACTATGGCCGTATATATATATTCTAACTAATATTCATTCATGCACATCATTTGACTATTCAAAGTAAGCCGAATATTTCTACTTCAACTAACATCAAATATAAGCCACATTCGCATGGCTAATATATACATAGACAAAAGTTATCATCTTAACAAAACCACAGTCTTTTCTATACATGCCTTTAACCGAAAACCCCAAAATAAAGAGTACCCAAAAGTAGATTGATAGTGTGGGCGACTTTCTTGTCGATCCTTCTCGAGCTCGTAGTGTAATCAAAATCTATAAAACAGAGGAGAACATTTTACACAAATAAGCTTACTAGCTTAGTAATTCCTAAGCTCATGATGATATAACATTTAAATATTTAAGAAATTAAAACATTCAACTTATAACATTTCACATAAATATTTAAGTATATTTATTTATACAAGGCCGAATACTATTAGTTCATTAAAACTCGAATTCAATCATATAATACTCATACACATCAATATTAGCCTCAAACATATATAACACAATTCTCATAGTATTAACTCGACTCAAGTAATATTAGACATAACATACCTTACATGCTTACAGAGCCGTTAGCTAAATACATTAATTATGGTTTGCCTTGAATAATATTTGGTTTCTCCTTTATGAAACACATCACCAGCATCAAGCCTGCTAGGCAATAAAGCCCGATAAGTAACACTGGCATGAGGCCTGCTAGGCTCAGAGCCCGAAATTAGTCACTGGCACTAGGCCTGCTAGGCTTAAAGCCTGAATTAAATCACCTAAGCACTAGGCTCAAGTGGGCTTAAAGCCCGAAACACATCAATGTGATAAATCATTCCACACACATTTCATAACTATATTACATGTCCAATTAAACTAAACTTATTCACATTAAACAACCAAAATCATTACGTCATCGTACAATCCCACAATTTGCATCGAGACATTTATTCGTATTACGTTATCAAACTATATAATTCATTTAATACACTTACATACATTCGGTTATGACAAAATTATATACTAAAATTTATCAAACATTATCATATAATATGTTCATAAATAATTATTTTATATAATTCAACTTAAGGACTTACCTCGGTTGTCGATAGACCGTGTAAATCGGCTATTCGAGAACCTTTGTCTTTCCCCGATCCAATTCCGTTTTTCTTTGTTCTTGATCTAAACACATTAAAATTTAGCTCATTCATGCACATTTCATCTCAATTTAGTCTAAAAACACTTAAATAACAATTTACCATTTTGCCCCTAATATTTCCCATTTTTACAATTTTGTCCTATTTACACAAAACACAAAACATGCAAAATCTCCCAACACCATAGCTAGGCCGAATCTTCCTCATAGCCATATGAGTTCATGCATTTCATTTATTTTGCATTTTAACCTCTCATAAATTTATTATCTTAGTTTAGTCCTATTTACTCCAAATCACTAAAAATTTCAATACAAAACTTATAAATCTTTAACATATATTTAATCTAAAACCATCAAATATCAAAACCATTCAAGCATGTTAATGGCCGAATCCTATGTACATAATATTTCCAAAAATTTAGGCATGGGTCGGGTAATATACTGGCAACGATCTCAAAACGTAAAAATTATCAAAACTAAAACCGACCATACCTTAATCAAGCTCCTAACTTGCCGAAACTCAAAGCTTTCCTTACCCCTTTCTTTAGCTAACAATCAGCCATGAGAGAATGAAGAAGATAGTGGCCTTATTTTATGTTTTTATTTAACATATATTAACCTTATTATAATATACTAACATAACCTTATAATAAAAATTTAAACTAACATATATTTTGTAGTTGGCGTGGCCCATTGCCGTTCCTTATTATAGTTTATGGGCTAATTGCCCTCTTAGGACATCCACTTAAAAAGCCACACTCAAATTAGTACTTTTCACTTTAGTATGCAACTTTTACATTTTTTTCAATTAAATCCTTTTTATCAAATTAAGCAATTAAACTATAAAATTTTTCTACGATATTATCACACACATTAATTCACATATAATAAATATAAAATATAATATCAAAATATTTCTCGGGCTCGGATTCGTGGTCCCGAAACCACCGTTCCGATTAGGGTCAAAATTTGGTCTGTTACATTAGACATATGCAATTGAGACTTAAATGATTTATAATTAAGTTCCAACTTTTCGCCTATTAATACTAAACACTTTTAGTCACGAAGTCATTCCACCCCAACGGTATACCATTACGAAAGCAACTCAATCAGTGCTCGTCCAATGACCTTGTCATAAATGTGTTACCCTCATAGGATATCCTTAATCTCTTTGGGATAATATCCATTCTCCTAATATGATCCCATTATATCTCATGGTAACTGTAACAACCAGGTTTTAGCTAAATCGGAACAGTGGTTTCGGAACCACAAATCTAAGGTTAAAAAAAAATATTTTAATATTTATTTAAGTGTTTATAGCATAATAGTATGCATGTGTGAAAGTTTCGTGAAGTAATTGTATCGTTTGGTTGGTTAATTTGATAAAAAGGACTTAATCACGTAAAATGCAAAAGTTGCATTCTATTTGTTAAAGGTGTTTAATTGCTATGATTAATTAAATTAAAAGTCCTTATGATGATATTAGACCATTGGTTGTGTTAATGGACATTAATGGACATGCATTATAAATTTCTATGTTTATTCATTAAGGGTAAATAAGTAAATTGATAAATTAAGTCAATAAAATTATAACAAAACATGAAATTGTGTTCATCTTCTTCCTTAGTGACCGAATATCAAAGGAAAAAGAAAGAATTGAAGCTTGTTAGGGTTCGGCTAATGCAATGTTTAAGTAAACGAGTTGCTGAATAAGACCATAGCTGGGCTATTGCAAATTGAATGATAAGACCATAACCAGGTTATGGCATGTGAATGAAAGACGACGGCAGGGCCTTGGCAATGTATGTGTAAGACCATAGTTGGACTATGGCATCCGAAAATCGACGTACTTATATCGTAAGTATTTATAAACTCGAAGTGATTTAATAAGCAAATTGGTGAGAATAGATATGTATCAGTAAAGGTATGTACGGAAAACTGCTCAAGTAATGTGCTCGAAGAAGTTGAGGACTTTATGAGTTAAAATGTGGTTTAACTATATGTAATCTCGTTGATTAATGCTTTAAATGCTTATTATGTTATCCATTTTGAAATGCTAATAAATGTTGAAATTATCTCATATTTACATACGAACTTACTAAGCTTTATAACTTACTTTGTTCATTTTTCTTCTATGTTTTATAATAAATCGAAGCTAGCTCAGAACTGGGGATCGTCTGGAACTTCATCGCACTATCAGACATTTATTTGGTATTTTTGAGTTGTGTAAATATGGTATATGGCATGTATAGGCTTATGTTATTTTGGTATGTTTGATGGATATGTATTTTTGGCCATTTGGGTTGGCATAAGATGATGAACATGATGATGTTATAAATGTGCAAATGGTTCTATTTTGAGTTTGGTAAATTGACTTATGTGTAACACCCCAAACCAGGTCTATGCGTTAAGACGAGATTTGGTTTGTCACACTGATCGAACATCCATTTACTTCTCTAACGATTTAAGTAAAACTGTACTACAAAACCTTTTGGAAATGAAGTTTAATAAAAATTTAGTACAATGATTTAAAATTTATGATTTAAGAAAATACTTGTTTTCAATCTTATAAATTGTAATATAGTTGCCAAAACCTTAAAATAGTTTTTAAAAGAATTTGAACGAATTTAAAAGAGTAATTTAGGTGTTCAAAATGTTATAAAACATAGTATTTTAAGAAAACTTTAAAAATTTAACATAAGCCCATATTGAGAGTCTTAAACAAAATTAAATCCATCCACACAATAAAATCCATAAAAACATAATTAGAGGCCTTATTACATCAACCCAAAATAGTAATTAAAATAAGTAACTTAAATAAAGTTCATAGTTTATAAAACCCATGCTTGTAGTATGGCCTCCACCAAGTCATCTCCGGCCCAAGTCCACATCAATTTCCATTACCTGAAATGGATAATAAATCGGGGTGAGTTACAAAGAACTCAGTGTGTAACTCACTTACCATCTTTATTGGGCCAGACCATCGAGGCATTTATTTGGGCTTGAGCCCAATTACACATTTCAACAATATAAAATAGCATAAAATAAAATAAAATAAAATGCATGTAAAAATGAATTTCCCAAACCAAGCCTAATTTCCATCCGCTAACACCCCGTACCAACCAACACACACCTGTGTGGGGATCAAGTCAACCCACCCCGCCAAACACACCAATCATAGGCATTAAGCCTTTTAATATTGTTGTAGTGCACTCTGCGAACTAGATTGTGACATAGTCACCGAACTAGAGGCATTAAGCCAAAATTTGTGGCGAGCCACCGAACTAGATACGTGGCCACGGTGCCTTTCTTCTCTTCATCAAATCCCATCCCATGCAATTATGTATGAATAACAAACTTTAATCATAACATGATTTATCAAGTAATCCATATTATAGATAAGTCTATAATTTAACTTTTCATTTGGGCCTATTAACAATATAGTATCTAGCCCATTTAGCAATCTAGAGATCTTTGGCCCATTTATCGAACTAGAATATTTTTGGCCCATTTAAAAATATCGATCTAGCAGTTTTATGATCCAAATTATCGATCTAGCAGTTTTTCGTAAAAACTTAGCAATCTAAAAATTTTTCGTAAATTTCTCGGTTTTTTTACCGTTTTCAAGCATTTACACAAAAGTGTTAATATCACAAAATTTTCGATTTTGCCATTTCTACGATTTATCACTATACTTACGGTTTAGTATCTAACCCGAAAGATAAGTGTGAAGTTACACACCTGGTTATAGTGAGAACTAGACTTTCCCGCTCGTCAACACCTATACGTATCACGATAATTAGAACACTATAATTTTATTAATAAAATCGATCTAAAAAAAATATCGATCTAAAATTTTACCCTCGGATTTTCGAACTACTTCTACTTGTGGTTTCTCCCCGATTGATGGTTCGTTAATCGAATCAAATCCACGAACAAATAATGGTTCGGGAGTACGACGACTTGAACAAATGATTTTCCTCGGATGAACGTCCATGACCCCGGAAAATCTCGGATTCCCGAAATAGCCCTTTGTTTATACTTAGGGGATTAACGGTACCTCCCTTCTTCCAAACACTATACACTGCCCTTTTCTTCCCTATTTTGATTGTCTTCAAAGACAAAAGATCGTTAATCCAATCTAATATTACATCGAAATATGACTAAGGGTTTAAGGGTGAAATTTTGCTTACCACAAAGATCCTTGTTCCAAAATATGAGAATCAATCAAAACGTTCCTTTATCACCTTAAATCGATTCCAACGTTCTAAGATACCCACGAACACTTGATTTCTGATCTTCAGTTACCGCACTAAAGTATAATAAATAAAACGTTAATAGGATGAACCATTATTTCGATCTAATGAGATCCTCTTACCACCATTAATATTCGGCCAAAATAAAAATTAACTAAAAGAACTCTTACCTAACGTCCACGATTGAAAAGGGATGATTGAGAAAGATGTTTGTGAAAGATGGAGGATTCGGCTATATGACCAAAGGAAATAGAAAAATGATTCGGCTATGGGTACATCAACCTTCGGCCATGAGAGAAAATAATAGAGAAAGTATGAGTGTCAAGAATAAAAGATGAGAGGAGAATGATGATGATATTGTTTAAATTTTCAAAGAGAATAAAAGAGAAAGAAAGAAAGAAAGAGATGAGTTTTGGGAGAGATGTATATTCGGCAATGAGGAGAAGAAAAGAAAAAGAATGGCCTTTTTGGTATAGGTGATTTCGGCACTATGAAAAGAACACACAAAAGAATACTAGGATGATGAGCAAAAATGACCAAATGGTCAAAAGATTTAGGCTTACCAATTGATCAAATTCGGCCAAAGGGAAAATTTGAAAAGAGAGTTGCAAAACTTTGCACAAAAACTAAAAATAACCAAAAGCAAACTCCTAAACCTTACCAAGCTACTAGCATTTTTGGCCACCCTCCCCTTAGCCACTATGCCGTCCAAATTCATTGGTCAAATGACCATGAATTTGTTTCCAAAACACTTTCCTTGATACTTGCCCTATGTCCCCATATCTTTCTATATTTTCTTGATTTCCTACCATAAGTTCACTCTTACCTTATTCCTTTGATATACTAACCAAAAATAACGAGGTCAACACTTACCATAAATAAGCTTGGCCGACACTTACCATAGAAGAGCAAAATAAAAGTTGTCAACATGCCATCCAAGGGATTCGAACCTCTCCCCTCATGCTATAACCCATGCGCCAACACCACCTTGCCATTACTCATCTTATGCTACACTTTGACACTTTAATTAACTTAAGTGTCAATGCTACTTGCTCCACTTCAATAAATTCTCAAACTTAAAAATTTATTCCTTACCCGAATAATTCTAATTCTTCTTCAGGACTATAATAAGCACGAAAAGAAATAAGAAAATTTTCCTTTATAGACTTAGCACCAAAACATGCAATAACTCGATACTTGAATTTTAGGGTGTTACAACTCTACCCTTCTTAAAGAAAATTTCGTCCTCAAAATTTACCTGGTTGAAAGAGGTGAGGGTATTGTTGCCGAATTGCATCTTCAGGCTCCCACGTAGCTTCCTCCGCTCCGTGATTACGCCATAAAACTTTGACCAACGGTACGGTTTTCTTTCTTAGCTCCTTAACATCTCGGTCTAAGATTTCCACTGGTTCCTCCTCAAAAGACAAGTCTGAATTCAACTCCACTTCTTCTACTGGTACTATGTGCGAAGGATCCGATCTATAACGCCTCAGCATGGAAACATGAAAAACATTGTGAATTTGACTCAACTCCGAAGGTAATTCGATCTGATAGGCCACTGGACCAACACGCTTCACCACACGATATGGTCCAATGTATCTAGGACTCAATTTGCCCTTCTTCCCAAATCTAAAAATCTTCTTCCAAGGTGAGACCTTCAAGAAAACTTGATCCCTCACGGCATACTCGATATCCTTACGCTTCAGATCTGCATACGACTTTTGTCTATCCGAAGCTTCCTTTAACCGTGCTCGAATAACTTTCACTTTTTCTTCCGTTTCAGAAATCAACTCGGGACCTAACATCTGCCGTTCGCCCAATTCAGTCCAACAAATAGGAGAACGACACCTACGACCATATAATGCCTCGTAGGGTGCCATCTGAATACTAGACTGATAGCTATTATTGTAAGCAAATTCTGCCAACGGTAGAAAATCCTCCCAACTACCCTTGAAGTCGATTACATATCCCCTTAACATGTCTTCCAGAATCTGAATTACTCTTTCCGATTGACCATCTGACTGAGGATGAAAAGCCGTACTGAAATTTAACTTTGTTCCCAGAGCTTCATGCAAAGTTTTCCAAAACCGCGATGTAAACCTAGGATCCCTATCTGATATAATAGACACGGGTACCCCATGCAACCTCACGATTTCAGATACATACAGCTTAGCAAACTTCTGTAACGAGTAATCCGTACGAACTGGTAGAAAATGAGCAGTCTTCGTCAAACGATCAACAATTACCCAAACAGAATTTTTCTTAGTAGGTGTTAAAGGTAACCCACTAACAAAATCCATTGTTATCCGCTCCCATTTCCAAAGAGGAATCTTTCTCGGTTGTAATAAACTTGACGCGGCAATTGATGCTCTGCCTTCACTTGGCGCCGCAGGTTAAACATTTTCCCACAAATTCAGAAATCTCACGCTTCAACCCTGGCCACCAATACTGTTCACGAAGATCCCGATACATCTTATTTCCTCCGGGGTGCATAGCATAAGGGCTACTATGCGCCTCTCATAGAATCATTTGCCTCAAATCTGAATCCTTAGGCATACAAACTCTTCCTCGAAAACACAACACACCTTCCGAGTTTATACTAAAATCCTCTATTCCACCATTTCCAACTTGTTGAATTAAAAGTCCCAACTTCTTGTCTGATATCTGTTTTTCCTTAATTTGTTCTAACCACAGAGGCTTCACTTGAAGTTCCGATATCAGACTACCATCTTCGTACAAACTCAAATGAGCAAACATTGCTCTCAAATCAGATACCACCTTACGACTTAATACGTCTGCTACCACGTTAGCCTTTCCCGGATGATACTCGATTGAGAAATCATAGTCCTTTAACAGCTCCACCCATCTTCGTTGTCTCAAGTTTAATTCCTTCTGAGTAAGAAGATACTTAAGACTCTTGTGATCAGTATAGATGATAGACTTTTCACCGTAGAGGTAATGCCTCCAAATCTTTAAAGCAAACACTACCGCAGCCAACTCCAAGTCATGAGTAGGGTAGTTTACTTCGTACGGTCTCAGCTGACGAGAAGCATAAGCCACCACTTTCCCACTTTGCATTAGTACACAACCTAAACCCGTATGTGACGCATCACAATAAACTATAAACTCTTTTTTAAGGCCTCAGTCAATCGATGTTAGCGCTTAGTCAAAATCTTCTTCAATTTCTCGAAACTTTCTTACTGTATATCGGTCCATACATATGGCACTCCCTTCCGCAATAGCTTAGTTAAGTGTGCAGTAATCAACGAAAACCCCTCAACGAAGCGTCTATAGTAACCAGCCAAACCCAAGAAACTCCAAATCTCGGCTACTGACTTTGGTGGTTTCCAATCCAATACAGCCTCAATCTTCCGAGGATCCACCCTTATTCCTTCGGCTGATACTACATGACCCAAGAAAGTCACTTCTCTTAACCAAAATTCACATTTACTGAATTTGGCATACAATTGATTATCTCGAAGCAACTACAATACAATTCACAAATGCGAGTCATGCTCCTCTTCATTCCTTGAATATACCAAAATGTCATCTATGAATACCACTACAAACCGGTCTAAATATGGTTGAAAGACCCGGTTCATCATATCCATAAATGCAGCTGGTGCATTGGTCAACCCAAACGGCATCACCAAAAACTCATAATGTCCATAACGAGTTCGGAAAGCCGTCTTGTGAATATCCGTTTCTTTCACCTTAAAAAAATTGGTGATAACCCGATCTCAAATCGATTTTGGAGAAAATCGAAGCTCCTTCAATTGATCAAACAGTCATCAATTCTCGTGGAGGTACCGATTCTTGATCGTCAATTTATTCAATTGCCTGTAGTCAATACACATATGCATCGACCCATCCTTCTTCTTAACAAACAAAACCGGTGCTCCCCACGGAGACACACTCGGTCGAATAAAACCCCGATCTAGCAATTCTTGAATTTGAGCTTTAAGCTCCGACAACTCCTTCGGTGCCATTCTATAAGGAGCAATAGACACTAGAGCTGTTCCGGGCAAAAGCTCAATACCAAATTCCACTTCCCGATCCGGAGGTACACCAGGAAGTTCTTCGGGAAATACATCCGGAAATTCCTTCACTGTTCTCACATCTTCCACTGATAACTCTTTGGCATCTAAAGCACTAATAAATGCTAAAAGTGCTCCATACCCTTTTCGCACCAACTTTTCCGCCTTTAACGCAGATATCACATTTGCCAAGTAATTCCTTCGTTCGCCTATCATAACTATCTCCTTATCCTCCACGGTTCTTATTGACATTCGCTTTTCAGCACAATCCAATTTCGCTCGGTGCTTAACCAACTAATCCATGCCCAAAATGATATCGAACTCGCCAAAAGGCAACTCCATCAAATTTGCCAGAAATATTTCTCCTTGAATTACTAAGGGCACGTCTCTAAACAGTTTATTAACCAACACCGACTGTCCTAAAGGACTAATTACTTTCATCTCACTATCAGAAATTTCAGATTCTAAATTCAAGTTTCCAGATATGGTGCTAGCAACATACGAGTGGGTAGAACCAATATCTATCAAAGCAATAACAGGTACATCAAAGATGAAAAACGTACCAGTTATCACATCAGATGCATTGCCATCCTCGCGGCGCCTAATTGCATAAACCAATCCTGGCTGCCTTGCATCCATGTTACCTCTAGGACCATTACCTCGACCCGCTGCACCTTGACCATGTCCAGCCCCATTACCACCACGACCTGGTCCACGACCTCTCGGTGGTTGCTGAATTCCTCTTGTCGGTGGTGCATCGATGTCTGAGCTTCCCGAGTTGTATCCATTCGTCGAGGCAATTCCTATATTGATGATCCATCGACCCCGCATTTATAGCAAGCACCCGTTTTCTTCCACAGACTCTCCGAATGCCGTTTCCCACAATCAGCACAATCTTGACTCTGATTAACAGCTACAGGTGTTCTACCTTGAGTTGGCTCATCATTCTGAGGCCTCTTCAGAAACCTTTTTAAAGAACCCGAATACTTCATATCTCTCTTGCCTCTAGCTCGTTCCCGATTCTGACGTTCCGAGTTCTTAGCCTCTTCGGCTATCTTGGCCTTTTCCACAAGCGTGGCAAAAGTTCTAACTTGTTGTGGGGCTATCAAAACCCGCAACTCATCTTTCAAGCCATCCTCAAAGTGTACACAACGCTCATGATCCGGTGCCACTATTGTTCGAGCATAGCGACTCAAGCGTAAAAACTCAGCTTCATACGCTGCCACCATCTTATTTCCTTGGACCAGATTCAAGAATTCCTTCCTTCGGGCATCCACATAACTTGTTCCCACATACTTCCCTTGGAAAGAAGCTTTAAAGAATTCCCAATTAACTAATGCGACTTGATGCCTTCTTTCTCGAATGATAAGCCACCATTGGTATGCTTCGTCCCTAACAAAGACACCGTTCCTCTTAGTTTTTGTTCCACAGTGCACTCAAGATCGTCCATAATTCGCTCCACTTCCTCAAGCCAATATTCAGCAACATTTGGAGCTACACCAGAAACACCTCTGAAAACCTCAGGACCACTTGATTTCAATCGTTCCGATGTTGACCCACGAGCTGTTGGTCGATTACAGTTCCAAATGACCCTTTCAAGGACTCGCAGGCATTGCTCGTGTCATAGCATTATCTTCATCCATATGGTCATGTGATCCCGTCTCACTTTCGAGTGACGCAGGTGCATCCATTTCCGGCATATGATCCGGCGCTTCAGTTGTGCCCCTAACATCTCGTCCTCTACCACGGCCACGTCTACCGCGTCCACGACCACGTCCTCTAGTGCTCATGACGACTAATTCGATTTAATCTGATTAAGAGTTTTATGAATCAGAATACTATTTCAGTGTTTATTAATGATGTTTTATGATATGAAAGAGATAGAGTTGTCTTCGCAATCATATCCTATTGTCTCAATCTCTACGGTTTTCAACACCTAAAACTAGAAGTTCTAGAGTGTCTCTATGATCATATCACAATAATAATAAACAATCCAGATACAGATACTTACTTGACTTGGCGCGGGATGCTCATGGTGCCAAACTACCTTTAAATCAAAAATCTATAATTTCGTATTGTTTTTCAACCAAATATCATTGTTGAACCCAATCCACAGCCGAGTTTTGAACTTGGCTCTGATACCATTAAATGTAACACCCCAAACTAGGTCTATGCGTTAAGACGAGATTTGGTTTGTCACACTGATCGAACATGCATTTACTTCTTAACGATTTAAGTAAAACAGTACTACAAAACCTTTTGGAAATGAAGTTTAATAAAAATTTAGTAGAATGATTTAAAATTTATGATTTAAGAAAATACTTGTTTTCAATCTTATAAATTGTAATATAGTTGCCAAAACCTTAAAATAGTTTTTAAAAGAATTTGAACGAATTTAAAAGAGTAATTTAGGTGTTCAAAATGTTATAAAACATAATATTTTAAGAAAACTTTAAAAATTTAACATAAGCCCGTATTGAGAGTCTTAAACAAAATTAAATCCATCCACACAATAAAATCCATAAAAACATAATTAGAGGCCTTATTACATCAACCCAAAATAGTAATTAAAATAAGTAACTTAAATAAAGTTCATAGTTTATAAAACCCATGCTTGTAGTATGGCCTCCACCAAGTCATCTCCGGCCCAAGTCCACATCAATTTCCATTACCTGAAATGGATAATAAATCGGGGTGAGTTACAAAGAACTCAGTGTGTAACTCACTTACCATCTTTATTGGGCCAGACCATCGAGGCATTTATTTGGGCTTGAGCCCAATTACACATTTCAACAATATAAAATAGCATAAAATAAAATAAAATAAAATGCATGTAAAAATGAATTTCCCAAACCAAGCCTAATTTCCATCCGCTAACACCCCCGTACCAACCAACACACCTGTGGGGATCAAGTCAACCCATCCCGCCAAACACACCAATCATAGGCATTAAGCCTTTTAATATTGTTGTAGTGCACTACCGAACTAGATTGTGACATAGTCACCGAACTAGAGGCATTAAGCCAAAATTTGTGGCAGAGCCACCGAACTAGATACGTGGCCACAGGCCTTTCTTCTCTTCATCAAATCCCATCCCATGCAATTATGTATGAATAACAAACTTTAATCATAACATGATTTATCAAGTAATCCATATTATAGATAAGTCTATAATTTAACTTTTCATTTGGGCCTATTAACAATATAGTATCTAGCCTATTTAGCAATCTAGAGATCTTTGGCCCATTTATCGAACTAGAATATTTTTGGCCCATTTAAAAATATCGATCTAGCAGTTTTATGATCCAAATTATCGATCTAGCAGTTTTTCGTAAAAACTTAGCAATCTAACAATTTTTTGTAAATTTCTCGGTTTTTTTACCGTTTTCAAGCATTTACACAAAAGTGTTAATATCACAAAATTTTCGATTTCGCCATTTCTACGATTTATCACTATACTTACGGTTTAGTATCTAACCCGAAAGATAAGTGTGAAGTTACACACCTGGTTATAGTGAGAACTAGACTTTCCCGCTCGTTAACACCTATACGTATCACGATAATTAGAACACTATAATTTTATTAATAAAACTGATCTAAAAAAAATATCGATCTAAAATTTTACCCTCAGATTTTCGAACTACTTCTACTTGCGGTTTCTCCCCGATTGATGGTTCGTTAACCGAATCAAATCCACGAACAAATAATGGTTCGGGAGTACGAACGACTTCGAACAAATGATTTTCCTCGGATGAACGTCCGCAACCCGGTGGAAAATCTCGGATTCCCGAAATAGCCCTTTGTTTATACTTAGGGGGATTAACGGTACCTCCCTTCTTCCGAACACTATACACCGCCCTTTTCTTCCCTATTTTGATTGTCTTCAAAGACAAAAGATCATTAATCCAATCTAATATTACATCGAAATATGACTAAGGGTTTAAGGGTGAAATGTTGCTTGCCACAAAGATCCTTGTTCCAAAATATGAGAATCAATCAAAACGTTCCTTTATCACCTTAAAATGATTCCAACGTTCTAAGATACCCACGAACACTTGATTTCCGATCTTCCGTTACCGCACTAAAGTATAATAAATAAAACGTTAATAGGATGAACCATTATTTCGATCTAATGAGATCCTCTTACCACCATCAATATTCGGCCAAAATAAAAATTAACTAAAAGAACTCTTACCTAACGTCCACGATTGAAAAGGGATGATTGAGAAAGATGTTTGTGAAAGATGGAGGATTCGGCTATATGACCAAAGGAAATAGAAAAATGATTCGGTTATGGGTACATCAACCTTCGGCCATGAGAGAAAATAATAGAGAAAGTATGAGTGTCAAGAATAAAAGATGAGGGGAGAATGATGATGATATTGTTTAAATTTTCAAAGAGAATAAAAGAGAAAGAAAGAAAGAAAGAGATGAGTTTTGGGAGAGATGTATATTCGGCAATGAGGAGAAGAAAAGAAAAAGAATGGCCTTTTTGGTATAGGTGATTTCAGACCTTGTGAAAGAACACACACAAAAGAATACTAGGATGATGAGCAAAAATGACCAAATGGTCAAAAGATTTAGGCTTACCAATTGATCAAATTCGGCCAAAGGGAAAAGTTGAAAAGAGAGTTGCAAAACTTTGCACAAAAACTAAAAATGACCAAAAGCAAACTCCTAAACCTTACCAAGCTACTAGCATTTTCGGCCAACCTCCCCCTAGCCACTATGCCGTCCAAATTCATTGGTCAAATGACCATGAATTTGTTTCCAAAACACTTTCCTTGATACTTGCCTTATGTCCCCATATCTTTTCTTATTTTCTTGATTCCCTACCATAAGTTCACTCTTACCTTATTCCTTTGATATACTAACCAAAAATAATAAGGTCAACGCTTACCATAAATAAGCTTGGCCGACACTTACCATAGAAGAGCAAAATAAAAGTTGTCAAAATGCCATCCAAGGGATTCGAACCTCTCCCTTCATGCTATAACCCATGCGCCAATACCACCTTGCCATTACTCATCTTATGCTACACTTTGACACTTTAATTAACTTAAGTGTCAATGCTACTTGCTCCACTTCAATAAATTCTCAAACTTAAAAATTTATTCCTTACCCGAATAATTCTAATTCTTCTTCAGGACTATAATAAGCACGAAAAGAAATAAGAAAATTTTCCTTTATAGACTTAGCACCAAAACATGCAATAACTCGATACTTGAATTTTAGGGTGTTACATTATGTTAGGTGATTGAATTTGATAATTTGGAAATTATGTGTTTGTGAATTAATGCTTGATGATGCATGTTTGAAATGAATTAGTAAATTGAATTATATATGTCAATTAGGTATGTAATTAAATAGCAAGTTGTGACATATTTGTGACTTGCATGGTTGGAGGTAGATATAGAAGATTTATGTATTGGTTAATGACTTTTGGCTGCTGTAACAACCCAAACCCGGCCCAAACGCTATGACCGAATTTGGTTTGCTACGAAAAAAATATTTTGAAATCTTAAAAAAAACCGATTCAACTTCTTGGTAAAAGATAGCG
The DNA here is from genome assembly GCA_025503065.1 of Gossypium bickii. Classification (NCBI taxonomy): domain Eukaryota; kingdom Viridiplantae; phylum Streptophyta; class Magnoliopsida; order Malvales; family Malvaceae; genus Gossypium; species Gossypium bickii. The sequence continues at coordinate 98,197,241 of CP106714.1, read as the reverse complement.
TCTTGTTAAAACAGTTGAGGTGTATAAAACCCATAGTTAGAGTTATTCTGAAAATATTTATTAAGTCAAGTTATTACATACATATTTTATGCACCCGATGGTACTTTTAAAACCTTTACGATTGCTTTGGAAAACATGTGAACTCATTTTTATTAGTAAGTAACTTAAAACAATATTAAAGCTTGTATCCATAATAAAATATTCCTAGGAGGCCTTATTACAACCCAATTAAAATTTAAAACAACAATCCAAAAATAAATAATTCGAAATTCAATGTCTATTAAAATTTAAATCTCACTGCATGGCCACCTCGAGTCCCTCCGGCTCCATATTCGCGATCTACGTGTCACCTGAAAAATTAAAGGAGAAGGTGAGTCACCAAGACTCAGTATGTAACCCTTCCCCCGGTTTAAGCAATTTCATACACACTTTATAACAATCAACATGCATAAAGTTATGTACCCAACCTAGCCAACCAAACGCCTCTGTCTACCCCATTGTGGTACCAAACCACTGGTGGTGCCAAACCACTGGTGACGTATAGTCACAGATGTGATGCCAAATCACTGGAGGTGCCAAACCTCTGGTGTCCGAAGACACAAATCGGTTGATGGGGCCAACCCATCGCGTGATACCAAATCACTGGCGTCAATCCCATATTATCATCTATGGGGCCAACCCACCGTGGTGCTAAGACACTGGGACGAGACGCTATGAGGTGCCAAACCTCTGGAGGTACCAAACCTCTGGTGACCGTAGTCACAATGTGTTACCAAAACACTGGTGTCCGTCGACACAATATCACTGCCCCCTCCTCTCATCAACCCATATCAAATCATGATATAACAAATCTCATGCCATCATATATTTAAGTTACAAATAATAAACATGCCATGCTTCCCAAAAGCATCAAATAGTAACTCATATTAACAGGCACTTACCTGAATCGTCACTTATACCGATATGGTATTAAATCCAATGCTACATAAATCAGAGTTAGCATTCACAACATTTAGCACAGTTAATAAGTTGTAAGGTGTGTATGTACACACCTGTCACCACTGAATCGTCTAAATCCCGAAAAGAGAAGTCGGCCACCCTAGATCTACTTGTTCCTATATTTGGCCAGATACAAGGGTTAGTATTATGGCCTATTCGGCCAAACCAAATTGAGAAGGGTTCCTTGTGAACCCGAAATCTTACCCAAATGTCTTAAAATACCCGCCACCACACTCCAAGTGGTTTTGCTTCCCTGCAATCGGCAACCATTAGTAGCCACTTAATAGCCTTTGGCTTTTTAATCACTTAGAAGAATAATCCATTACAAGTAGGCACTTACCACCACTTACCCAAATCCGATTGACAGCGAATAAAGACTTGAACCAATTACTTCAAGATCCCGACACCTGGACAGAATCGGTTTCAGAGTAGGAAGTTAATATCCTAGCAACAAGTGCCGAAATTAGTTCTTATTTCCTTAAAAATCGACAAGAACAAGGGATCAAAATAAAGCATTTGGCTTTTACCACTTACCCTCTTTATGAACCGATTGGAGAAAAACTCAAGGAGATTACCTTTGTTATGCTATTCGGCCACAACCACACCAAATAAGGAGAAGGGGTTCGTCTTTGAGTGAAAAAGAAGAAGAGAAGAAGTGCAAAAAGGAGTTTCGGCTAAGTGTTTTAAGAAGAGAAAGAAAGAAATAGGTGGGAGATTAAGGTATAGGAATTTCGGCCAAGATCAAAGAAGAGGAGAAGAGTTTTTCGGTTTTGAAAAAAAAAATGAAAGAGAAGAGAAAAATCAAAGAGAGTTTCGGCTACTTGCAAATGAAGAAAAGGTAAAAGATAAAAGATGGATAGGTATTTTTAGGGAAATTCGGCACTCTCCCCCTATCACCTTGCCGTCCACTCCTTTCAAAGGAGTTTAAAATTTGGCCAACTCCTTTTGAAAGTATTCAAAATAATTTGAATACTCAAATACCTATTTTTCCTCCTTGCCACTTATTATGGATTAATCAAAATAAAAATCCATTTAAAAACCAAATATTTTCCTCATATTTTCCTTATTAAAAAGAGTTTAAACTGACAAAAACTCTCCCCCCTGTTGCCGTCCAAAATAAAGAATATAAAGGGGACTCCGCGACTCGAACACAAGCTCCCCGCTCTCCCTTGATGGCGTCAATACTAGCTCTTAAGTGGCCTCCCTTTTGCCACTTTTCCAAGGCTTATTTTGTGTCAAATGATCCCTTATTTATTCTTGTAATCCCTACTTGCTAAGGCTCCCTACCTTTTAAGCTTCCAAATAAAATTTTCTACTATCTCGAGCCAACTCAAGACCCCTAATTAAGTCTTATCATTCCATGAATAATATGACAGCAATTCATACACAAGAAAAATAATTCAATCTCAAATAGCCCCAATTCTAGGATGTTACAGTTCTACCCCCTTAAAATAATTTCGTCCTCGAAATTACCTGATCAGAAGAGGTGGGGGTATTGCTGCTGCATCACATCCTCGGGTTCCCACGTAGCTTCCTCTGCACCATGGTTCTGCCATAGCACTTTCACTAAGGGCACTGACTTCCTACGTAGAACCTTAACATCTCGATCTAAGATTTGAACCGGTTCTTCTTCAAAGGACAAATCTGAGTCGACCTCAATCTCAGCGACTGGCACAACGTGCGATGGATCTGACCGATATCGCCTAAGCATCGACACGTGGAAAACGTCATGGATCTGACTCAACTCCGCCGGCAGCTCGAGCTGATAAGCTACCGGTCCCACTCGCTTCAGCACTGTATATGGGCCAATGAACCTTGGGCTTAGCTTCCCTTTTCGTCCAAACCTCAACACCTTTTTCCAAGGTGACACCTTAAGAAAAACCTTGTCTCCTACCTCATACTCCATTTCCTTGCGCTTCAGGTCGGCATAAGACTTCTGTCTATCTGACGCTTCCTTAAGACGAGCCCGAATTACCTTAACCTTGTCCTCAGTTTCAGTAACCAATTCCGGACCCAAAACTTGTCGTTCTCCCAACTCCGTCCAACATGTAGGGGTACGGCATTTCCGTCCATCTGATTTTAGTATGGTGCCATCTGGATACTCGCTTGGTAACTATTGTTGTAGGCGAACTCAGCTAATGGTAGAAATTCCTCCCAGCTACCTCGGAATTCCAAGACACAACCCCTCAGCATATCCTCTAAGATCTGTATGACCCTTTCCGACTGCCCGTCCGACTGTGGATGGAAAGCTGTACTGAAATCTAACCGTGTACCCAAAGCCTGATACAACGCTTTCCAGAACCTTGACGTGAACCTCGGATCCCTATCCGAGATAATTGACACGGGCACACCATGCAATCTTACTATCTCAGCAACATACAGCTTAGCTAGCTTCTGAAGAGGAAAATCTACCCTTATCGGTATGAAGTGAGCTGACTTAGTCAGACGGTCCACAATCACCCAAATCGCATCCTTTCAAGGCCGTGGGGGGTAGCCCACCGGCGAAATCCATAGTAATCCTTTCCCATTTCCATTGAGGATCTTTCTTGGCCGAAGTAGCCTGATGGCACCTAGTGTTCGACCTTAACCTCGCGACACGTCGACACTTTCCCACAAACTCGGTTACCTCACGCTTCAACCCCGGCCACGAGGCGCTTTGAAGATCTCCATACATCTTGCTTCCTCCCGATGCATAGCGTATGGGCTGCTATGTGCATCTTGGAGAATTTTCTGCCTTAATTCCACATCCTTCGGCATACAAGTTCGCCTTTGAAACACACAGACTCCATCACTAGACAGATGTACCGCTTCCGGACCACCATCTTGAACTTGCACCCTCTTAGCATTCAACCCTTCATCCACTAACGCCTTTCCTTAATCTCCACAATCCAAAGTTGGCTTAACACGGAGTTACGCGCTAAAAGACTTCCATCGTCATATAGACTCAAGCGAGCAAACATCGCTCTTAAGTCCGACCACGACCTTCCGCTCAACGCGTCGACCACCACGTTAGCCTTACCCGGATGGTACTCTATTGAACAGTCGTAGTCCTTTAAAAGTTCAATCCATCGGCGCTGCCTCAAGTTTAGATCCTTCGAGTCAAAAAAGATACCTCAAACTTTTTGTGATCTGTGTAGAGTATCGACTTCTCCCCATCTGAGATAATGTCTCCATATTTTCAAAGCGAAGACTACGACCGCTAGCTCCAAGTCATGCGTTGGGTAGTTAACCTCATGTAATCTTAAGTGACGGGATGCATAGGCTACTACCTTCCCTTCCTGCATCAACACACATCCCAAACCAGTATGGGACGCGTCATAGTAAACTGTAAACAACTTCCCTGCCTCAGGCTGTACCAAAACCGGAGCTTCACAAGATCTTCTTCCTTAGCTTATCGAAACTTTCTTGCTGCTTCTCCGACCATACAAATGGGACTCCTTTTCTTAATAACTTAGTCAATGGCGCTGCAATAAGAGAAAATCCCTCCACAAATCTCCGGTAGTACCCCGCTAGACCCAAAAAGCTTCGAATTTTGGCCACTGACCTAGGCGGTTGCCAATCCAACACCGTTTCAATCTTGCGGGGATCCACTCTAATCCCTTCCGCTGACACCACGTGACCTAAGAAAGCCACCTCCCTAAGCCAAAATTCGCACTTACTGAATTTGGCATATAACTGCTTCTCCCATAGCAATTGTAGGACTATACGCAAATGCATATCATGTTCCTCCTCCGTCTTAGAATAAACCAATATGTCGTCTATGAACACCACGACAAATTGATCCAAGTACTGTTGAAATACCCTATTCATTAAGTCCATGAACGCCGCCGGTGCGTTGGTCAATCCAAATGGCATTACCAGAAACTCGTAATGCCCATACCTCGTTCAGAATGCTGCCTTGTGCACATCAATCTCCTTCACATTGAGTTGATGATAAGCTGACCTAAGGTCTATTTTCGAAAACACCGATACACCCTTCAATTGGTCGAACAAGTCATCGATCCGAGGCAATGGGTATTTGTTTTTGATCGTTAACTTGTTTAACTGACGGTAGTCGATGCACATCCGCATCGAACCGTCCTTCTTCTTGACAAACAACACATGTGCTCCCCACGGAGATATACTTGGTCGGATAAACCCCCTATCCAAAAGTTCTTGAATTTGAGCCTTCAGCTCCATCAATTCCTTTGGTGCCATCCGATACGGTGCTATAGACACATGTGCCATTCTGGGTAGCAAGTCTATACCAAATTCAACTTCCCGGTCCGGAGGCAGACCCGGAAGTTCTTCTGGGAACACATCAGCGAATTCCCCAACCGTTCGGACCTTCTCCACTTCTGACTCTTTAGCCTCCAAAGCACAAATGCGAACCAAATACGCCTCGCACCCTTTTCTGACCATCTTCTCAGCCTTCAAGGCCGACACCACATTAGATAGGTAATTCCTTCTATTACCAATCATAGTCACTTCATCCCCTCACCATCTTAAGAACCATGCGCTTTAGCGCGCAATCCAATCTCGCTTTGATACTTAACCAACCAATCCATTCCAAGATCAAATCGAACTCCCAAATGGCGGTTCCATCGGATCGACTACAAATCGACCCCTTGGAGTTCTAGGGGTACATCCTATAAAGCTTGTTCACAACTACGTAATGGCCTAAAGGGCTAATTACGATCATCTCCTAGAAGCGCTTTGAGTCTAGGTTCATAGTCTCTACTACACTACTAGCAACGTATGAGTGCGTCGAACCCACATCAATTAATGCAACATAAGGAAGACCGAAAATTAAAAACGTATCGATTATGACATCCGGTGCGTCACCCTTCTCGCGACGTCTCGCTGCATAAACCAAGCCAGGCTGCCTAGCCTCTGTGTTGCCTGCACCCCTGCCCTGAATTCCATGACCTCGGTTAGGACAATTGCCGCCTCTACCGTTACTGCGACCTCTCTGTGGTCCCACATTTCCATTCTGAGTACGGTTCTGCCCCTCTGACTGATTCTGAGCTTGCTTCCGGGGACAATCCCTCACACGGTGATCTAAAGACCCACATTCAAAGCAACCCCTCTCACTGGTCCAACAACCTCCCCAATGGGATTTTCCACAGCGATTACACTGAGCCGGTCTCCGATTAGTAGCCATGGGCCTTGCCGCCTGATTTGGCCCACTCTGCCTAGCCTTTTTCTGAACATTACCACTTGACCCAGACGACCCAAAGCCTCTTTTCAGCTTATTCTTATCATAATTCTGCCTCACGGACTCCTTGATCCCTTTGGCTACCTTAGCCTTCTCCACTAGCGACGAAAACTCACGAACCTGTTGTGGAGCAATTATCAGCCTCAAGTCATCTCTATGTCTATCCTCAAAGCGGACACAGCGCTCATGTTCAGTAGCTACGATGCCTCCAGCATATCTACTCAGCCTTAAAAATTCCACCTCATACTCCGACACTAACTTAGTTCCTTGCACTAACCCCAAAAAAGCTTTCCTCTGCGCGTCAGTGTAACTAGTACCCACGTACTTCTTCTGAAAAGTAGTTTTGAAGTAATCCCACGTGAGGTCATCTGCCATGGCTCCATCTCGGATCGTGAGCCACCACTGATACGCTTCATCCTTCAGAAGCGACACCGCCACTTTCAATTTCTCCTCATTAGACAGATCATGGTCGTCCATAATCCTTTCTGTTGATTCTAACCAGTACTCTGCTGCACTAGGTGCCACTCCCGACACACCCCGGAATACCTCAGCTCCGTTAGACCGAATTCGCTCGGGAACAGATTTCCGAGCTCCCAGATTTCCACTAGCCCCAGCCACCAACTCCAAGACTCGCAACGCAGCTTGCGACACTGCCTCACCCCCTGTCTGATCCTGCTCCTCAGCTCCAAAAGCTGGGGGTGGTGGTGGCGGTGGCACTTCATTCTCAGAACCCGGACCCGACCTAACGGGTTCAGACACGGTCATTCTTCCCCTACCGCGTCCACGTCGGCCACGTCCTCTAGAACTCATTCTATCTAATGTGCTTTTAATCTGATTAAGAAAATTTTATGACTTAGTGCCTGTTCCACTTGCTTATTCGCAGATAAATTTTATGAAAAACTTTAGTAAGGATTCTTTCGATCAAACAATGTTTTAAGTCTTCTATCCTAGTTCACACAAAAGGGCACATCCAGTTCCTAATACCTTCCATACCTACTTATTCACTCTTCGGACATTTCTGTCCTGTTTCTATCCTAGGGGTATTTTCGTCATTTTCCTACAGGGGTATTTTCGTAATAAAATCTGAGGGATTTTCAAACTTTAATAAAACAAGTCACTTTGAAATTTCCAAAACTGTAGGGTATTTCTAAAAATTTGTAAAATTTAAAAATATGGCATCATTTTGGAAACCAGGGGTATTTTGGTAATTTAGTCCATCAGGGGTAATTTTTGTAAATTTAGCAAATCAGGGATGTTTTAACAATTGTAACACTCTGAGGGTCCTTTTTGAGAGTTTCCCTTTTTAAAACGATGATGTTGCAAACATTTTGAATTCAGGGTCATTTTGGTAATTTTGCCAGTTGAGGGCATTTTCGTAATTTTTCCAAAACCAAAGTATTTTATTGGTGATTTGCAAAGTAGAGTTTTTGGATATTTATAAAATAATGAAATTTTTGGGCAAAACCATTGAATTGATATTTTATGAACCAAGGGCATTTTAGTAATTTCACCCCTAAGGGCATTTTTGTAATTTTTCACAACTCAAATTTTCCGGGAAAATGTTGAAAAAAATGGTTGTTCTCAAATTCAAAAGAGTAATTTTGAAAGTTTTTGAAGAACTAGGGTTTTGTTGTTTCCTTCTTTTTCAAAACATGGCTAATTCCCTTTCGGGTTTTAGTCATTATGTTTAGCCTATGACCGAGCCCTCTTGGTCGTGGTGAACCAAAAGCTACGCACTGTGCGGGACTCGAGTGAAGAGAAGGTGAGTCACGCGATCGCTGCTAAATACCAAGCTCCCACCGAACCTTTCTAGACATGCGCACGAGGTTGTTGCCACACACCGAGCCCTCCGAGTTAGGGTGAGCCAACTCTGCTACGCACTGGTGGAGATACCCGTGAAGAGGAGGTGAGTCACGAGGACTACTTAAATACCGTGCTCTTCCGATCCAATCCTGACATGCATGCAAGGGTTTACCACACCCTAGCTCGATGACTAAGTCATAGGTTGGTTTAGTTCATTAAGTCTTATGTCTTGTTCGGTGTGTTTGAGTAACCTAATCCGAGGGTTCAAGTTCCTATAAGTCTATCTACGTTCCATGCTTCCTACCCTTCTACAGAAAATAATTCACAAAGAAGTTCAGATGTACTTACCTGGGCGGATCGGTGCCGGAGACTCGGGCCATGCTGTTCAAAAACCAAAAATTATTCCATAAGGCCTACCAAAACATTTTTGGGCCTTGGGCCCCCACAGCCGAGCTTTGAACTGGGCTCTGATACCAATTTTGTAACAACCCAAACCCGGCCCAAACGCTATGACCGAATTTGGTTTGCTACGAAGAAAATATTTTGAAATCTTAAAAAAACCGATTCAACTTCTTGGTAAAAGATAGCGTCTTGTTAAAACAGTTGAGGTGTATAAAACCCATAGTTAGATTTATTCTGAAAATATTTATTAAGTCAAGTTATTATATACATATTTTATGCACCCGATGGTACTTTTAAAACCTTTACGATTGCTTTGGAAAACATGTGAACTCATTTTTATTAGTAAGTAACTTAAAACAATATTAAAACTTGTATCCATAATAAAATATTCCTAGGAGGCCTTATTACAACCCAATTAAAATTTAAAACAACAATCCAAAAATAAATAATTCAAAATTCAATGTCTATTAAAATTTAAATCTCACTGCATGGCCACCTCGAGTCCCTCCGGCTCTATATCCGCGATCTACGTGTCACTTGAAAAATTAAAGGAGAAGGTGAGTCACCAAGACTCAGTATGTAACCCTTCCCCCGGTTTAAGCAATTTCATACACACTTTATAACAATCAACATGCATAAGGTTATGTACCCAACCTAGCCAACCAAACGCCTCTGTCTACCCCGTTGTGGTACCAAACCACTGGTGGTGCCAAACCACTTTGGTGATGTATAGTCACAGATGTGATGCCAAATCACTGGAGGTGCCAAACCTCTGGTGTCCGAAGACACAAATCGGTTGATGGGGCCAACCCATCGCGTGATACCAAATCACTGGCGTCAATCCCGTATTATCATGTGTGGGGCCAACCCACCGTGGTGCTAAGCCATTTGGACGAGACGCTATGAGGTGCCAAACCTCTGGAGGTACCAAACCTCTGGTGACCGTAGTCACAATGTGTTACCAAAAACACGGTGTCCGCCGACACAATATCACCGCCCCTCTCTCATCAACCCATATCAAATCATGATATAACAAATCTCATGCCATCATATATTTAAGTTACAAATAATAAACATGCCATGCTTCCCAAAAGCATCAAATAGTAACTCATATTAACAGGTACTTACCTGAATCGTCACTTATACCGATATGGTATTAAATCCAATGCTACATAAATCGAGTTAGCATTCACAACATTTAGCACATTAATAAGTTTATAAGGTGTGTATGTACACACTGTCTGTGAATCGTCTAAATCCCGAAAGAGAGAAGTCGGCCACCCTAGATCTACTTGTTCCTATATTCGGCGGATACAAGGGTTAGTATTATGGCCTATTCGGCCAAACCAAATTGAGAAGGGTTCCTTGTGAACCCAAATCTTACCCAAATGTCTTAAAATACCCGCCACCACACTCCAAGTGGTTTTGCTTCCCTATGTCGGCAACCATTAGTAGCCACTTAATAGCCTTCGGCTTTTTAATCACTTAGAAGAATAATCCATTACAAGTAGGCACTTACCACCACTTACCCAAATCCGATTGACAGCGAATATAGACTTGAACCAATTACTTCAAGATCCCGACACCTGGACAGAATCGGTTTCAGAGTAGGAAGTTAATATCCTAGCAACAAGTGCCGAAATTAGTTCTTATTTCCTTAAAAATCGGCAAGAACAAGGGATCAAAATAAAGCATTTGGCTTTTACCACTTACCCTCTTTATGAACCGATTGGAGAAAAACTCGAGGAGATTACCTTTGTTATGTTATTCGGCCACAACCACACCAAATAAGGAGAAGGGGTTCGTCTTTGAGTGAAAAAGAGGAAGAGAAGAAGTGCAAAAAGGAGTTTCGGCTAAGTGTTTTGAGAAGAGAAAGAAAGAAGTAGGTAGGAGATTAAGGTATAGGAATTTCGGCCAAGATCAAAGAAGAGGAGAAGAGTTTTTCGGTTTTGAAAAAAAAAATGAAAGAGAAGAGAAAAATCAAAGAGAGTTTCGGCTACTTACAAATGAAGAAAAGGTAAAAGATAAAAGATGGATAGGTATTTTTAGGGAAATTCGGCACTCTCCCCCTATCACCTTGCCGTCCACTCCTTTCAAAGGAGTTTAAAATTTGGCCAACTCCTTTTGAAAGTATTCAAAATAATTTGAATACTCAAATACCTATTTTTCCTCCTTGCCACTTATTATGGATTAATCAAAATAAAAATCCATTTAAAAACCAAATATTTTCCTCATATTATCCTTATTAAAAAGAGTTTAAACTGAGAAAAACTCTCCCCCCTGTTGCCGTCCAAAATAAAGAATATAAAGGGGACTCCGCGACTCGAACACAAGCTCCCCGCTCTCCCTTGATGGCGTCAATACCAGCTCTTAAATGGCCTCCCTTTTGCGACTTTTCCAAGGCTTATTTTGTGTCAAATGATCCCTTATTTATTCTTGTAACCCCTACTTGCTAAGGCCCCCTACCTTTTAAGCTTCCAAATAAAATTTTCTACTATCTCGAGCCAACTCAAGACCCCTAATTAAGTCTTATCATTCCATGAATAATATCACAGCAATTCATACACAAGAAAAATAATTCAATCTCAAATAGCCCCAATTCTAGGATGTTACAGCTGCATATTTGTGCCTTGAAGTGGTACCATTTGTACTTGTAAAGGTATGTGCAAAATGGGGCGCAAATTGGCCTTGCAAATGGCCTATTTTTGTCAACACGGGCAGAGACACAGGCGTATGTCTCAGCCATGTGTGATACACGGTCATGTTACATGGCTGTATGTCCCCTGGGTTTGAAATTGAATTGAAATCAGTATGCTCGACACGATCTCACACACGGGCGTGTGATTGGCTGTGTGGTACAAGTCAGTATGCCCCCTAAATGGCACATGGCCTAGCACACGGGCGTGTGACTTGGCCATGTTGCATAAGTCAGTATACCCTACAGGTTTGGCACGGCTTAGCACACGGCCTGGCACACGGGCGTGTGTGGCCACTTCGAAGGGCACACGAGCTGGACATACGGGTGTGTGGTTGGCCATGTGATCCAAGTTAGTATGTATGCCCTGTTTCCATACAGCCTGAGACACAGGGATGTCTAGAGCCGTGTGAGGCACACGGCCTGTTCACATGGGTGTGTGACCCCTGAATGGTTGAAATTTTTCTAAGTTTCCAAAAATTTCTCGAGTTATCGGTTTAGTCCCGAACCACTTCTAAAGCATGTTTAAGGCCTCGTAGGCCCTTATAAAGGACAATGTGATTGTGATTAAATTATATTTGAGTATGAATGCATAAATGTATGAGTTATGTATGTTAAATGATATGTATTGATCGGTAATACCTCGTAACCCTACTCTAGTAACGGATACGGGTTAGGGGTGTTATAATAACCATTACATCTTCCTTCATGAAAAGTCAATTATTATCAAATAGTGATTAAGTCATTGATCATAAAGATGAACGACACATGACCACGCTTACTTTTCATCAACCATGTAATTCCACTAAGAGGATACCATTTTGCCATTTCTCAGGTTATGAATTTCACTATTTTGAATGACGTTTCATACTATAGAAGGTGTACACCCAACGCATCAGCTTTCGGATCCTTATCTATTCAAACTCAGACTTTTACTTACATTAAAGTGTACGAGTCACCCATACATAGCCAATCATCCAATCGAGATTTAGGTATGCCACACTATGAACATCACAAGTGAATAAATCCATAAATAAATTCAAGATCCATCTTCTTGGGTTTAGTCTGATGTATTGTTTGTCCAGTCAGTCACATCTATGTCTTTATCTTTTGGGAGTCATTTGGTCTGATGAGAAAGTTTTACCTGATTTAGGTGCTAGCATCAATTTAATGCCTTATAAAATGTTTAAGCAATTTGGTCTAGGGGAACCAAAACCTACTAGGATAAACATTCAATTAGTTGACAGATCAATTAAGTTTCCCACGGTTATTATTAAGGATATGCTTGTTAAAGTAGTTAAATTTATATTCCCTACTGACTTTGTGATACTTGACATGGATGAAGATGTTGAGGCACCTCTGATTTTAGGACAACCCTTTTTAGCTACTACTAGAGCTGTTATCGATGTTGGTAATGGTGAACTTGTGCTAAGGGTAGGTGATGAAGAGGTTACTCTTCAAAAATGTGATGTTATGGGAGTTTCTAGTGAGAAAGATGATACTTGTTATTCTATTGATTCTATTGATCGTGTAGTTCAACATTCTTTATAGGAAATTACTCACAAAGACATGTTGGAACTATGTCTTGTTCAAGATGATAGATTTCATAGGACAAGTGAAAATAGAATCTTGTAGCTTGATAAACTAGATGAATGATAGGCAAATGCTCATGCAAACTCAAGAATGTCCAAAAAAGAAACAAAGTGACACAATGATGCTCATTTAAAGAGGACAAACCAATTCATAGTTGGAGATAAAGTGCTGCTATACAATTAAGGCTACAAATGTTCCATGGAAAACTTAAATCAAGATGGTCGGGCCTATTTGTGGTAAAACACGTGTTTCTATCTGAACAAATTGAGGTAACACATCTTGAATATGAAACATTTAAGGTAAATGATTGTTGTATCACTCTCTATCTTGGTAGTGATGTTGATAATGGGAAAGAGGAGTTCCAACTACAAGATCCTGATTGATCATGTTTTCCATAGGCCAGTTGATCTTTAGACTTTAAACAAACGCTTCTCAGGTGGCAACTTGAACGTTTATATTTTTATTTATTTATAGCATGTGATGCATATTTGAATTTTAGGTTGATTTTCTTTATCTTCATTTTAGTTCTTTATTTTTTTTTAAAAAAATTGAGGTTACTTGCGGATACCACCTCATTTATATATCTTTTCCTACAGTATTCACACTTTGGACACTAGTACGTCCGGAGGCGATCAAGTTATTGGCGCCGTTGTAGGAGAGGCAACGTCACTAGTTTGATTTTAATTTTTTTGTACTTCAATAAGAATAATTATGAAATTTTTAGGTTAAATATACTATTTTAACCTTTATTATTACTAATCTTCTATTTCTGGGTTTAGTGTATGACTCGTAGTAGGTGAACACCTATAAATCCAATTACAGATCCAGAGAGAATAATTTGGAGAAATCATCGATAGCTACAACAGTAGCAGCAGATGCAAGATCCACACCACCTACTATAGGCAACGTACCATGTAAGAATTCACTGTTCGACGACGTTAACGATAACACTTTAGGAGACCCACCCACACCACCATATCTACCCGCAAACTTACACATGGTTCCTAACGAGAGAACATTAAGAGATTACGTATTACCAAGTCTGGACATGGTTTAAGAGAGCATAACGAGGTTGGTTATTACGGCTAACAATCGTGAGATCAAACTGGAAATGACTCAGATGATTCAGAATAACTTTTTAGGGGTACAATGACAGATGATCCAAATCAACACTTAAAACGATTTCTCTAAATTTGTGATACTTTTAAATACAACGAGGTCCTTGATGACGTTATTCGTCTTCGATTGTTCCCCTTTTCTATGATTGGTAAAGCCTTTTCTTGGCTTGACTCGTAGGCACCAGGGTCTATCATAACATGGGATGAGCTCGCTAGAAGTCCTTCCGTATTAGTAAAGTGGTTCAACTAAGAAGAGAAATTGTTGTCTTTAGACAAATTGAAGGAGAAAGTTTTCATGAGGCTTAGGAACATTTTAAAATGTTGATTTAGAAATGCCCGCACCATGGATTCCCTGAGTGGATGCGATTGCCGGTATTTTATAATAGGTTGGATGCAAATGCAAGTTCTAGATTAGATAGAGCAGTAGGAGGAGTTCTTATGAACAGAATGTATGAGGATGTGTATGAGATAAATGAAAACATGGCGTTGAACTCCTGTCAGTGGCCTATTGAAAAATTTACTTATGGCTATACTTAAAATGTAAAAATCAATGGTGAGACTGGATTTTTTAAATGTGACTATTGATTTGCCGAAATTTGGTGTAGCAGATTAAACTAGTTTTCACACTTAATGAGCCTGAATACAAGCATTTTCATTACATTTTATTTAAGTTTCTTTAGTTTTACTTACATTCAATAAAATATGTAAATTGAGTCTTTTATTAACCCTAAGGGCCGATTAAGGCCTAAGGGAGAGCTAACGTACTTTGTTAATGTGCAAGAGACCATTAGAAGGCATTTTAGGACTATATTGGATGCTATGTCGTAACATGGGAGGACTGATGTCTCAACATAGGGAACAAAATGAAAAACATTCAAGTCTGCCTTTGATGTCGCAACACAAGTTAAGGGTGTCATGACATACCCCTGAAGATGGGCTACAAAGGAACATACTAGTTGCTATATTGCGACATAGGTCCTGGTGTGTCGCGACATCGACTCTATGACATAAATGAGATATGAAGTAAGGGTGTTTTGGTCTGAACAATCAAAATTAAAGCTTGGAAATGTCATCTAACCTAGGGTTAAGGATGACGACCTCCTAACGGCTATAAATAGGCTCATTTCGCACATGTTAAGGACACCTTTGAATTAACCTAGTTTTTTCCTTCATATTAGTTTCACTTTATTTATTAGGTTTTGATAGCTTTAGTTTACTTGTTCGTTGTTTTCTTTCAAGAGATCTAAATTGTGGAATCATTCAACTTTGTGGATTTACGCTTAATATCAATACAATCAGACTCTTTTATTTACCCTATCTTTTTGATTTAATTAGCATGGTTTCTTTTTACATTAATTATATATTGTTTATGAACGGCATGAGGAGCTAATCCTTCTATGGGGGATTAGCAAGTAGAGGTATGATCTGTTAACTATTTTGTAGGGTTACTCAACGGATCAACTATTTTGGAAAGGGAAAACGTGAAACAAACCCTAGGCCTAACAACCCTGGGAAGTCATTAAGGTGGTAATTAACCCAAAATTGGTATTGCCCATCTGTGAGGTCCAAAGATAAGTAGTTCTTACTAACTCTTTATGTTAGTGGAAGATCGGAAGATCTTGCTAGGGTAGTTACCAGTTGATTGATGAGGAACCTGAAGTGACAGTTGGTGGAGATTACCGAAGCGAGCTAACCACCCACAATCAGATTTGGTTTATTCTTCCATTTTAATCTCTTGAATTTTATCTTTTGAATGTTGTTTTATTTGTATCATTATAAAACCCCCAAAAATCCTTTATTTTATATTCGTCAAACTATAACTGAATCTAAAGTACTAATTAGATATCCTAATTCTTAAGTTATAATTGATCGTGTGTCAGAGTTTTAAAAATTTATATAAAGAATGATCGAGCCTAAAAAACTAACTATGACAATGATTGGGGCAAGCGCACCTATCGAACAGTAGTATAGTTAAGTAGCAAGACCGGATTGAGGAACCCAAAGGAACCAAAAGTACTAATACTAACTTTATTTTTATTATTTAGACTAAGAATTAATGGAATTATTAATTAATCTAAAATTAACTATCTATTAAGCTAAAGATGCTAAGACAAAGAGAATGAATTGGGGAAATACTTGTGGGAAAAACAAATTGATTAAGATAATACCCGAGGAAGAATCCACCTAGACTTCACTTGTTATCTAACTCTAAACCAAACGATTTATTCACTTGACTGGATCTGTAGGATTCCTTAATGTATATTAATACCTCTCTCGAGGCTACTAACGTCTAACCCTAGGTTGATTAATTGAAATATCTTTCTATTTAAAACCTCTAGAATTGCATTAACTCTATCTATGGACTCCCATATTAGGTTTCACCCTGATCCGGCAAATTTTCGTCATCCTATCTTTAGGGTTCCGATCAACTCTGCTTAATTATGCTAGATCTACTCTTAGACAGGGTCTATTCCTCCTCTGCCTAAGCACATCAATACTTGAACTAATATCCTGAAATATCAAAACAAGAATTAAGAACACATAATTAAGAACAAATCAAGTATTTATCATATAGTTCAGAAAACAATAACAAGATCCATCTTAGGTTTCATCCCCCTCAGGTATTTGAGGGGTTTAGTTCATAATCATAAAAGAATTCATCTCAGAAGAAAATATAAAACAAAACATAAGAAAAACCCTAAAACCCCCTGAAGAAAATTGAAGGGAAGATCTTCCGTCTTGAGTATAATTTCGGCTTCTTGAGATGAATCAACTGGCTTTCTTCGAGTAAATTCCACAAATTTGGCCTCTTTGGCTTGACTCTTCGGCCTAACTGGACGCCCCCTAAAGGTTGGCCTCTAGGGTGTTTATATAGGCTTTTGGAATGGCTTTCTTTGCCTCTAAGTACCCTAATCCGAGTAAAATTTCTTTTTTTCAAGGCAGGGACATGCCCATGGCACACGACCGTATTGTCTTGGGCCCAGGCCGTGTCGATTTCGTGATTTGGCCCATTTACTTAGTTTTAGGTCCGTTTCTCGTTCTTTTCATCCTCCGGTGCTTTCCTAAGTATAAAACATGGAAAAAAAAAGGATTAAGAGCACCAAATTCCACAATTCAAGGATTAAATCATGAAAAAGTATGTTAAATGTGGGATTAAAATTTGTTCATATAACAGTTTATCAAATAGCCCCACACTTAAGCATTTGCTTGTCCTCAAGCAAAATTCTTAACTCACAATTAAAACGATCTTTCTTGATTCATAATATTCATCAATAATGTTTCATCATAATTCAAGGATAATTTATACATTGATAATTTAAATAAAAGGTTCCTAAAGATTCAAACAATCAAAGTCATAGTTTTTGTAGCATGAAAACATAGGTGTTTCCCCTTACCTAAATAATCACCTTTAATTCAAAATTGACAAGATTTGACATCCTCACAAGAGATTCACTCATATCACTCAAAGTGTTTAAGGTGCAAAATTAAGCACTCAAAAGTCGAACATGAATAGTTAATCCCATAAGCTTGCATGAAAATCAAATCTTCACCACTGTAAAATGAGATGATACACAAATCAAAAGGTCTTTAAAAAGGGTTGTAATGGGGCTTGGGTTAAAGGTGTGGATAAAGGCTGAATTAGAAGGTTAGGATCGAGATTGAATTGACAATTTTCCTAACTAGAAAAATGAACTAATCTTAAATAATTACATCAATTGAAAATTTGTAATACTACTAATAGAGATTTTTCTTCAAGATATGGAATTTAAACATATAAGCTCACTTAATTAAAGCACTAATAATGAATATACTTCAATTTTTTTAAGAACAAATCATTACAATAATGAGAAAGAACTTGAACAACTAAAGTATAGAAAATAGTTAGGAAAATGTTCAAAATCAAATCTCGACAAAAAGGTAGTCAAGGAATAGTGATAACAAATACAAGATGGGTTTTGGGTTAATATTAGTGGGTGAGTCAAAAAAAGGGTTGTTAGGATCAAAGGGGTTCACTAGGGGTTAATTGTGAGGGTAAGCTTTTTAGTGGAGTGAGTGGGTTAAATCCTAAGTGCCTTTATCATCTAAGTATATCAAATCAATAATGTGGTCTTGACATGTATAATTGAAGCAAGTTCTATAATAACAAATCAATGTTGACATACTCATAATCAAAAAGTGAGCACGAAAGAATGTATGCTCTAAAAGGCTCAAAATCTCACAAAAATTATGGGTTTTTGATATCAACCTTGTAAATTTCAAACTTCGAGGTAATAATTAGATTCAGGTAGACAACCTAGCAAATTTTAATTTTTTGAAAATAGACTTATAATGCTTGATTCTCTAGTCTCCTAAAGTTTAAATCATCACTGCACAATTATCAATGACTTATTCGAAAACATATCAATAAAAATCATGATTCAAAAGAAATTCATTCTACTCATAATATGAGAAAATTACTTAAGAACAAGGTATAATTCAGGGATTTGAGAATAATACAGAAAGTTAGGCACTTTCTTGAAATAAATATTCACCCCCTACACTTAAGATGTACATTGCCCTCAATGTACAAAGATATATATGAGATTTAAGAGAAAGGGAGAGGTGAAATTTCCTGAATTTGGATGGCTTCCTTGAGTTGGGAGTGTCGTGGTATGGTGGCCACCGACAATCTTTGTGCTAGATGAAGAAATTGGGAAGCTCGTGAAGAATTAGCCAGAAAATAATAATAATAATTCAAAATATACTAAATATATATTTAAAGACAAGAAAGATAAAGAGAAATAAAATAGAATGTAAAATAAAATTAAAAGAAAAGATTAATGGACAGAAGAGTCCTTATTGTTAGATGGTTCGCGAGGTGGGTGTGATTTCTAAGGCTGTGGTGGGGTGGCTATGGTCGTGGTGTGGTAATTCCCTAGCGGGCTTTAGAACCTAAATCAAAGAAAACGAAATAAAATAGATTAAACTAAGTAAAAGGAAAATAAAGAAAAGGATAATAAAGGAGAAGGGAAAGTAAAAAGAAAAGTTAAATGGACTCAAAGGTCGTTTTCTTGTCGAGTTAATGAAACGGCCGTCATGAATTAATGAAGCGGCCGTGCTGAACTTATGTAGATTGGTCTCACAAAGGGAGACTGTGCTAGGATTCTTCCATTTCTTCGACATGGATGTGGTTAGATCTAAAGTTAGGGGGAATGAAGAAGAATGAGAATGAAAAAGAAGGGGAGTGTAAAGGACAAAGAAGGGTGGGGAGTAGGTAAGAAGGAGAGAGAGGTGGTTTAAATAGAAATTTCAGGTCTGGTACATCCCCACGCGCATGTACCAGGGCTGTTGAATCACACGGCCGTGTCGCCACGCTCATGTGCAGGTCGCCACCCCCGTGTTGCTAAAACAGTGTCGGCCACGGCCACATCGTACGGCCGTGGTGTTCAGTTGAGGGCCCGTGGCTTGAAGATATTTTTCGTCTTGTTTCATACTATCTCTGCTATGTCAGTACGTACATCCGTAACATCCACATGACCACGGCCACAGCTACAGCTATGTGGTATGGAAATCAACACTTGGTTAGTTTATAGTTAGGTACTAAAAAGGAAAATTAAGAGTAAAAAAATAAAAAAATGTAAAAATTAATGGGGTTAGTACTCAGGTTGCCTCCCGAGAAGTGCTCGTTTATAGTCTTAAGCTAGACTTACCTCTCATTTGCACATTCATGGTGGTTTTAGGAGTTTAAAGTACTTCCTCATGCTATCAGTCCTTTTATCAGTATATAGCTCACGTTGAGTAGTGTTTATTTTAAAAGTGTCGAATATAGGATTACTTACCTTGACTGTTCTGTATGGGAAAACCTTGAGTACCCTAAAAGAGATTTCTTTGTTTGTATTAGGGTCAGGAGGAGGTATTCGAGGGTCTGCCTTATCTAACAATACCTGATCTCCAATCTTAAATTCGTTTGTCCCCTGGAATGGTCTTGGTTCTGCTTTGTGTATTCCTAATTTCTCCTTGAAGTGTCTTCCACTCGTCTAGCTCATCGATTTGAAGCCTTCGTTCCTCATGAGTTATTTCCTTGTTGGCATGAGGTTTAGAGTCTGGCTCAATTGTGTTTTCCCGTGGTGCTTCTTGAAAAGAAGGTTTAACCAAATGGTCATTAAGAAAATTAATTTTCTCACCTTGATTACTCGATGTCCTAGCCGAGTCAAGAGTCTGGAGACTGATTGATTCGTCACCTACACAAAGTATGAGTTCACCTGCACTGACATCAATTTTAGTCCTGGCAGTTGCTAAAAAGGGTCTTTCTAAAATTAAGGGGATACTATTGTCCTCATCCATGTCTAAAACGACAAAGTCTTTTGGGAATACGAATTTATCAATTTTCACAAGAACATCTTCAATTATACCCCTAGGAATTCTAATAGTTTTATCAGCTAATTGATTGCTCATCCTAGTTTGTTTGGGTTTCCCTAGACCTAGTTGTTACAAAAATTTATAAGGCATAACATTGATGCTTGCCTCTAAATCAGCTAAAGCATTATCAACATATAAACTACTAATTAAACATGGAATAGTAAAACTCCCTGGATCTTTTAATTTTCGTGGTAGTTTGTTTTGCAACATTGCTGAGCACACTGCGTTTAGTTCCACATGCGATTCCTCATCTAACTTCCTTTTGTTTGTTAACAGCTCTTTTAAAAATTTCCTTGAATCTGGCATTTGCGAAAGAGCTTCAAGAAATGGTAAGTTAATATGTAATTTCTTTAAGAGTTTAAAAAAATTTACCGAAACAGTTCGTCTGTGTTGTCCTTCTTCATCGTATCGGGGTATGATATATGTGGTTGGTACTCTTTAATTACCGGTTTTGGCTTATCATGGTTTACCTCATCTTTACCTTCCTTTACCACATTCTCTTGGCTTACTGTAGGCTCATCTAACTCTACACTATCTTGAGCTGTTATGGCTTGAAGTTGCTCCTTTAGGTTAGTTTCAGTGTTGCTTGGCAAGCTGCCTTGTGGTCATTCAGAGATCAGCTTAGTGAGCTGCCCAAATTGGTTCTTGATCCCTTGAATTGATGCTTGTTGATTTTTTAGTGTTGTCTCAGTGTTTTGGAAACGTGTTTCTGATACCGCTATGAATTTTGTCAGTATCTCTTCAAGGTTCGGCTTCTTTTCCTGTGGGTAGCGCTGTTGTTAGAAGTTTGGAGGGGGTTGTTGTCTCTGATTTCCTTGACCACGCCATGAAAAATTGGGGTGGTTCCTCCAAACTAGATTATAAGTATTACTATAAGGGTTATTTTGAGATTTAAAATTGTTACCCATATAATGAACTTGCTCGTTCTCAGCGCTCGGGTTGTAAGGTGGATATTTTGTATTGCTCATCTCTCTTCTATTCGTATCACACTGCATGACTGGGTGTACCTGTAAAGAATCACTTACGCCATCAATCTTTTTATTTAACAGTTCTACCTGGTTTGATAGCATGGTTACTGCGTCCAGGTTGAAAACACTGGCTGCTTTTGTTGGCTTGGTCCTTGTGACTTGCCACTGGTAGTTATTCAATGACATCTCTTCAATGAATTCATAGGCAGCCTCAGGTGTTTTGTTATTCAAGGTTCTGCCGGCGGCTGAATCGATTAACCGCCTAGTTGAGGGGCTCACACCGTTGTAAAAAGTTTGGACCTATAGCCACAAGGGTAATCCACGGTGTGGGCACCTTCTCAATAGATCTTTGTATCTCTCCCATGCATCGTAAAGTGTTTCTAAATCCATTTGCACGAAAGAAGAGATATCAATTCTTAACTTGGCCTTTTTAGCCGGCGGAAAATATTTTAATAAAAAATTTTTAGTCATTTGTTCACATGTAGTAATTGACCCTCGTGGAAGAGAATGTAACCACTGTTTGGCTTTATTCCTCGAAGAAAAGGGAAATAACTGAAGACGGATGGAATCATCAGAAACGCCATTTATTTTGAAAGTATCGCAAAATTCTAGGAAATTTGCCAAGTGATTGTTTGGATCTTCATCCTGCAATCCATTAAACTGAACAAATTGCTGTATCATCTGAATTGTGATAGGTTTGAGTTCAAAATTATTAGCAGCAATAACAGATCTAACAATACTTGACTCAGTTCCTGTTAAATTAGGTTTAGCATAATCATACATAGTTCGAGGAGCATGATCTTTGGCCACCTCTGGAGGTAGCGGATTATTCTCAGCCATCTTTTCGATGGTATTAATTTCGACTTCTTGGTCTTCTTCTATGTAATTTAAGCTTCGCCTTGTTTCTCTATGATTTTTGCAAACAGTACCTTCAATATCACTGTCGTAAATTAGGGGTCCCGTCGGGTTCCTTCTAGTCATAAACTAGAGGTACCTGCTAAGAACAAATAAAAGAAGGAAAATTAGTAAAGTTAAAAACAAAATAAAAATAAAAGTAAATTGCACAAATAAAAATGGCTAAAGTAATAAAAATTGAGCGTTCTTAATATTTAGTTCCCTGGCAACGGCGCCAAAAACTTGATCGTGTGTCAGAGTCTTAAAATTTTTTATAAAGAATGACTGAGCCTAAAAACCTATCTGTGACAACGATTGAGGCAAGTGCACCTATCGAACAGTAGTATAGTTAAGTGGCAAGACCGGATTCTCGAACCCAAAGGAACCAAAAGTACTAATACTAACTTTCTTTTTATTGTTTAGCCTAAGAATTAAGGGAATTATTAATTAATCTAAAATTAACTATCTATTAAGCTAAAGATGCTAAGACAAAGAGAATGAATTGGGGAAATACTTGTGGGAAAAACCAATTAATTAAGATAATACCCGAGGAAGAATCCACCTCGACTTCACTTGTTATCTAACTCTGAACCAAACGATTTATTCACTTGACTTGATCCGTAGGATTCCCTAATGTATATTAATACCTCTCTCGATGCTACTAACGTCTAACCCTAGGTTGATTAATTGAAATCTCTTTCTAATTAAAACCCTTAGAATTGCATTAACTCGATCTATGGACTCCCATATTAGGTTTGACCCTAATCCGACAGATTTTTGTCATCCTATCACGAGGGTTGCGGTCAACTCCACTTAATTATGCTAGATCTACTTTTAGTCAGGGTCTATTCCTCCTCTGCCTAAGCACATCAATACTTTAATTAATATCCTGAAATATCAAAACAAGAATTAAGAACACATAATTAAGAACAAATCAAGTAATTATCATATAGTTCAGAAAACAATAACAAGATCCGTCTTAGGTTTCATCCCCCTCAGGTATTTGAGGGGTTTAGTTCATAATCATAAAAGAATACATCTCAGAAGAAAATATAAAACGAAACATAAGAAAAACCCTAAAACCCCCTGAAGGAAATTGAAGGAAAGATCTTCCGTCTTGAGTATAATTTTGGCTTCTTGAGATGAATCAACTGGCTTTCTTCGAGTAAATTCCACAATTCTCGGTCTCTGCTCTCGCCCTTGGCCTAATCGACGCCCACGAAGGTTGGCCTCTAGGGTGTTTATATAGGCTTTTGGAATGGCTTTCTTTGCCTCTAAGTACCCTAATCTGAGTAGAATTCCTCTTTGTCACAACAAGGTCATGCCCAGGGCACAAGCCCGTGTGAATCGTGGCCAAGCCGTGTTCGGGTCTATTGATGAGGCACGGTAGTGTAGTCTTGGGCCCAACCATGTCGATTTCGTGATTTGGCCCATTTACTCTGTTTTAAGCCCATTTCTCATTCTTTTCATCCTCCGGTGCTTTCCTAAGTATAAAACATGGAAACAAAGGATTAAGAGCACCAAATTTCACAATTCAAGGCTTAAATCATCCAAAAGTATGTTAAATGTGGGATTAAAATATGTTCATATTACGGTTTATTAATAATTGATCTAGCACTCGCATTCCTTATGTACGATCCTCAGAGTACTCACCCACTCCATTGTAAAACTATATTACAATTAGACCCATATACTTGTAGATACCGCATCGTAATTCTATTTTTTTATTGCAACATTCACACTTTTGACGGTAGTGCGTTCGGAGGCGGTTAAGTTGTTGGCGCTGTTGCCGGGGGAGGCAATGTCACTAGGTTAATTTGAATTTTTGAACTGAAATAGAATAATTAGAAAATTTTTAAGTTATAGGTATGATTCACACATAGGTTATTAACAATATGCAGGTATGGGGACATTATTTAATGTAAATTGGCTAAGGTCTTGCATTTCCCAACCTGTTATCTATAGTCCACATTTTGAATTAAGTCCTACTTTACTAGCATAGATCTCTAAGAATGTCATGTTTGCCAATCACATCAATGAAGATCCTATCGCATTTTTGAGGAAATTTGACCTTATATGCAGTACTGTTAGTTATGTAGGAATTCCATCTGAGGTTATAAATTTATTGTTAATTCTATTTGTGTTAGATGGAAAGGAAAAAATGTGGCTAGAAGCACTTTCTCCAGACACTATCATGACATGAAATGATTTCAGGCAGTTATTCCTTCGCCGAGTGTTGCCTATGACTAAGGTATGAAGTAGTTACACTCAGTGATTTTATTTCCAATAGAACATTACTGAGACTTTGGGACAAGCATGGGAAAGATTCAATTCAATTCTAAGGTATATATTAGGTGGAGGAATACAATTTTAAGTTAAAATACATCATTTTTACTACGGGTTGGATAGCTAGAATAGACAAAAATTGGATATCATGACCGGGGGGAAGTGTTTGGACAAAAACTCAGGAGGAACTAATGGAGATATTGGAAAGATACAACATCAATGAATCAACTTGGGAAGAATGTCATGAAATACAAAATCAAGGACTAGAATTCGTGGAACATAGAGAGAAAGAATGCAAGCAATTGGATTTTAGTGCAAAAGAATCAACGAGTTAAGAAATAGAAGAGGAAGGCGACAGTGTGGAACAGGAGAATCACCATATGGTAACTCAACTGGACTACTGGAGACATAATAAGGATCTGCCAGGGCAAATGATCCCAAACTTAGTAAAGATGGTACCATCTATTGTCAAACCTCCAGAGTTAGAACTAAAGCTTTTGCCCAATCATTTAAAGTATGAATATTTGGGGAAACAAAATACCTTACCAGTAATTATTACTGCAAGTCTAGATGCAAAATAGGAAGAAGCCTTATTAAATGTCCTAAAAATGCATAAAAAAGCGATAGGATGGACATTTTTGATATTAAAAGAATCAATCATGTTTTTTGTCAGCACAAGATTAGATTAGAGGAGGGAAAAAGACTAGTGGTAGAAGTTCAATGAAGACGTAATCCAGCCATGAAAGAGGTGGTAAAAAAGGAGTTGCTTAAATGGCTAGATGCAGGAATTGTTTACGTTATTTCTTATAGTTTGTGGGTTAGCCCAACCCAGTGTGTTCCAAAAGAGAGAGGTCTAACTATAGTCGACAATGATAATAATGAGTTAATTCCAACTCGAACAGTTATAGGTTGGAAAGTATGTATTGATTATCAGAAATTGAATGATACAACAAAAAAGTACCATTTTCTGTTGCCCTTTATCTACCAAATACTTGACTGGTTAGCAGGAAAGGACTATTATTGCTTTCTTGATAGGTACTCAGGGTATCATCAAATCCTAATTCATCCCGATGATTAAGAGAAAACCACCTTCATCTGCCCTTTTGGTACGTATGCCTTTAAGAGAATGCCTTTTAGCCTATGTAATGCTTCAGCAATTTTCATGAGATGCATGACCGTGATATTTGCTGATATGTTAGAAGAGGGGTTAGATGTATTAATGGATGATTTTTCCATATATGGGGACTATTTTCAAGAATGCTTGGATAACCTTGAAAAAGTGTTAAAAAGATTCGAAGAAACTAACCTGGTACTCAATTGGAAAAAATGCCATTTCATGGTGAAAGAAGGACCGGTCTTAGGGCATCAAATATCTGGAAAAGGTTTGTAAGTAGATAAAGGCAAAATTAAAGTTATCATGCATCTTCCAAATCCAACGAAGGTTAAAGGTGTGCGGAATTTTTTAGGTCATGCAGGATTTTATCAGAGATTTATAAAAGATTTACTCATATTTCTAAACCTCTGAATCAAGTTCTCCAAAAAAGAGACACCTTTCGTATTTGACCAAAGCTACATTAAAGCTTTTGAGGTAATAAAAGAAAAAAATTGTATCTACCATATAATCATTACTCTGAATTGGTTAGAACCTTTTATTATTATGTATGATGCTAGTGATTACGCAGTAGGTGCAACGTTAGGACAAAAGTGGAATAATTTATTTGGGGCTATTATGCTAGGAAAACATTGAATTTCGTAGAGTGCAACTACACTACAACTAAGAAAGAGATGTTGGCAGTAGTGTTTACGTTTGAAAAATTTTGATCCTACTTAATGGCAAATCGAGTATATGTGTATACAGATCACTCTGCACTGAAATATGTCATGAAGAAAAAAGAAACAAAAGCTAGACTAATGAGATGAGTTTTATTACTTTAGGAATTTGATTTATGGATAATAGACAAGAAGGGGACTAAGAATCGAATTGAAAATCACCTATCCAGAATTGAGAACCATTTACAAGAGGAGAAAATTTAAGATATTAAGGAGATCTTTGCAAATGAACAATTATTTAGAGTAGACATTAATCAATCAAGACCAAGTAAGCATCTAATACCATGGTATGCAGATTATGTCAACTACATTACAAGGGGGTTTTCCCAGCACAGGTATCTTGGCAATAGAAAAAATGGATAGCTTATGAATCAAAAAATTACATTTCAGATGAACCATATGTGTTTTGACAATGTGCAGATAAATTAGTCTGTCGATGTGTAGCAGGAAAAGAGATACAAGATATTTTACAAGGTTGTCACACATCTCCTTGTGGAGGGCATTTCAGTGGAAAAAGGGCAGCTAAAAAAAATACTACAATCAGGGTTTTATTGGCCTACAATGAGTATAGACGCTTATGAATTTGTCTAAGGATGTGATAGGTGTCAGAGAATCAGAAATATATCTAAAAGGGATGAAATGCTACAAATAGAAATAATCAAGGTCGAAGTGTTTGATGTATGGGGAATTGATTTTATGGGACCTTTTTTTAGTTCTTTCAAGAATCAATATATTCTCTTGGCTATATATTATATCTCACAACGGGTCGAAGCTATCGCACTACCTACTAATGATACAAAATCTATAGTATGATTCCTCAGGAAAAACATATTCACCAAGTTTGGTACACCACGAGCACTGGTCAGTGACAAAAGATCTCATTTTTGTAGTAAGCAATTCAAAGTAGCATTGGCTAAGTATAGCATAAGGCATACGATGACAACGACATATCACCCATAGGCTAATGGGCAAGCAGAAGTATCTAATCGGGGGATAAAGCAGATTTTAGAGAAAACAGTAAACCCATGCCAAAAAGATTGGGCAGCCTAGCTAGACGATACATTTTGGGCTTATAGAACAACATATAAGACTCCATTAGGCATGTCCCTATATAAGCTAGTTTATGGTAAAAACTGTCACTTACCAACCGAATTGGATAGGAAGACATATTGGGCGATCAAAGAATTAAATCTGGACTCTGAATTAGCTAAAAAAGAAAGATTATTCCAACTCTAAGAATTGGAATAGTTCAGATTTATGGCTTACGAAAATACTAAGATGTATAAGGAGGGGAGTAGACTTCGACATGACGCAAAGATCAAAAAGCGAGAATTTTTTCTAGGACAGAAAGTACTACTATTCAACTCAAGGTTAAAATTATTTCCTGGAAAGCTTAAGGTAAGATGGACAAGTCCATATACAATACAACAGGTAACCCCTAATGGGGCAATAGAATTAATTAGAAAAAGGGGTCGAACTTTCCTTATTAACGGCCAACGAGTAAAACATTATTTTGGATGGGCTATTAATACTATAGTGGAAGAATAAACCTTGCAGTGTAGCGCCCTTTGGGATTTCCAAGACGTTAAGGGAAAACCAACAAACATGAGGGAAGATAAGGAAAAAGGTAACCCAACTGGTGAGTTCACTAAAAATGGAGGAATCTGGCCATCATGTCGCGACAAAAAACAAAATTCTAATGTATGAATTTGCTCTTGAAGTCGCGACATCACCCAAAGATGTTGCGACACAACTGCGTAACCCTATTTTTTGAACTAACTTAACTACTGACATTTTTGTAACTTAATTGTATTAGGATTCTTGTTCTTTAATTCCTTACTTAGTAGAACTAGATTATATCTCTTGAATAATTTATTCTTTCTTCCTAATCTATAAATAGGACATATGGGCACCTTATGATATCATTAACAAAGATCAAATTGCACACAACTCTCTTTTATCATCAATAAAGGATAATTTGTAGATATAATAAGAATAGATCATCAAATGGCCAGTTTCAGTGCAAACGCTTCAAGCCCAACTATTGAATTTCAAGAAAGTGACATGGATAAGTATATGCAACAATTACAGCCATATACTTTTATTCAACAACATCGATTTGACCCTCTAATGAGGAATTGCAAAGGAATATAGGAAAACACAACTGAAAGGGAATGGAAGAAATTCTGTCTACTAGCCAAAGAACCCCTAATAATTCTTGTGGTGCAAGAATTTTATCTAGCATTAAAATAAAGGGAAACAGCCAGACCATTCTACGAGATGCGCTTCTTTGTGAGGTCAAAGGGGTTAATGTTCCGATAACTGAGATGAGTATTTGCCAAATTTATGATGCAGCATATTATTATCACGATTATCTCTATAAAACAAATTTGAAGGAATTCAAAAACATTGATACAAATGAAGTATTGAGATTCCTAATTATAGGGAAAGAGATGTGGACATATCGAACGGGGATAGCAATTCCTGAGACGTTCAATCAGGAGCTGATGACATGAAAGGTCAAGATGTGGATGAAATTTGTATGGTCAAGAATATGGCTTATAACAAAGATGTCTGAGATTAGTCCAATACAAGCAATCATTACTTATGGGATCCTCCAGAAAAGGCAAATATGTATTGGAACCTGGATATATAAAACATGGTTGATATTGCGATAAATTTAGGAAAGAGAATATTTTTCCCACATCTAATTAAGGAACTATATAAAAGGGCATGAGTACCCATAGAATGGATGGATAAAACCATGAATCCCTCAAGGAAATTGCTCGATGATGAACTTATTCAAGCAATTTGTTCTTTTACAAATGAAACTAAAACAGGGAAGGAGAAAAATAGGATTTTAGGAAGATGAGGACTAATACTCAAGAGTAATCTAGTAGGATTAGGAGTAGAAAAATTAAAACTTGAATGCTTATTACTTTACTTGTATTTTTTTAGGGATTGTATTGAATTTTAGGGTAATGCAAACATGTTTTTAGGATATGGATAAAGATATAATTATTTGTTTTGAAGTTTGTTTAAATCTTTCATTAAAAAACCCCAACATGGAGGAGACACTAACAAATCAAGCTTCACACGATCAAAGGAGGAAGCACCCAACATTAGCCACCACAATCAATCGGGTAACTTTTCTCTTTATCTTTTTATGGGCTACACATTGGGGACAATGTGCCCACTAAAGTGTGTAGGGGATAACATAGAAAATTTGCTTCAAATTTTTACATTTTCTTTGATTTTTTTCTTGCCATTTGTGTTCTTGAGCTTGTAAAAATTCAAGTGATTGGTTAGGAGCATGTATATAGGCTGCTTGTGTTTATGAATAAATTTGACATGATGATAGGTAATTTTAAAATTTTGATTATTAGGCTACTATGTTTTATATGTTACACTATAAATAGGTATTAAGCAATCAACTGTACCAAGTGATATAGAAAGTACAAGGATATGAGCATGCAAGTACGAATAATAAATAGTTGAATTTGTATTTGTTTGGTTGATTAAATTTGTGCATGTTAAGATATTTAGGGGTGACCTAAGGTATTATTTGGAACACATTCAGAGCCAAAACACTATCCTAATTGTATTACACCTTTAGCACCAGTTTTTGAGCCTGTTGACACTTCTTAATGAACCACATTACAAGCCCCGATCTTGGAAATGTCAATTTGTATTTCCCTTGTTCTTTGGTCCTACACTGCAAATTATAAACGTCTGACCATACATATTGAGGGTTAAGTATATACATCATGGTGGAGTTTGTAAAAATAGAGTGAAAATAGAAATATTAGTGTGATATGGGAATTATAGGTTAGCCTGAAAGTGCAAAACAAAAAGAAAAATTTAAAAAGAACAGCCATACGAGTAGAAAAAGTACCTGAAAAGCAAAAAAAAAAAAACATTCATAAGCGAGAAAAAAATTGAAAAGGAACAGTGACAAAGTCACAACAATAGAAAAAACTAGTTCATTAGTGCACCAAAACTCGTAGGCTAGCCCTAGTTACTATTTCATGTTATGATTTCCTATATGGAGGGACAAGGAGGATTAGAGAAGAAGAAATAAGGCGGTGAGCGGGTAAGGATCACTAAGGGCGAAGAATAGGGATCAATAAGATGTGCCAAACTATTTTCATGTTTCTAACCCTTTTGATGCATACTGTTTTTGAATTCCATTTTCCGAGCCTAGGGACGAAATTAGAATTTATAAAAAGTATAGATGCAAAATAGTAATTTTGTCTACGGTATAAAGCCTACGGTATAAATTGAATCCAATTGAATATGAATTGTATTAAATTGATGACTAAATTCATTTATATGGATCCAGATAACCCAAATTCGAAGCTAGATCGAGGAAAAGAAAATGTGCCAGATTAGTAGAATTGTAAATACGAACAAGTGTTGAGGTAAGTTCGTGTAACTTAATCATGTATCTTTATATTTTTTTAAATTGAATGTTGTATATGTGTAACACCTATTACCCGTATTCTATGCCGAAACTGGGTACGAAGAATTACCGGACTTACTCTACTTAATCACACACTTCAGTCCCAACTTGACATTTCTATTTCATCATCACAACACACCTCATTAAGGACCCATGAGGCCTTAAACATACATACGAGGGGTTTCGGAACCTAACCGAAATCTTTTGCAATCTTAAAATTTTTTCACTTAAACAGGTGTCACATGCCCATATGGAATGGGACACGCCCGTGTGGGTAGGCCGTGTGGTCACACACGCCCATGTCCCTACCCTGTGTGTGATTTATTTTCATTTCGAACCTACAGGGGTTTTCACACGGGCTAGACACGCCCGTTTCCTCGCCTCGTGTGTAAAAACTTGGGTATTCTATTTGTGACATCAGCAACCTTATAAGGGTCACACGGCCTAGGCACACGCCCGTGTGGCTAGCCTGTGGTCGACACTGACTTACAACACCAACATGCAGGTGACACACGGGCAAGTCACATGCTTGTGGGCTGACCATGTGACACACGTGGCCTAGACACACGCCCGTGTGCCTGCCCGTGTGGACAAGAACAAGGCTATTTGCCAAGATCCTTTCACCCCTCTACCTCACACAACATGGATCCATTCAACATATCATCAAACAGCTCATATTTTGCAATCTAAACTTCCATGAATGACTATATCTTTTCATAAATGACAAGGTGAGCCATCAGCCATGGCAATATACAAAATAGTTTGTCTTATAAAGGGTCCAACACACTTTTGGCCAAAATAACAAAAATAATCTAACTAGTCTAGCCCCTTTACATACCATACACAAAATCAATAAGTCTAGATATACCGAGGTGAGCTGATAGTGTGGGTGATCTTCTGGTTATCCACGTATCCCGGTTTAGCTTTTAAACTCTATGAAACAAGGGAAAAGAAAGGGGGAGTAAGCTTTAAGCTTAGTAAGTTTACATGTAAACAATATAACATTATAGTATGTGCTAAACAATTATATAGCATTACATACAAAACAAGAAACAATCCACATTCATAATCATGCTTACTTATTTCTTCTATTTCCGCATTCCAACCATATCACAAGCTTAATGTATACATTCATTACCATGCCTCCCTACACTTAGCACCATAATGTCACATAATACAACACACCACAATCTCTTAATCAACTACTCATAATCACATTACTCGGTGGTTCCGCACTTAGCTCACCATCATTCTTTATTAGGGTGGTATCGCACATAGCCCACCAAAGAGGTTAGTTACGGTGGTATCGCACACAGCCCACCAAATTATAAATAGACGATGGTATTGCACATAACCCACCGTAATTAAGAATTAAGGTCGTATCACACTTAGCCCACCGTCAAGTATTGATATAACACACTTACATATCCATTCCATCATTCATACTAGAGTTATTCAATAACTCCACATTCTATTCACTTGAATCATACATGTTCTCAACTGTGCCATGCACTAATTAGCAACAACAATGTGTATATATATTTATATATAATGCATTGTTTACACATAAACTTAACAGTTTAATCTGTAGCCTTGTCTTTTCCCCGGTCAAGGTTAATTCCGCTCTCTTCTTGATCTATAACAATAAAACTCATTCATTTAGATCATTCTATGATCATAATGCATCAAAATCTAAACTTAGGTAAAAATGACCATTTTGCCCTTGTACTATGGTAAAATTATGGTTTTGCCCCTAGGCTCGTAAAAAATTTTCAACACATTTTCTTATTAAGCAAGCCTAGCTGAACATTTATTTCTCTTACAACTACTCACAATTCCAGTTATTTCATGCATTTATGACATAATCTCAATCTTTGCATTTAAGTCCTACATAGGTGTTTTCATGCAAACACCTTTCACAAAAGTTGTTTCTCATCTCCCTAACATTCATTTTCTTCCATAAAAACTCACCTAACAACATAACTACTCTCATAAAAAGTCCCTAGACTTTCAAACATATTGTAAATTGGTCCCCTCATTAGCTAGCTTAAGCTTTGGGGACTCCAAAAATACAAAAATCATCAATTAAAACCACCTAAATCACTTACTAGCAAGGAGATAGCTTGGCTAAAAGTTTGAACCCCCAAAAGCTCTATTTCCTCTTCAATTTTCGGTGGAAAGAGATGAGTGAATAGTGAAAGATGACAGTTTTTCTTTTTAATATATTTTATTCATCTTTTCTCACCTAATTTCACCCAATTTGACCAAAAAATTAAATGCTCTTGTCCCCCTATGCACATGGCCGGCCAACACATTCTAATTGGCCTAGTTGCACTTTAAAGACCTCCAATTTAATATTCTATGGCTATTTGACAACTCTACCTTGAAAAATAGAACTTTCACACTTTATGCGATTTAGTCCTTTTTCACAATTAAGCATGCAATCATTAAAATTAAAGCACCAAAATTTTCAAATAGCCATATATTAATGCCATAACACATAGGATAATATCAAAATAATTTTCCTCAACCTCGGACTAACAGTCTAAAAACCACTGTTCTGACTAGCCCCAAAATCGGGCTATTACAACTCTTCCATCCTTTAGAGTTTTTCGCCCTCAAAAATCTTACGGGAAAAAAGGTTTGGATATTGCTCTCTCATGGCTTCTTCCGGTTCCTACGTAGCCTCTTCTACATCGTGTTTTTTCCATAACACTTTTACTAAGGCGATGTCCTTATTGCTCAACTATTTTACTTTTCGAGCCAAGATTTTAATCGTTTCCTCCTCATATGTCATATCCGATCATATCTCAATTTCTGTTGGAGGAAGAAAATGCGAAGGATCGGAGCAATAACGTCTTACCATCGATACATGAAACACATTGTGTATTTCTCTAACTCTATTGGCAAGGCCAACCGTATTCCACTGGCCCAATCCTTTCGGTAATCTCAAATGGCCCTATGAACCGCGGACTCAATTTCCCCTTTCAACCAAATCTCAATATTTTCTTCCACGGTGACACTTTCAGAAATACTTTGTCACCCACATGAAACTCGATTTCCTTTCTTTTCAAGTCTGCATACGACTTTTTTTGATCTAAAACAGCTTTCAGACTATCCTAGATCACTTTCACTTTTTCCTCAGTCTCTTTATCCAGGTCAACCCCATGAATTTGCTTCTCACTAAGCTCGGTTTAATACAAAGGAGTCTGACACTTACGACCATACAAGGCTTCATACGGTGCCATCCAAATACTCGACTGATAATTGTTGTTACAGGCACTCCATGTAATCTCACTACCTCCGCCATTTACAACTCAACCAACTTATCCAGTGAATAATCAACACGCACTGGTATAAAGTGACCCGACTTCGTTAGTCTATCAACCACAACGCACACAGCATATTTTCTTTTCGGGGTCATAGGCAACCCCGTCACAAAATCCATGGTGATCCAATCCCACTTCCACTCAGGAACCATCACTGGCTGAAGCAATCCCGAAGGTACTTGATATTTGACTTTCACTTGTTGACAAATTAGACATTTCGTCACAAACTCAGAGATGTCTCTTTTCATACCCGACCACCAATAAAAATTCTTCAGATCGTTGTACATTTTTGTACTGCTCGGTTGTATTGACAAATAACACTGTGTGCTTCATTTCATATCTTCTGAATCAACTCACCATCCTTAGGAACACAAATCCTGTCATCGAACATTAAACAACCATCCGAGCTCACCCGAAATTAACAATCATTTCTCGATTCGCACTTAGCTCTCTTAGCTTGCAGCTCGTTACCTTTCTTTGAGCTTCACATATTTGTTGAGCAAATAGTGGCCTAACTCTCAACTTGGCCAATATAGCACCATAATTAGACAATGCCAAACTCGTGCTCATAGCTCTCAAAGCATACAGGGATTTCCTACTCAGGGCATCCGCAACCACATTCGCTCTTCTCGGATAGTAATTGATTACTAGTTCATAGTCCTTCAATAATTTGAGCCACCGTCATTTTCGCAAATTTAAATCCTTTTGGTCCATCAAATACTTCAAACTCTTATGATCCGTGAAGATCTGACACTTTTCACCATATAAATAATGTCGCCAAATCTTTAATGTGAAAACAATCGCAACCAATCCAAATCATGAGTCTGATAATTCTTCTCGTGTGGTTTTAGCTGCCTCGAGGTGTAAGCGACTACCTTACCCTCTTGCATCAACATACAACCGAGACTATTAAATGACTCGCCACTGTAGACCACAAACTCTTTTCCCGACTCAAGTTGAACCAAAACCGGCGCCTTAGTCAACAATTTTTCAATATCTCGAAACTTTGTTGACATTTTTCAGTCCATTCAAACTTAACATCCTTATGCAACAGTTTTGACATCGGGGTAGCAATCATAGAAAACCCCTTTACGAATCATCTCTAGTATCCTGCCAAACCCAAAAAGCTTCTAACTTCCGATACATTTCTTGGTGGTATTCACTCCACAACAGCCGAGACCTTTCTCGGGTCAACTCTAATACCATCACCCGACATGATGTCTCCTAGGAATCCGACCTCTCGAAGCCAAAACTCGCTCTTACTAAATTTAGCATATAACTGCTTGTCTCTTAAAGTCTGTAAGATAATTCTCAGATGCTTCGCATGTTCACTCTCATCCAGAGAATATATCAATATGTTATCATTGAAGACAACTGAAAACTTGTCCAAATACGTTCGGAAGACACGGTTCATTAAATCCATAAAAATTGCACTAGAATTCGTTAAACCAAATGGCATGACCAGAAACTCATATGACCATACCTCGTCCAAAATGCAGTTTTTGGCACATCTTGCTCCTTAACCCTCAACTGGTAATAGCCAGACCTCAGGTCTATCTTGGAGAACATCGTAGCTCATTTCAGTTGATCAAATAGATCATCTATCCTTGGTAAAGGATACTTATTTTTTACCGTCACCTTGTTGAGTTGTCTGTAATCTATACATGATAAACCGTAAAAGTAACATATTTTAAGCCCACATTTAGCATGCTTTTGGATGATTTAAACCTTGAATTGTGTAATTTGGTACCCTTAATCCTTTGTTTTCATGTTTATGCCCAGGAAAGCACCAGAGGATGAAAAGAATGAGAAACGAGCCCAAAATGGAGTAAATGGGCCATATCACGAAATCAACACGAATTGGGCCCAAGACAACACGGTCGTTCCTCATTCAATACACTCGAACATGGCCTGGCCACGATTCACATGGGCGTGTGCCATAGGCATGTCCCTGACGTGAATAAGAGGAATTACACTCGGAATAGGATACTTGGAGGCAAAAAAAAAAAACACATTCCAAAGCCTATTTAAACACCCTAGTAGGAATTCTATTCAGATTAGGATACCTAGGGGCCAAGTAAGGCATCTCAAAGCCTATATAAACACCTTAGGGGGCAACTTAAGCGGGGAGTTCGGCAGAAGCCGGAACCCAAGGCTTTAGTCAGGGGGCGTCTAGCTATGCCAAAGAGGGCAGATTTGTGGGGATTTACTCGAAGATAGCCAGTTGATTCATCTCAAGAACCCAGAATCATACTCAAGACGAAGGATCTCTCCTTCAATTCCTTCAGGGGGTTTTAGGGATTTCTTTTGTTTTGTTTTATCTTTTCTTCTGAGATGTTTTCTTTTATTGTTATGAACTAAACCCTTAGATACCTGAGGGGGATGAAACTTAAGATGAATCTTGTTATAGCTTACTGAACTATGTGATAAATATTTGACTTGTTCTTAATTGTTGTGTTGATATTTCTGAGATATTAATTCAAGCATGATGTGCTTAGGTGGAGGAGCAAAAGTCCCTGCCTAAGAGTAGATCTAGCATAATTAAATGGAGTTGATCGCACGCCTAGAGATAGGGTGACGAGATTTTGCCAGATTAGGGTGAAACCTAATATGGGATTCCATAGATCGAGTTAATGCAATCCTGGGGGTTTTAATTAGAAAGAGATTTCAATTAATCAACCTAGGGTTAGGCGTTAGTCACCTCGAGAGAGGGATTGATATAACTTAGGGAATCTTACGGATCAAGTCAAATGAATAAATCATCTGATTCAGAGTTAGATAACAAGTGAAGTCTAGGTGGATTCTACCTTGGGTGTCGTCTTAATCAATTGGTTTTTCTCAAAGTTATTTTCCCGATTTCATTCTTCTTTGTCTTAGAGTCTTTAGTTTAGTTTAGTAGATAGTTAATTTTAGATTAGATAAAAATCCACTTAATTCTTAGGCTAAATAATAAAAAGAGAGTTAGTATTAGTTTTGCCTTAACTATACTGCTGTTCGATAGGTGCGCTTGCCTCAAATCGTTGTCATAGTTAGTTTCCAGGTTCGAGCATTCTTTTTATAAATTTTTAACACTTTGACATCGCATAAAACAACGATCAAGTTTTTGGCGCCGTTGCTGGGGAACTAAAATATTAAGAACGCTTAATTTTTTTTACTTTAGCCATTTTTTATTATTGCAATTTATTTTCATTATTATTTTTATTTTTATTTTTTTAGTTTGCTAATTTTTCCTCTATTTGCTTTTGGCAGCCAGTGTCTTCAACCTCGACGTGGTCACCAGTTATCTAACCAGCTAGAGATGATGAATAAAAAGTTTGATGGTTTTTATAGTCTCTCGCAGGTATACCCAATAATGCAATATGACTCGAATCTAGGAGGCGTGGCAAATCCTGAGTACCCACCTTATTGATATGGCATGAAAAACGAAGAAATCCACTATATGGGTAACTATTCTAGACCTCAAAATAATTTTTATAGTGACACTTATAATGCAAGTTGGAGGTACCATCCCAATTTCTCGTGGGATGATCAAACTAGCCAAAGACCGGAACTTCCTCCAAATTTTCAACAACCACTTCACCAACAGGAAGAAGAGTCGAACCTTGAGGAGATGCTGACAAAATTCATAGCAACCACAGAAAATCCAGATTTTCTACAACCACCTCACCAACAGGAAGATGAGTCGAACCTTGAAGAGATGCTGGCAAAATTCATAGCAATCACAGAAACACATTTCCCAAATATAGAAACAAAATAAGAAGCATCGATTCAAGGGATCGAGGATCAGTTAGGTCAGCTTGCTAAGCTGATCTTAGAATAACCACAAGAAAGCTTGCCAAGCAACACTGAAACTAACCCAAAAGAGCAAATTCAAGCCGTAATAGCTCATGACAGTGAAAGGTTAGTGGAATCTGACCCAAGGTAAGAGCCTGTGGTAAGTGAAGGTAAGGTTGAGGAAAGCCATGATTTACCAAACCCGGTAATTACAAAGTGCCAACCCCGCCTGCCATACCCCGATGCGACAAAGAAAGACCACACGGAGGAACAACTCGGTAAGTCTCTTAAACTTTCACAGAAATTTCATATTAACTTGCTGTTTCTTGAAGCTCTTTCGTAGATGCCAGATCCTAGACCTCGTGTCGATAAAGAAGAAATTCATGAGGAACGAAGGCTTTGGATCGATGAACTATACGAATGGAAGACACACTTCAAGGAGAAGCTAAAAAAACACAAAGAAAAAACATGGCAACTCTACAACGAACTTAATGATGGGACAACCCAGCTTAAGATAGGAGATCAGGTACTCAAAGTCCTCCCAGATGGAACAGTCAAGGTAACTAGTCCTAAAATCAGCACCTTTAAGGTAAACACTACTCGACATAAACTTTATATCAATAACTGAATTGATCACATGAGAAAGGATTTTCACCTCCTCAAACCACCATGATTATGCGAATGAGAGGTAAGTCTAGCTCAAGACTTTAAACGAGCGCTTCTCGGGAGGCAACCCGAGCACTAACCCTACTAATTAGTTTAGTTTTACTTATTTCCATGTTTAGGCGCAGGTTTTCCATACTCACATGGTCTTGCACACTGTCGTGGCCGTGGCCGTGTGTGAACCATAGGTAGGTAAAAGGGCGTGGCCGTAGATATGTGGCAACAGGACAAAATTTTTTCCTAAAACACGGGTTGCATCTCTATTTAAACCCCCTTCTTCCTTTTTCTTTTCCAGTTGTCTTTCTTCTTTCACTTTCCATTATTTACTTTTATTTTTATCTTTATTTTCTTTATTATTTTCTTCTTATTCTTCATGCCATTTAGATTTAGCTTAGGATATATCAAGCCGGCTACTTCAAGGATTCAATTTTAAACGCTTCACGGTGCTACCCCACATTCACCTCTGCCAATCCTATCTAGTTTCTTTTCAAATGACTCCATCTGAAATTTAGGAAGTTTGACTTCTCTCATTATCTTATGATTCTATTATTATATTGCTATTATTTATCTTTGTAAATTGAGGACAATGTACATCTTAAGTGTGGGGGGCTAACTATAGTATTATTTGAAAATCCCAAATTATGCCTTGTTCTAAAGTAAGTTTCTCATATTATGATTAGAATGAAATTTCCTTTGATTTATGATTTTTATTGATGTGTTTTGGATTAAGTCATTGATATTTGTGCATTGATGATTAAATTTGAAGGATACTAGAGAATCAATCATGATAAGTCTATTTTTCAGAATTAAAAATTTTTTAGGTTGTCTACCTGAATTTGAATATTACTTTGAAGTTTGAAATTTAAGAGGTTGACATCAAAAACCCATAATTTTATGTGAGATTTTGAGCCTTATAGAGCATATATTCTTTTTCTTGCTCACCTTATTGATTATGAGTGTGTCAAGATTGATTTGTTATTCTAAAACTTGCATCGATTATAAATGTCGAGACCACACCTTTGATTTGATATACAGAGATGATAAAGGCACCTAGGTTTTAACGCACTCACTCCATTAAAAGCCTACCTTCACAATTAACCCCTAGTGAACCCCGTTTAATCCTAACAACCATTTTTATTGACTCACCCACTAATATTAACCCAAAACCCTTTGTATTTGCTATCACCATTCTTTTTGACTACCCTTATGTCGAGATTTGATTTGATCAGTTGCCTGACTATGATCTTTATTTCAAGTAGTTGAATTTATCCTTTATTATATATTTAACTTGTTCTTAAAAAATCGAAGAATATTCACTATTAGTTTTGTGATTAGGTGAGCTTATACGTTAAATTCTAATTATTTAAGAAGAAGCTCATATCAGAATATTATTTATGTAATTATTATCGCTTCAATATCTCTAGTTAGGTAATTTGTCGAGTCAATCTCGATTCTAACCTCTAATTCAGCCTTTATCCACACCTTTAACCAAAGCCCATACAACCTGTTAAAGACCTTTTAATTTGTGTATCATCTCATATTATAGTGGTGGAGATTTGATTTTCATGCAAGCCTATAGGATTAACTCTTCATGTTCGAATTTTGAGTGCTTAATTTTGAACCTTAAACACTTTAAGTAATTTGAGTGAATCTTTAGTGAGGATGTCAACCCTTGTCAATTTTGAATCAAAAGTAATTAATTAGGTAAGGGGAAACACCTAACATTTTTGGGCTATAAATGTATGACTTTGATTGTTTGAATATTTAGGACCCTTTGAAGTGAATTGTCCATGGAATTATCTTTGAATTATGATGAAACATTGTTGATGAATATTATGAATCGAGAAGTTCGTTTTAATTGTGAGTTGAGAATTTTGCTTGAGGACAAGCAAAAGCTTAAGTGTGGGGGTATTTGATAAACCGTAAAAGTAACATATTTTAAGCCCACATTTAGCATGCTTTTGGATGATCCTTTGTTTTCATGTTTTGTACCCAAGAAAGCACCATAGGATGAAAAGAATGAGAAACGGGCCCAAAACGAAGTAAATGGGCCATATCACGAAATCAACACGGCCTGGGCCCAAGACCACACGGCCGTGCCTCATTCAACAGACTCGAACACGACCTGGCCACGATTCACACGGGCGTGTGCCATGGGCGTGTCCCTGACGTGAATAAGAGGAATAACACTCGGAATAGGATAATTGGAGGCAAAGAAACACATTCGAAAGCCTATTTAAACACCCTAGTAGGAATTCTACTCAGATTAGGATACTTAAGGGCCAAGTAAGGCATCTCAAAGCCTATATAAACACCTTAGGGGGCAACTTAAGCGGGGAGTTCGGCAGAAGCCGGAACCTAAGGCTTTAGTCAGGGGCGTCCAGCTAGGCCAGAGAGGGTAGATTTGTGGGGATTTACTCGAAGATAGCTAGTTGATTCATCTCAAGATGAAACACCCCGAACCCGGCCCACGAGCTTTGACCAGATTTGGTATGTTCCTCAAGTACACCGGTTCAAAGTTCTTTTGTTTCTTAGGGAAAACTTGTGTGATTTAAAAAAATATTGTTTGGGTTGGGCTTATGATGAAAACGAATTCATTTTTTTATATTGGAAACCCTTTATAATTTTAAGAATAAAACATTTAGAGTAAATTTAAAATAAATTTCTTAAAACTTTAGCTTAATAAAGTTTGTAACGTAGTTAAACAATAAACAGAAATAAAATAGTGCACTATGGCCTTATGGCCTTATTACATCAAATAAATCCAAATAATTCGGAGTACTTAAAATTAATAGTACATAAAAATAAAAACTTCATGTTGAGCATGGCCACCACAAGTTCTCGCGTCCCGGTCCATCACTTCAAACACACAAACATGGTCCCACAACAGGGTGAGTCAAATAGACTCAATGTGTACACGACACTAAATCATAATAGAATTAGGCATACAAGAGTTACACATTCAAAACATAGAATACAAGTTATGATGCATTCCCAAACCCAAACCTAATTATCCATCCGCTACACACCCCTACACCGCCATCACACCGTGGGACTACTAAGTCGACCCTCCTTCCGCTACACACCAAATTGCGGTCTTAGGTCACCGCATTCATGGTCTTAGCTCACCACGTTCAGATTACTGTGGTCTTAGGTCACCACTTTCAGATTACTGTGGTCTTAGGTCACCACTTTTCAGATATCACGGTCTTAGGTCACCACATCCCCATATAATAATAATATGCATAAATATGCCAGAGTTCACATTCTTATTCTTATTCTCATGTTATAACTAACATATTTCATAATCCTAGTAGGAGTAGGAAACGTACCTGAGTACTTAGTACCATAACATGATACCTTAGCCACTTTCATATTCTTAATGTCACATATTTTAATTAAACATGCCATAAAACTTATTACGAAGTAGTGTGGGGTACACACCTGATTCACTTAGCAAATTCCTTGAGATCTCAAAATCTGATCTACCGCTTAGATCCTTAATCCCTACATTTGATTATTCACTTACTATTTTAATAAAAAGCCATTCGGCCATAAATCCAAATCCTAGTAGGATTAGTATTCTTAAACTTACCTTGAAATTCTCAAATCCCGAAATCTTTGTATCCCTCTGTCGAAATCCCTATAACTACATGTTATATCAATTTCTAACATTTATTCACAACAAATAACCCTTAGCCAAATGTTAAATATGACTTACCTTAGATTCTTAAATCCCGAAATTCACCGAATAACTAGGGAACACGCAAACTATATGGTGTACCTTCAGAAAAGAACTTCTCCTTCCTTGTAGTCGACACTTAATAAATCCCGAAACTTTCCTTCCATGATTCGGCCAAGATCAATAATAGGAATTAGTCCCTAAATTTCGATAAGTCTAAAATATAAAAGAATGGAAACCAAACTTGGATCTTACCCTTATTTGAAGAAATTGATTGCACCTTCACTTCAACTTTCGAGAGATTCGGCTATGGCTAAATGATGCTCTCACAACTTTCTAGCTTTTTGGAGGGATTAGAAAGAAAAGAAAAGGAAGAATAAAGATGGAGGATTCAGTTAGAACACAACGTATTTTGGTTTGGCAAAACAGAGAAGAGAGAATTTTGCTAGAGAATTTCGGCAGATGAACTAAAGAGAAAAGGAAGAATGAAGTTTGGCCTCTCTTTTCCTTTTATAGCCGAAATTACTAGGCTAGAGTCCCTTACTTGGCCACCACTCTTCCTTATTTTCCTCCTTATCTCCTTATTTAAAAATTAAAGAATAATCCCTTATTTATCTTTTTAATTATCACCTAAAATAAAAGATAATTCAAAGTCCCTTACTTGGCCACCACTCCTCTATCTGATAACTTTATCCTTTAATTATCATAAATAAAAGAGTTTAATCCAACATCTATCTTTTCAAAATAATCCAATTTAAAAATCTTTTATTTATCACCTTTTTAATCGAATATTTATGAAAAGATAACACCTCCTTTCTAGAAGCATGTGCCGTCCACCTCAGTCTTCTGGAAGCAAAAATAAAATTTCTTTTATTTGCTTCCCATGTGACTCGAACTCAGGCCCACTTGCTCATGTAGGTGGCGTCACTTACACAGGGCCTTAAGTGGCATTTCAGCCACTTTTCCAAGCTTTGTTTGTGTGCCAAATTCTTCCTACTAATTTTCTTGAGCCACCTTGCCTTAATTTCCTCTTTTAAGCTTTAAAACTTGACATTTCCTTTCATTTCCAAGTTTCCAAAAATTTTCGTTTGCCTCTTTAAACTTGACATTTCCTTACATTTCCAAGTTTCGAGAAATGTTTACTTTCCCTTTTGAATCATTTCCACATCATTTCCTTACATTTCAGGACATTTCCTCACATTTCCAAGACAAGACATTTCCTTACATTTCCAACACATTTCCTACATTTCCAAGACAAGACATTTCCTTACATTTCCAACACATTTCCCTACATTTCCAAGACAAGACATTTTCTTACATTTCCAAGACAAGGCATTTCCTTACATTTCCTTACATTTCCATACATTTCCTTACATTTCCATACATTTCCATACATTTCCATACATTTCCTTACATTTCCTTACATTTCCATACATTTCCTTACATTTCCATACGTTTCCTTACATTTCCTTACATTTCCATATTTCCTTACATTTCCATACATTTCCTTATTTCTAGAATTCACATAACACATTCATAATTCATAAAACATGCCATTTTACCACATGGTTCCTTGTGTCATGCTTCACACGGAGTTTCTTTTAAATCTCATTTACCTAGCTCCCCTTTTTACTTAAAAACCAATAATTTTCCAAAGCTTTCTACTTCCATCCTAGAATTCTAAAAACCCTTAATGCACTTCCAACACTGCCAAAACCTACTAACTCATGAATTAGGCACGAACGCATAACCCCTAATCTAGGATGTTACAGTTCTACCCTCCTTAAAAATAATTTCGTCCTCGAAATTACTTACTAACAGTCGTACAATCCCTCTCACCGCACTATGCTTACGCTGCGCCCTCTGATCTTAATAGAACCATCATACTTTCTAGGCACAATCTCTAAGTTCACGTCCCTTTAGAACTCATTTTCTAACGTCGCGGTTTAATCTGATTTAGGAGTTTTATACATTAGTACTTTTTTTTTCACTGATTAACCGCGAACAGTTTTATGAAAAGAGATGTTTAAAAGTGGTTCTTTCGATCAAACAAAGTTCTCAGCTCAAGTTCACTATTCAGAAAGTC
This sequence comes from Gossypium bickii, assembly GCA_025503065.1. Classification (NCBI taxonomy): domain Eukaryota; kingdom Viridiplantae; phylum Streptophyta; class Magnoliopsida; order Malvales; family Malvaceae; genus Gossypium; species Gossypium bickii. Next base: position 98,153,061 of record CP106714.1, on the reverse strand, counting down.
ACGTTCACATTCATCAACCAATTATGAACTTTCGTTCATTTAGAGAAATGTTGTAGTTTTCGTTGTCGTTGTTTTTCCACTACCTAGGGGTATTTTCGTAATTTTTCAAAAGAAAAAGGTCCTTGGTGATTTTGTCACAAAGTATTTTGGTATTTTTAAATTCCCGGGGTATTTTGGAAAAATTTTGAAATCCAGGGGTATTTCGGTAATTTTAGACCTCGGGGGTATTTCGGTAATTTTTCACAAATCGGGGTAAATTTGTAAAATTTACTAAATCAGGGATATTTCAAAAGTTGCAAAACTTTGAGGGTTCTTTTTGAGAATTGTACTTTCCAAAACGGTGATGTTGCAAAAATTTTGAAAGTCAGGGTCATTTTGGTAATTTTGTGAGTTAAGGGCAATTTCGTAATTTTTCAAAATCAAGGTGTTTTGATAGTTTGCGGATTAGGGTTTTTTAGCGTTTATCAAATAATGAAATTTTGGGTAAAATTGTTGGGTAGTTGGACATTTTATAAACCAAGGGTATTTTTGTAATTTTACCACTGGGGTATTTACGTAATTTTACAAACCAAAAATTTTTTGGAACAATTTTGTTAAAATAGTTCTCACAAATTAAAAGGTAATTTTAGGAGTTTTAAAACTAGGGTTTTTATAAAAATATGGCTAGTTCCTTTCGGGTTTTTTATTTGAGTTTAGCTTTGTGACTGAGTCCTCTTGGTTAGGGGCAGAAGCTACGCACTGCAGGATTCAGTTCAGAAGAGGAGGTGAGTCACTAGGGCTGCTTAAGTACCGTGCTCTTCCTGATCCAATCCTGAACATGCATTGTGGGGTTACCACACCCCCTAACTCTCGGTGACTTAGCCATAGGGTTGTTTAGTGCGTTAAGTCTTATGTATTTGTGTTTGAGTAGACTAGTCCTAGAGTTCAAGTTCCTATCATACTATTCTACGTTCCATTCCATTTCTACCCTTCTACACATCATACTATAAACCACACAAATGGATAAAAGTACTAACCTGGTGGACTGCAGGTCGGAGACTTAGGTGCCATGCCGAAACTCCTTTATTTCAAAAATATTTTCATAAAACTCATTTGGGCTCGCTTTGAAAACGTTTTGGGCCTTAAACCCCTAGGCCGAGGGGTTTGAAACGGGCTCGATACCAAAACTGAAACACCCCAAACCCGGCCCACGAGCTTTGACCAGTTTTGGTATGTTCCTCAAGTAAACCTGGTTCAAAGTTCTTTTGTTTCTTAGGGAAAACTTGTGTGATTTAAAAAATATTGTTTGGGTTTGGGCTTATGATGAAAACGAATTCGTTTTTATATTGGAAACCCTTTATAATTTTAAGAATAAAACATTTAGAGTAAATTTAAAATAAATTTCTTAAAACTTTAGCTTAATAAAGTTTGTAACGTAGTTAAACAATAAATGAAATAAAATAGTGCACTATGGCCTTATGGCCTTATTACATCAAATAAATCCAAATAATTCAGAGTACTTAAAATTAATAGTACATAAAAATAAAAACTTCATGTTGAGCATGGCCACCACAAGTTCTGCTGGTCCCGGTCCATCACTGCTCAACACACAAACATGATCCCACAATGGGGTGAGTCAAACAGACTCAATGTGTACACGACACTAAATCATAATAGAATTAGGCACACAAGAGTTACACATTCAAAACATAGAATACAAGTTATGATGCATTCCCAAACCCAAACCTAATTATCCATCCGCTACACACCCCGTGCTGCCGGTCCACACCAGGGGGACTACTAAGTCGACCCTCCTTCCGCTACACACCAAATTGCGGTCTTAGGTCACCGCATTCGTGGTCTTAGCTCACCACGTTCGGATTCGTGGGTCTTAGGTCACCACTTTCAGATTACTGTGGTCTTAGGTCACCACTTTTCAGATATCACGGTCTTAGGTCACCGTGTTCGTGGTCTTAGGTCACCACATCCCCATATAATAATAATATGCATAAATATGCCAGAGTTCACATTCTTATTCTTATTCTCATGTTATAACTAACATATTTCATAATCCTAGTAGGAGTAGGAAAGCGTGCACTGAGTACTTAGTACCATAACATGATACCTTAGCCACTTTCATATTCTTAATGTCACATATTTTAATTAAACATGCCATAAAACTTATTACGAAGTAGTGTGGGGTACACACCTGATTCACTTAGCAAATTCCTTGAGATCTCAAAATCTGATCTACCGCTTAGATCCTTAATCCCAACATTTGAGTATTCACTTACTATTTTAATAAAAAGCCATTCGGCCATAAATCCAAATCCTAGTAGGATTAGTATTCTTAAACTTACCTTGAAATTCTCAAATCCAGAAATCTTTGTATCCTCTCATTAAATCCCTATAACTACATGTTATATCAATTTCTAACATTTATTCACAACAAATAACCCTTTAGCCGAATGTTAAATATGACTTACCTTAGATTCTTAAATCCAAAATTCACCGAATAACTAGGGAACACGCACTATATGGTGTACCTTCGGAAAAGAACTTCTCCTTCCTTGTAGTCGACACTTAATAAATCCGAAACTTTCCTTCCATGATTCGGCCAAGATCAATAATAGGAATTAGTCCCTAAATTTCGATAAGTCTAAAATATAAAAGAATGGAAACCAAACTTGGATCTTACCCTTATTTGAAGAAATCGATTGCACCTTCACTTCAACTTTCAGAGATTCGGCTATGGCTAAATGATGCTCTCACAACTTTCGGCTTTTGGAGGATTAGAAAGAAAAGAAAAGGAAGAATAAAGATGGAGGATTGGCTAGAAGACAAGGTATTTTGGTTTGGCAAAAAGCAGAGAAGAGAGAATTTTGCTAGAGAATTTCTGGAGATGAACAAAAGAGAAAAGGAAGAATGAAGGTTGGCCTCTCTTTTCCTTTTATAGCCGAAATTACTAGGCTAGAGTCCCTTACTTGGCCACCACTCTTCCTTATTTTCCTCCTTATCTCCTTATTTAAAAATTAAAGAATAATCCCTTATTTATCTTTTTAATTATCACCTAAAATAAAAGATAATTCAAAGTCCCTTACTTGGCCACCACTCCTCTATCTGATAACTTTATCCTTTAATTATCATAAATAAAAGAGTTTAATCCAACATTTATCTCTTCAAAATAATCCAATTTAAAAATCTTTTATTTATCGCCTTTTTAATCGAATATTTATGAGAAGATAACACCTCCTTTCCAGAAGCATGTGCCGTCCACCTCAGTCTTCTGGAAGCAAAAATAAAATTTCTTTTATTTGCTTCCCATGTGACTCGAACTCAGGCCCACTTGCTCATGTAGGTGGCGTCACTTACCAAGGCCTTAAGTGGCATTTCCAGGCCACTTTTCCAAGCCTGTTTGTATGCCAAATTCTTCCTACTAATTTTCTTAAGGCCACCTTGCCTTAATTTCCTCTTTTTAAGCTTTAAAACTTGACATTTCCTTTCATTTCCAAGTTTCCAAAAATTTTCATTTGCCTCTTTAAACTTGACATTTCCTTACATTTCCAAGTTTCCAGAAATGTTTACTTTCCTCTTTTGAATCATTTCCACATCATTTCCTTACATTTCCAGGACATTTCCTCACATTTCCAAGACAAGACATTTCCTTACATTTCCAACACATTTCCCTACATTTCCAAGACAAGACATTTTCTTACATTTCCTTACATTTCCAAGACAAGGCATTTCCTTACATTTCCTTACATTTCCATACATTTCCTTACATTTCCTTACATTTCCATACATTTCCATACATTTCCTTACATTTCCTTACATTTCCATACATTTCCTTCCATTTCCTTACATTTCCATACGTTTCCTTACATTTCCTTACATTTCCATATTTCCTTACATTTCCATACATTTCCTTATTTCTAGAATTCACATAACACATTCATAATTCATAAAACATGCCATTTTACCACATGGTTCCTTGTGTCATGCTTCACACAGAGTTTCTTTTAAAGCCTCATTTACCTAGCTCCCCTTTTTACTTAAAAACCAATAATTTTCCAAAGCTTTCTTCTTCCATCCTAGAATTCTAAAAACCCTTAATACACTTCCAACACTGCCAAAACCTACTAACTCATGAATTAGGCACGAACGCATAACCCCTAATCTAGGATGTTACACAAGAAGCCAGAATCATACTCAAGACGGAGGATCTCTCTTTCAATTCCTTTAGGGGGTTTTAGGGATTTTTTATGTTTTGTTTTATCTTTTCTTCTGAGATGTTTTCGTTTATTGTTATGAACTAAACCCTCAGATACCTGAGGGGGATGAAACCTAAGATGAATCTTGTTATCGTTTGCTAAACTATGTGATAAATATTTGACTTGTTCTAAATTATTTGTTCTTAATTTTTGTGTTAATATTTCCGGGATATTAATTCAAGTATGATGTGCTTAGGTGGAGGAGCAAAAGTCCCATGCCTAAGAGTAGATCTAGCATAATTAAGTGGAGTTGATCGTACGCCTAGAGATAGGGTGACGAGATTTTGCCAGATTAGGGTGAAACCTAATATGGGAGTCCGTAGGTCGAGTTAATGCAAACCTAGGGGTTTTAATTAGAAAGAGATTTCAATTAATCAACCTAGGGTTAGGACATTAGTCGCCTCGAGAGAGGGATTCATATAACTTAGGGAATCTTACGGATCAAGTTAAATGAATAAATCGTCTGGTTCAGAGTTAGATAACAAGTGAAGTCTAGGTGGATTCTTCCTTGGGTGTCGTCTTAATCAATTGGGTTTTTCTCAAAGTTATTTTCCCAATTTCATTCTTCGTTGGCTTAGAGTCTTTAGTTTAGTTTAGTAGATAGTTAATTTTAGATTAGATAAAAATCCACTTAATTCTTAGGCTAAATAATAAAAAGAGAGTTAGTATTAGTACTTTTGGTTTCTTTGGGTTCGACATTCCGGTCTTGTCTTAACTATACTACTGTTCGATAGGTGTGCTTGCCTTAAATTGTTGTCATAGTTAGCTTCCAGGTTCGATCATTCTTTTTATAAATTTTTAACACTTTGACATCGCTTAAAACAACGATCAATACACAATCTCATCGACCCATCCTTTTTCTTCACAAATAGTACTGGAGCACCCCACGGTGAATAGCTCGGTCTCGCAAAACCCTTATCCGTCAACTCTTGCAACTGAACCTTAATTTCTTTCAACTCTAAGGGTGCCATCCTATACGAAGCAACCGAAATAGGTGCCATTCTCGAAACTAACTCAATTCCAAACTCGACCTCTCTAACTGGAGACAATCCAGGTAACTCTTCTGGGAATACATCCGGATACTCACATACCACCGACACTGTCTCAATCTTTACTTCATAATCTTGAGTATTCAGCACGAAAGTGAGATATGACTCATATCCCTTCCTCAAATATTTCTCAGTCACCAAGGAAGAGACCATCACCGGTAAACTATCTGACCCACCTCATTTAACCCGAATAACAACTCCATTTTCACATTTCAATTCAATAAATTTACTACCACAGTTCACTAAGACACTATGGGTAGTCAACCAATCCATCGCAAGAATCAAATAAAATTCATCAAACGTCAACAACATAAGGTTTGCCGGAAAACAATGACCCCTAATTGTCAAAGGACACTTCCTAACACCTTGTCAATTAACACATGTTTACCTAACGGGTTTGACACATTTACCACAAATTTTGTAGACTCAACAATCATGCTCATACGAGATGCCAATTTCATGCAAATATAAGAATAGGTAGACCCCGGATCAATTAAGGCAATAACAAAGGTCTCATGAAGAGAAAAAGTACCTGTTATTACATCATTTAGAGAAAGGCTTCCCGAGCCTCTTCTCTTTGACCCACAGTCTCGGGTCCATTCTACACAGGCGCAGTCCTTTCGACGGTAGTCGGCACATTACTAGCTGCGTCATCAGCAGCCGCTTGATCGGGATCCATATACTATATAAAACAAAGTATAAAATTGTTACAAGCCACCACACCATATTATACGCTTATGAAATGTATAGTTAGACTCCCACACACGCTATAGTAGTCTGAGAACTGACTAAACCACAGCTCTGATACCACTAAATGTAACACCCCTTACCCGTATTCTATGTTGAAACTGGGCACGAGGCATTACCGAACTTACGCTACTTAATTGCACACTTCAGTCCCAACTTGACATTTCTCTTTCATCATCACAACACACCTCATTAAGGACCTACGAGGCCTTAAACATACATACGAGGGGTTTTGGAACCCAACAGGAAACTTTCGCGATCTTAAAAAGTTTTCACCTAAACAAGTGTCACACGCCCGTGTGGAATGGGACATGCCCGTGTGGGCTGGTCGTGGGGTCCCACACGCCCATGTCCCTACCCCGTGTGGGATTTATTTTCATTTCGAACCTACAGGGGTTTTCACATGGCCTAGACATGCCCGTGTCGTCGCCCGTGTGTAAAAACCTGGGTATTCTATTTGTGACGTCCGCAACCTTATAAGAGTCACACGACCTAGGCACACGCCCATGTGGCTATCTCGTGGTCGACACTGACTTACAACACCGACATGCAGGTGATACACGGCCAAGTCACATGCCCGTAGGCTGACCGTGTGTCACACACGGCCTAGACACATGCCCGTGTGCCTGCCCGTGTGGACAAGAGCAAGGCTATTTACCAAGCTCCTTTCACCCCTCTACCTCACACAACATGGATCCATTCAACATATCATCAAACAACTCATATTTTGCAATCTAAACTTCCATGAATGACTATATCTTTTCATAAATGACAAGGTGAGCCATCAACCACGTCAATATACAAAATAGTTTGTCTTATAAAGGGTCCAACACACTTTTGGCCAAAATAACAAAATAATCTAACTAGTCTAGCCCCTATACATGCCATACACAAAATCACTAAGTCTAGATATACCGAGGTGAGCTGATAGTGTGGGCGATCTGCTAGTTATCCACGTATCCTAGTTCGACTTTTAAACTCTATAAAACAAAGGAAAAGAAAGGGGGAGTAAGCTTTAAGCATAGTAAGTTTACATGTAAACAATATAACATTATAGTATGTGGTAAACAATTATATAGCATTACATACAAAACAAGAAACAATCCACATTCATAATCATGCTTACTCATTTCTTCCATTTCCACATTCCAACCATATCACAAGCTTAATGTATACATTCATTAGCATGCCTCCCTACACTTAGCACCACAATGTCACATAATACAACACATCACAATCTCTTAATCAACTACTCATAATCAAATTACTCAGTGGTTTCGCACTTAGCCCACCATCATTCTTTATTAGGGTGGTATCGCACACAGCCCACCAAAGAGGTTAGTTACGATGGTATTGCACATAGCCCACCAAATGATAAATAGACGATAGTATCGCACATAACCCATCGTAATTAAGTATTAAGGTGGTATCGTACTTAGCACACCTTCAAGTATTGATATAACACACTTACATATCCATTCCATCATTCATACTAGAGTTATTCCATAACTACCACATTCTATCCACTTGAATCATAGATGTTCTCAACTGTGCCATGCACTAATTAGCAACAACAATGTATATATATAATGCATCATTTACACATAAACCTAACGGTTTAATCCGTAACCTTGCCTTTTCCCCGGTCAAGGTTAATTCCGCACTCTTCTTAATCTATAACAAGAAAATTCATTCATTTAGATCATTCTATGATCATAATGCATCAAAATCTAAACTTAGGCAAAAATGACCATTTTGCCTTGTACTATGGCAAAATTACAGTTTTCCTCTAGGCTCGTAAATCATTTCTCAACACATTTTCTCATTAAGCAAGCCTAGCCGAACATTTATTTCTCTTACAACTACTCATAATTCCAACTATTTCATGCATTTATGGCACAATCTCAATATTTGCATTTAAGTCCTACTTAGGTGTTTTCATGCAAAGACCTTTCACAAAAGTTGTTTCTCATCTCCCTAACATTCATTTTCTTCCATAAAAACTCAACTAACAACATAACTACTCTCATGGCAAGTCCCTAGACTTTCAACCATATTGCAAATTGGTCCCCTCATTAGCTAGCTTAAGCTTTGGGACTCCAACAATATAAAAACCATTAATTAAAACCACCTAAGTCACTTACTAGCAATGAGATAGGTTGGCTGAAAGTTTGAACCCCTAAAAGCTCTATTTTCTCTTCAATTTTTGGTGGAAAGAGATGAGTGAATAGTGAAAGATGATAGTTTTTCTTTTTACTATATTGTATTCATCTTTTCTCACCTAATTTCACCCAATTTGACCAAAAAATTAAATGCTCTTGTCCCCCCTATGCACATGGCCGACCAACATATTCTAATTGGCCTAATTGCACTTTAAAGACCTCCAATTTAATATTGTATGGCTACTTGATAACTCTACCTTGAAAAATAGAACTTTCGCACTTTATGCGATTTAGTCCTTTTTCATAATTAAGCATGCAATCATTAAAATTAAAGCACCAAAATTTTCAAATAGCCATATATAGGATAATATCAAAATAATTTTCCTCAACCTCGGATTAGCTGTCTCGAAACCACTATTCTGACTAGCCCCAAAATCAGGCTATTACAATATGTGAGAATTGTATAAATGATTAATGTATGAAAATAAACACATGCGCGAAATTACTCGATAAATAATGAGTTCCGTTTGAATAATGAATTGCGATGTATACAATATTTTCCCGTACTGATTATAGTTATGCATATGTTACGGATAATATAGCTCGGACGAGCAATCCTGTTAAAAGCCTTCATAAGTATCCTGTTATATAGTTCTTGCGAGCATTTTGATCGGTAGTGATTTTGCATGTGTTGCGCACTATTGCAACTCTTTGTGAGTGTCCTGTTACATGATTCGATCGGTTGTGATCCGGCATATATATTGCAAACACAAACACAGCTCTTCGTGAGTGTCTTGATATAGGCTCTTATGAGTTTCCTGACATGGCTCGCTTGAACTCTCTGTTACCTTATCCGGTGCTCCCTGGTAATAACTCTTCAGAGTTACTTGTAAAGCTCTATTGGCTCTCTAATTAAAACACTTATGAGTTTCCTGTTTAGCCCGGATAAGTGTCTTGTTACATGGCTCATATGAGCATCCTGATATGTGGCTCAAGAATGTGCTCCCTGATTATGTGCCCTAACGGGTACCCTTGAACATGAATTGATGGATCATTGATTTGTATACCTTGTGTATACTACCTGAGTATCCATCGAAATTTCAATAATTCAATGGATAAAACTGTAACAGCCCGGTTTAGACCCTAGTCGGAACAGTGGTTTTGGGACCAGAATCTGACATTGAAAAATTTATTTTATTATTATTTTATTATTTACAGCATGATATTATAGTTGTGTGAAATTTTCGTACAAAAATTTTATCGTTTAACTGGTTAATTCGGTAAAAAGAACTAAATTGCGTAAAGCGTAAAAGTTGGGTTTTATAAGCTAAAGGTGTCAAATAGCTATAGAACTTAAAAGTGAAGGTTTTTATGTGGCAAATAGCCCATTTATGAGTTAGCAGAGTGGCATTTGGTGTAATTATTAATGTTTTTAAAGGTAAAAATGTAAATAGGTAATTAAAGTTAATAATAAAATAAAAGCCAAAATCATGTTATTTTCGTTCATATTCCACCAAATATAGATAAAAGAAACAACCATGGAAGCATAAGAGGGTTTGGCCCTTGTTGTTTTTAATTGAGATTGGCAAAAGTGGAAATCAGATTTGGATTGAGAAATCGGAAGTTATCGATTAGTCATTCCGGTTCGTTCGCGTCCGTACGAGGTAAGTTCATAAGTAAATAAATGTTGTTAAATTTGAATGTATATATGTTATATGTGCTGAATTGATTTTTAGTAAATATATGTGTATATGCCGAATTGAATTTAGAGTTGGAGAACTAATTACAAGCTTGATTTGATAGAATTACGACGTCCGAAAAGCCCTGTACGAACCATAGGAATAGTTAGGATACATATGTCATGACATAGGATTTCGATATGTGTTGTCGTGGAAGCCCACGTCTAGGACGTTGGCATTAATTTGAGATTTACGTGTAAGACCATCCTAGGATATCGGCATCGTATTTGATTTTATGTAAGACCCTGTCTGGGATAGTGGGATCGATATTGATTACATGTAAGACCACGTCTGGGACGTTGGTATTGTATGAGTTTTCTGAGCTATCCAAGTATCCTATTTAATTTTGAACGGTTTAAAGGGCATTCCGAAAAACAAATGAGTATATGAATGTGCATCCGAATCAGGTATGTTCTGATGAATATGAATTTGAGCAATGAAAATGAGTATGATTATGATTATTTGTTATATGATTTATGTGAAAATGAGATGTGGATATTAGCAAGTGAACTACGAACAAATGAATCATATAAGAAATGTAGAATTGTAATTGTGTTTTTTCCATATATGATTCAGGTACAAATGGTTGGTATATGAAATTCGGATATGAAATGTGAATATGATTAAAATGATGATATATGTGAAATATATGATAATGAATGATGTGTTATATATGCTCGTTAAATGAAATTATGTTCTATGTTTTGGACATGAGAATTATGAAACACGGAACATGGTTTTGATGTGTGATTTATTATGGTTATTCGGGCCTGGAAGTGTATAAAAAGAAATTTATATATTTTTATGATTAAACTGTAATAAATGACCATGATTCGGTTGGTATGTAATGAAATTGTGAAAGCTTAGTCTTATGAATGAGCTAATGGTTGATATATGAATTTGAAAACATGGTTTATATGTCCATCCATAATTAAGCCTAATGAAGTTACCTAATATGGTCTTAAGAAATTACAATTATGATGAATGTTTATGTGGTTGAGATTTGTTAAATTCGGCCTAGTTAAATTGAATTATAAACATTATTGAAATGATTTATTTGCTTATGGCTTACTAAGCTTTCAAAGCTTACTCCGTATGTTTTTCCTCTGTTTATAGAGTTTCGGAGACTTGCTCGGGTTGGAAGTCATGGAAGATCTCACCATACTATCTAGTATTTGTTTCGATAAATAAATGTTTTAAGATTGGGTTATGTGGCATGTATAGGCTAGTTTTTATATATTTGGTTTTGAAATTTGTATATATATATATAGCCATGCGAAAATGGCTTAATTATGATGTTTATTCGGTCATGTCTTAAGTTTAATTTAGAAGTATGTTTCATGGTAAATATGTTTGTAATGTTGGTTATATGATTTGGCAATGAGATATGGTAAGTATGATGTATAATCGGCTTTATAGTTAACTCATTTAGGAAGTACGAAAAGTGACATAGTCGTTTTGATATTAGGTTATGAGATACCATGTTTAGCTTAAAATGCAAGTGATGGAAATGTTATGACTTTTTAAGATTAAATTGATGATCGAATAAGTGTTTATTTGAGTAGTTATACGTATGAGGTTTAAACTTGATAATTTTCATGCGAAATAGGTATGCTTGAATTGTCATTTGTGTTCAAAAGGGTCAACTTTTATTTTGATAAAATGGTTAATGATATTACGTTAACTTGCGCATGTACTAGTAAAGTACAATACCATATTTTATTATGTGGTAATGTTTGATAATGTCTCATGTATAGATGTTATTTAGGTCATAAGGTTATATGGTTTGGCTCTTGGACTTATAGAGCATATGTAATATGTTTTGTTATATATATTAGTTGGTTCGAATATGGAATTTATGATACGGTAAACATGGTTTTGTGATATGTTAGTTTAGTTTGGAATGTGAATTGATAAATGACATTGATTAGATAAATTATTAAATATGTTCTGTATTTGTGAAAGAGTTAAATAAGCATGATTTGATGTGGCAAATTGGCCTTGCAAATGGCCTATATACTTGTTCACACGGTTGAGTACACGGGCGTGTGTCTCGACCGTGTCTCTTAAAGTTGCAATTTGAAGCAAGTCAAGAAGCCACACGGGCTGGACACATGGATGTGTCTTCTGGCCGTGTGGACAAGTCAGTATGTATGCCCTATTTTGCCATGGGCTAGACACACGGGTGTGTCTAATACCGCGTGAGGCACACGGCTTGCACACATGGGCGTGTGACCTCTGTAACTTTGAAAAATGTTTTAAATTTTTGAAAAATTTTGTATGTGCTTGGGTTAGTCCCAACCCCTTTCCAATGCTTGTTTAAGGTCTCGTAGACATTTAAAAGGGACTCTATGTATATGTTTTGCTATGTTATGATGATGGTGTATTGTATGATCGTAAAAGTTCCGATATGTCCGATAATGCCTTTTAACCCTATTCCAGCGATGGTTACGGGTTAGGGGTGTTACAAAAACTCTAGATATGAGAAAATATGAAATTAAAGAAATTATGTCTTAAATGCTTCTGAAGTACTTGAAAGTTTATAGCATGATGAACTCATCCATGTTTATTTGATGTACATGTTAATTATGTAACTAACTTGCTTAATTGAGTGTATGTGATTAGGGAAATTGCCAATTTGTTGGGAAGCATGTTATTGTTATGCTTATTTAATTGAATATGATTGGTAAGTTTAATTTTTGTTATACGAACTTACTAAGCATTAAATGCTTACTAGGTTTTCTTTTCTTTGTTTTATAGTGCTCGAAAGCTCACAAAGTTTGGAGATCGGTTGGAGTATCATCACACTATCCACCAGTTCGTTGTGGTATAAATAGTAAACTTATTTTTGGTATAATGGCATGTATAGGCTAACTTTGCAAGTGTTGGCATGTAAATGGTTGTTTGTAATCTAGCCATCAAAATGGCTAAAATAGTATGTTTTGGTATATAATTATAAGGCCATAACATGTTTGATGTGATTTGAAATGGTTAAGTAGTAGATGATATATGAATCAAATGGTAAATGAATTTGAGTCAGTATAAATAATACAAATTTACCTAAGAACATAAATGAAAATTTGGTAAGTATAATCATTTGAATATACCTGTTAATATATCTTATACAATACTAGTATTAGGCTTGAATATAGTGTCCTAAATTGGTTGTTGAATGCGTATAACTGTTGTTGTAGGTTAATGGCAAGTTTGGGTGACAAATAAGGCTAAACAATGGCCTTATTTTGTTCACATGGGGCGTGTGTCTAGGCTGTGTGTGACACACGGGCTGGCACATGGGCATGTGGTTTGGCCATGTGTCCCATGCATTTTAAAATTGAGAAACAGAATGCTCAGAATTAGGTATAAGGGCAGAGATACAGGAATGTGTCTCAGCCGTGTGTCACACACGGCCTAGAACATGAGCGTGTGTCTTAGCCATGTGAATCCTGCACCTAATATTTGAAAATCAAATTGACCACACAGCCTAGCACACGGGTGTGTGGCTGGCTGTGCGACTCAAGTCAGAGTGTTACACGAGTAAGGACACGGGCTTGAACACGACCGTGTGCCTCACATCGAATGCCCACACGGCCTGAGACATGGGCATATCACTTGACCATGTGAGCAACACGGCCTACTCACACAAGTGTGTGACCCCTGTATATAAGAAAAAAATTTGAAATTTTGCAAAAAATTTTCTGAGATCCCGATTTAGTCCCGACTTATTTCTAATCCTTAAATTGGTCCTCGAGGGTCCATTCAAGGGACAATATGATTAGTTTCGGATATGAATAATAAATAATTTGAGTTATTTGTAAATTATTCTGTAAACTCCAGTAATGCTCTGCAACCCTATTCCGACGACGGATATGGGTTAGGAGTGTTACATGTATGATTTGTAGATAGATTCCAATAGGTGAGACTCTTAATACTTGTATATTTTGTAACATACTGAACTTAGACGCTTGAAGTCATAGGTGGTAAGTCAACTATTCATCATGTTGAAATTGTTAGTAAGCATGAAATGCCTAAGTCATATGCTCCAAAGTCGATACTTGTATCATACTTGCTCAAGGATCGTCATATTTTGTTTATGTTGCTTGAGGAAACACAATGGCTTAAGTGTAGGGGAGTTTGATATGCCGAAATTCGGTGTTGCAGATTAAACTATTTTTCAAACTTAAGTAGCTATTTTCACTACATATTAGTTAAGTTTCTTTAGTTTTTCTTAAATTCAATAAAATGTGGAAATTGAGTCTTTTATTGACTTAGGGCTAAATGAGGCCTAAGTGAGAGCTAACGTACTTTGTGAGTGTGCAGAAAGCCATCAGAAGACATTTTAGGACGATACTGGATGGTATGTTGCAACATAGGAGGACTGATGTCGCAACATAGGGAATAAAATGATGAAAACTCAAGTCTTCCTTTGATGTTGCACATAGGTTGAGGGTGTCGCAACATACCCCTGAAGATGGCTACAAAGGAGCATACTGGTTGTTATATCACGACACAGGTCCTAGTGTGTTGCGAAATTGACTCTGGGATAGAAATTAGATACGAAGTAAGGGCATTTTAGTCTGCACCATCGAACTTAAAGCTGGAAAACGTCAGCTGACCTAGGCTTAAGGATGATGGCCACCTAAAGTCTATAAATAGGCTCATTTGGCACATGTTAAGGACACCTTTGAATTAACCTAGGTTTTTTCCCTTTATATTAGTTTCGTTTTGTTCATTAGGTTTCGATAGTTTTAGTTTATTCTTTTGTTGTTTTCTTTCAAGAGATTTGAATTGTGGAATCATTCGACTTTTGGCTTAATATCAATACAATCAGGCTCTTTCATTTAATCCATCTTCTTGATTTAATTAGCATGCTTTCTTTTTACATTGATTATATATTGTTTATGAACAACATAAGGAACTAATCCTTCTATAGGGGATTAGCGAGTAAAGGTATGATCTGTTAACTGTTTCGTAGGGTTACTCAATGGATCAACTATTTGGGAAAAAGAGAACATGAAACAAACCCTAGGCTTGACAACCTCTAGAAGTCATCAAGGTGGGAATTAACCCAAAATTGGTATTGCCCATCCTTAAACACCTTAGCCCCAAACCAGTTTGGACTGTGAGGTCAGAAGATAAGTAGTTCTTGCTGACTCGTTATGTTAGTGGAAGATCAGAAGATCTTGCTAAGAACCTAAAGTGATAGTTGATGGAGATTATCGAAGCGATCACCCATAATCAAATTTGATTTATTCTTCATTTTTAACATCTTGAATTTTATCTTTTTAATGTTGTTTTATTTTTATCATTGTAAAAACCCCAAAAATCCTTTATTTTATATTCTTCGTATTATAAATGAATCTAAAGTACTAATTAGATCTTCCAATGCTTAAGTTAGAATTGATCTAGCACTCGCCTCTATTGGGTACGATCCTTGGAGTATGCACTCACTCTATTGTAAAACTATATTACAACTAGACCCGTATACTTGCAGATGCCGCCTTGTAGTTCTATCTTTTGTTGTAGTATTTACACTCTGGATGTTAGTATGTCTAGAGGCGGTCAACTATCAATTGAGTGAGGAAAGTAGAAAGAAATTAGGGGAGCAGTGAATGAATTATTTGTTTCTAACAATCCCAAGTCAATGGACATACTTCCTTTAATGCATGCAGGTCGAAAAAACAAGTTTAAAGAAAGGGATAAGCAGGAAAAGGTGGAATGGCATGTCAGACGATAAACTAATATTGATAGAACTGAAAAATTGTCCATTTATGATTAACGATACTGTTGGATGAATCCGACAGTAAAACTTAAATTATTTGAATTGATGCTTAATATTTGTAAATCATTATATATTTAGCTAACTGATGAGTATAGATTTTAATTTTCATTAACTTTACAATTTATAGAAACCTTAATGCTGTAGAAATTGGAATCTTGGGTGAAAATAAAGTTGGTGTCGCAACATGACAGTCCCGCGTAGCTACACCAAAGGCAGATTCGACATGATTGAGAAAATCACTTCGATGTCGCGACACCAAATTTAGTATACCCAGGAATCAAAAATTCCAGAGTATGTCGTGACATCGAACCCCGATGTCACGAAAACAGTATATTGCCAGGGATGTCGTGACACGAAAACCCTGTGTCATGGCATCGCTGTAATTTTCTGCAGCTGACACGACTCAACAGTGCAACTCGACGACTTTAAAACCCATTTTAGTTGACTTTTTACCATCTAAAACCCTAATTTTTAACCTAAAAACATATTATACTATTTAAATGTCTTAACCCTTTAAGCCTCTCAACCCTCTCAAAATCTCTTACAACTCTAAACCTTAAACCCCAAATTTCCACTTCTTTAAAAATCTCCATCTTTCAATTATACTTGGTGCCACAAAAAAAATGGGAACACTCAAGGAACAATAGACGTCGCACGAAACGAGGAATTCAATGACTTCTACGAGGTTAAAGGTTCCTAATTTAATACTTTTACTGTTCCATTGAATTTCTTGATATTCTTCTCTTATTCCTAGTTTTGTAGTAATACCTCATAGAAAAGTTAGACAAACTATGGAAATGGAGCCATCGACGGTTCAAAATGCCGCTAGTTTCTCGAATTCAAATGTTGAAAAATATTTTAGTGAACTTCAAGGAAAAAAAATTCATTCAAGAGAGGGGATTTGGTCCATCAATGATCTTTTGTAAGGAGATATGGCCCCTAGTTAGGTATCATCAGTGGGAACATTTTTGGACAATCCCGAAAGATATCGTCGTGGTCCCTATAGTTCAAGAATTCTATACATCTTTGTGGGATCGCGAGTCTAGAAATACTGATGGTCATATATGGTATACTATATTTGTACGAGGGATAGAAGTTAAAGTAACCCCTCGAATTATTTGCGATTTTTACAATGCTCCATTCCATGACCAAGGTTTTTTGATGAAAGCAAATTGGAATACTTTAGGGACATATATAAGGACAATATCATAAATTACTTAATAGAAGGAAGGGGCGAATGGAAATACTGCCCAGGTACTAGTATCCTAGCCCCCTTCAATCGAGCAATTATAATCCGGAAGGCTAAAATGTGGATTCAATTCATGTGCACACAAATAGTCCCTGCATGTATCTAACGTTAATACATTTCGAGCAGTTTTACTTTATGCAATATTGTAGAAAAAGCAGGTGTGTATTGGAAAGTGGATCCACCAAAACATGAAGAGATGTATCAGTGGCCAGAAAATGGGAGTTTTCTTTTCCCACTTGGTGACGACCTTATGTAAAAGAGTAGGCGTATATATGGCATTCACTGAGCAATCGCTGAAACCATCACGTAGTATTATTGGGGATACTTTGTTCCAATAGTACATAGAGCTATGAGCCAAACAAAAAAAAAAACATTGGAACACATAACAATAAAAAGCAACAGCTATACCAGCTTCATCACAAAGGTTGGCATGAGCTCAACAGGAAGCTGGTGAGAGTAGTCATCCTAAACTAGATTAGATGATACAATGGATGAAAGTGTTGGGGCTAATATTTTTAGAATTTGCAAGGCAAAACAATATCTGGGTCCCTAACTACATACCAGACATGTTTGGGCCTACGCCATCCGAACAGGAAGAGGGAGAACATGAGAGTGAAGAGGAAGAAGAGGAAGATGGAAGGGAGGAGATCGATGATGAGGAGGATGATTAGAACTTAATTTTGTTTAGGGTTGTATTAAACTTAAGGATGATTTTAATTTGTTGTTAGGAGTAGGATAGAAATAAATTTTTAGTTGTTTTGTTTTGTGTTTGTTTATGATTTTCTCTATAGGAATCCCACACAAAGGAGACACAAACAATTCAAGCTTTACATGATCAAAGGAGGAAGCACCCACCATTAGTAGTTGGAATAACCACAATCAATCGAGTAACTTATTTCCTTATCTTTTTATGGGTTACACACTAAGGACAATGTGCTAACTAAATTGTGGGGGTAACATAGAAAATTTGTTTTCAATTTTTACGTTTTTCTTTAATTTTTCATGTCATTTATGTGTTTGAGCTTGTAGAAATACAAGTGATTGGTTAGGAGCATGTACATAAGTTGCTGGTGATTATAAATAAAGTTGGCATGATAATAGGTGATTTTAAGTTTTTTACTATTAGACTACTAAGTTCCATATGTTACACTATAAAAAGGCATTAAGCAATCAACTGTACCAGATGATATTGAAAATACAAGGAAATGACATGCTTGTATGAATGATAAATAGTTGAATTTGAGTTTGTTTATTTGATTAAGTTTATGCATAGTGAGATATTTAAAGGATGACCTAAGGCATTGTTTGGTTATATCCAAGAGCCAAAAAGCTGACCTATATTTATTCACCTATAATACCGATTTTTAAGCCTGTTAACACTTCTTGATGAACCTTATTACAAAACCCAAGCCTAAATTATTAATTTGTTTTCCCTTTTTCTTTGGTCCTGCACTGTACAACTATATACGCGTGGCCATATGTATTGAGGGTTAAGTAGATACATCACGGTGGAATTTGTAAAAATAGAGTGAAAAAGGAAAGACTAGTGTGATATGAGAATTATAGTTTAGCCTGAAAGTGTAAAAGAAAAAGAAAAATCCAAAAAGGAAATGTATACGAGTAGAAAAAGTACATGAAAAGAAAAAAAGCATTCTTGAATGAGATGAATTGAAAAAGAAAGTGACAAAGTCATAGAAATAAGAAAAACTCATTCATTAGTGCAAAAAAAAACTCGTAGGCTAGTCGTAGTTACTATGTCATGTTATGATTTCCTATGTGGAGAAACAAGGAAGATGAGAGAACGAGAAATAAGGCTGTTAGTGGGTAAGGGTCACTAAGGGGGAAAATAGGGATCGTTACAATGTGCCAAACTATTTTCTTGTTTGTAACCTTTTGATGCTTACTGTTTTGAATTCCATAACGTTACAAGCCGAAAAGTCCTATGTGACCTAAATATCTTTATTCATAAATGGATATTATAGTTAACAATCACATAAACTGCTATTTCTATTCTGCTAGGATAATCAAATTACTTGTACTATTTGTTGATGGATTCTGACAGGTGAGACCCTTAATCTTGAATATTTTGTAATGCACTGAACTGAGATGTTTGAAGTTGAAGGTGGTAAGTCAATTATTCATCATGTCAAAGCTATGTGTAAATATGAAATCCTTAGTCATGCTCCGAAGTTAATACTGGTATTATATTTGCTCAAGGGTCATCTATTCTTTTGTTATTTTTGTTTGTGTTGCTTAAGGACAAGCAATGACATAAGTGTGGGAAAGTTTGATTTTTTGAAATTCGATGTAGCAGATTAAACTAATATTCATACTTTAGGAGCTTCAAAGCAAGCATTTCCATTATATTTTAGTTATGTTTTTGTATGTTTTTCTTAATAAAATGTGCATATTGAGTCTTTTATTTACCTTAGGGGCCAAATGAGGCCTAAAGGGTGAGCTAATGAACTTTGTAAGTGTGCAAGAGACCATTAAGGCATACTAAACTGATACTGGTCACTATGTCACAACACGGAATGATCAATGTTGTAACAAAGGGAGTAGAATGGAAAAATCACAAGACTTCCTTCGATGTCGCGACTCAACCTAAGGGTGTCGCGACATACCCCTGAAGACATCCCAAGAGGAGTATACTTATTCCTATCTCACGACATAGGTCTTGGTGTGTCATGAAATTGACCCTGGACAGGAATTAACACGAGCTAGTGGGCATTTTGGTCTGCACAATCAAACTTAATGCTTAGAAAGGTTAGGTAACCTAGGGTTAACGATGATGGCCACCTGAAATCTCTAAATAGGCTCATTTGTCACACATTACAGACACAAATTACATATTTTAGAATTCATCCTTTTGATTTAAGTTTCGTTTTCTCTTTTATTAGGTTTTTAGATTTACTTTTAGTTGTTCTTTGTTTTATCTCAAGAGATCTGATTTATGGAGACAATCAAACTTATGGATTCACTTTAATTTTAATACAAATCAGGTGTTTTCTTAAGCTCTATACTTCAATTCATTTATCCTGTTCTCTCTTTACATTGATTTCATATTTTTTATGAAAACCATGAGGAACTAATCTTTCTAAGAGGGATAGCAAGTGGAGGCATAATTTGTTAACTATTTTATAGGGTTACTCAATGGATCAATTGTTTGAGAAAGGAAGAACCTAAACCCTAGGCCTAACAACCCTAAAAGGTCATCAATGTGGGAATTAACCCAAAATTGGTATGGCTTATTCGTGAACACCTTAACCTCGAATCGGTTTGGATTGTGAGGTTGGAAGATAAGTAGTCTTTTTCGACTCATTATTTGTGTGAAAGATCGGAAGATCCTACTGGATAGCGTCTAGTTGATTAACGAGGAACCCAAAGCAACAGTTGATGAAGATTACAAAAGCGAGCTAATCACCCATAATCAGATTTGATTTATTCTATTTATCGATCTCTTGATATTTATTTCTTTATGTTATTATATTTTGATTATTAGAAAAATCTTAAAAATCTCGTTCTTTTATGTTTTTGTACTATAATTGATTTAGAGTACTAATTAGATCTTTTAGTGTTTAGGTTAAAATTGATCTAGCATTTGCCTCCCTTGGGTACAATCTTTGGAGTACTCACCTACTCCGTTGTAACTATATTACAACTTGAGCCGTATACTTGCGGATACTGCCTCACTTATATATGTTTTACTACAGTATTCACACACTGGAAGTTACTACATTCGGAGGCAGTCAATATTACTATAAACCATAGAACACGACCATGTGACCCACACGGGCTAAAACTCAGTTGTGTGAATATTGTAGCATAATTTTGTCTTAGCGAAAACCAAACGGGCTAAAGACACGGCCGTGTGATCCACATAGGCCAATGACACAACCATGTAGAGACTGGGGACCATTTCCTTCCTTCACTAGATCCTTTTTCGTTTTCTTTTTATTTCGTTTTCTTTTATTATTGCAAGGATAACTTTACATAACTTCAAATCTCTAATGCTTCCAAATTCACATTCTCATCCATTCATCCCTATATAGGGTAGTTTCAGTTCTTTCATCATTTTCTTATTTTATTGTGTTTATTTTTGTTCATACATTGAGGGCAATGTACATCTTAAGTGTAGGGAGAATTTTATACTTTAGTTCGATTTAGTCCTTGAATTTTTACATGAGAGTTATATTTTCTAAACCTAGATTTTTTTGTTGATTCTGGTTTGTAATAATTTATAGGTTTTTATGTATTTTTATTTATACTTTTATGCATGAGAGAGTCAAGCATTTTTAAGAAAAATTGTTTTAGGTTTTTCTCCCTGAATTTGATAACTTTCTTGAATTATAACTTTACGAGTTTTGACATCATAACCATATTTTTGTGAGCTTTTGAGCCTTTAGAGCATCCATCCTTTTATGCTCATTATATTTTTTTGGTTTTGAGGGTGTCAACTAAGTCTGTTATTTTAGAACTTGCTTTTGTTATGCATGTTAAGACCACATTAATGATTTGATATTTTGAGATGATAGCGGCACTTAGAATTTAACCCACTTAGCCTTTAAATAGCTTACCACTTTATTGCCCACTAGTATACCCCTTTGAGCCGAATTTCTTTTTGTTCATTTATCATTCACTCATTTTAACCCTTAAAACCCCATTAATCTTTGAATTACCCATTTATTGCTTTCCTTTAGTCGTGATTAGATTTTGGTAAGTTGCCTAACCATGTTCGATCATTTATATTGCTAATTTTTTCTTTGTTTTCAAAAAAAAAAAGGAAAAAAAAAGAGAAAAAAAAAATGGAAAAAAACTTTGGGATATCTTGTTCACTTGTGAGATCACTCTTCATGTTATAGCCCTATTATATTGTTTTTTGAGCTTAAGTCATCATTATTATATTTTGTATAAAGGCTCACTTCAATTATTTATTTACTATTCATGTGAATTCTTTGCAATTCAACATTTTATTCTTTTAGTCTAATAGCTCATCAATTCAACTCTCGAATGTAATCACCTTTTATACCCTTCCATACCCTTAACCTAAGCCCCATTAGATACATTGTAAAGATCTCTTAATCTTTGTGTCATATAATATCTATAGTAGTGGAGATTCGTTTCTTAAGCAAGGTTATAGTAATAACATTCCTCGTTTGACTATTGAGTGCATATTACTTAGCCTTTAAACACTTTCAGTGCTTTGTGTGAATCTTAGTGAGGATGTTAAACCTTGTTGAGTTTGAATTTCAAGTGATTATTAGGGTAGGGGAGATGTAATATCCTGAAATTGGGCTTGTGCATTTTTGCTTAATTTTATGAAATAGCATGTCTATTGTGATATGGATGTGTTGTGTGCATTTTTAGAACCTAGAAAATGTAAGGAAATGTCTTGGAAATGTAAAGAAATGTTTTGTCTTGGAAATGTAAGGAAATGTCTTGTCTTGGAAATGTAAGGAAATGTCTTGGAAATGTTAAGTTTAAAGTTTAAAAGAGGGTACTAAGGCAAGGTGGTCTTAAGAAAATTTATGGAGGAAATATGACATGAAATTGGGCTTGGAAAAGTGGCCTGGAGATGCCACTTAGGGCCTCTGAAAATGACGCCACATACAGGGGTATTGGGCCAAGGTTCGAGCTGCGGGGGAAGCAAAATAAAAGTTTTATTTTGCAGCAGAGATTAGCAGTAAGGGACGGCACAAGGCTATAATTTAGGAGCCTTTATTCTTTTATTTTTAAGAGATAAAAGGTGGATAAATGAGGGATTAATTTAATTAATTTGAACAGGAGATAAAGGAGAAAAAGGAGGAAGTTGATAAGAACTAAAGAGTTGGCCGGCCAAGGGAGTATATGGTTGGTAATTTCGGCTTTGGTAGGATAGTTGTGCCGAAATTTATCATTCTCTTCATCCTCTCATTTGTGCCAAAAATTTTCACTCTTTCTCCTCTCTAAACCTCTTCTACTTCTTCTCTCTTTAATTCTGACTAGCCGAAATATTCTCTGAGATAGCCGAATCCTTATTCCACCATTGTCGAATTCTCTAGTGACTTCTTTTCCTCTCTTTTATTTTGTCAACCCCGAATATATCAATAATCTCTAGTGAAACCGATTTCTTTTAAGCCTCAAAAGCCAAATCTTTGTGACTTCAAGCAAGGGTGCCGTCGACTGTGGTATTAAGGTAAGAACAATGGACTTTTGTTGTTCAATCTCTTTTAATCGAGATCTAGGAACTGATTCTCTTGTTGTCTCTTGGCTGAATATTAAAGGAGGAATTCCGGAATTTTTGATAGTCGTCGACTACAAGGAGAAAGGTTTCGGGATTACAAGGATTTAAGAGACTAAGGCCAGGTGACTATTATCGGGATTAATATCTACAAGGTAAGTGATTATAAGGTTTGGGTAAGGCCTATTTTAGTACTTAGATTTATTTCTTCCTATTTAAAAGCCGAGAACTAACCAGATAGGAGTTTTGGTGGTTAGCGGATTGCAAGGGTGAGCATCACAAAGTTTCGGGACTTGATCCTTAATTCAATTCGGCAACAAGGTAAGATGTTTTAATCCTTCGGGATTTGGTTGATTAGTCGAATAGGCTTTTACTAAAAGTACTAAGTGTGGCCGAATGTAGGGATTAAGATCGAAAGCGTAGATCGGGATTTCGGGAAAATTGCTAAGTGAATCAGGTGTGTATCCCACACTATCTTTTAATAAGATTTATGGCAATATGTAATACGAGCGTGTTTATAAGAATGTGAATATGGCTAAGGTACCATGCTATGGTACAAAGTACCCAGGTACGTTTCCTACTCCTACTAGGATTATGAATACATGATATATATAATATGTGAAAAGAGATAAGAATGTGAATTAAGGCATGATATGCATGATATGTATGATATGGGGCATTCGGGTTATATGAAAAAGGGGAAGTGAATGTGGTGACTCCGATCACATTATCTGAATGTGGTGACTTCGGTCACATTATCTGAATGTGGTGACTTCGGTCACAATTATTTAATCTGGTGGCTATGCCATGAATTTTATAAGGGCGATGAGCACATCGACTGCAGCGACTGCCTTCGATGGTGTGTAGCGGATGGAGGGTTGACTTAGTAGCCCTCACAGTGTGCAGGATGGTACGGGTGATGTGTAGTGGATGGCATATAGGTTTGGGTTCGGGTTGCATCACTTTTTCCTACCGATATATGAATATGTATGTGATATGATAATGTATGCCTGAGTTATTAAATTTTAGTGTCGGTTACACATTGAGTCTGTTTGACTCACCCCGTTGGGGAGCTTTTTCTTCCAGGTAATGATCAGTGATGGACTGGGTCGGCAGAAGCTTAGGGGTGGCCATGCTCAGCGAGGAATTTCATTTTATTTGGACTTTCTATTTACGTACTTGGAATTTAAATTTTGGGATTTATTTTGATGTAATAAGGCCATACTTGAATTACTTTATTTTACTTTTATTCATTATGTTACAAAATTTTTATTAATTAAAGATCAAATAAACTTATTCTAAAATAAACTCTAAATGTTTTGTCACCTTAACTAAAGGGTTTTCAATATAAAATAAACCTGTTTTCAACTCGAGCCCAACCCAAAAACATTTTTTTCCAAACACACAGTTTTTCTAAAGTAACAAAAGAATTTGAACCGGTTTACATCGAGGAACATACCAGATCCGGTCCGGGCTCGTGGGCCGGGTGTGGGGTGTTTCAGGAGACTTCTATAATGATATTTAAATTATCCTAAGATATGATCAGTGAAAATAATGGGTGAAGCGAAGTTAATTTGAATGTGAGTTAAGAACTTTTCTTGAGGAAAAATAAATGCTTAAGTGTGGGGATATTTGATAAGTGTCAAAAGTAACATATTGTAACCTCATTCTTAGTGCATTTTTTGTTGATTATGTGACATTAATTGTGAATTATATTCTTCTAATCCTTTATATTCATGTTTTGAGGCTTAATAAAGCACTTTGGAGCAATAAGAGTGAAAAAGGGTGGAATTTAGAACATTGCAGTAGAGTTTCACACCAGCAAACCACACAAGCATGTGTCTATGGCGTGTGGATTTATAGAACCATGTGAGCTAATAGCTAGAAGTTGCAATTTTTAGGTTTTTTGGCATTTTAGGAAGGCATAAATAGGTAAATAAAAAAGGGAATAAGCAACTGCCATAAGATAGCACAAAAGTTACTCAAAGAACACCATTGAAGCCAATTTCCAAGCAATTCTCCATCAAGATTCAAGAGTCCAAGCTTATTTTCAAGGGAGTTATCATGGATTTCTTTTATTTTAGTGGTTATATTGTATTTTTGGTGTTTATTCTTACAAGTATGAACTAGTTCTCTTAATACCTAAGAGAGATGAACCCTGGGATGGATTCTGTTGTTTGATTTCTAATTTTATGGAATAAAACCTTAGTATCTATGTTTTCAATTATGAGTGTTTAATTATTCTTGGGTTAATAATTCTAGAGTGTTAATCCATGTTTGATGTGCATAAGTCTGAGGTTGAATAGACCCTTCTTGTGATTAGATATTGCATAATTGAATGGAATTGCATGCAATCCTAAAAATAGGATGACATAAATCTATTGAATTAGAGTCAAATCTAATAGGGGGATCCATAGTGCAGATTAATGCAATAATTGGGGTTTTAATTAGAAAGAAATTTCAATAATCAACCTAGAGTTTGTTGGTCTTATGCTCGAAAGATATATTAGCATAAGTTAGGATTTCTCTGAAACAAAGAGCTAAGAAAATAAATTGCATAAATTAGATTGAAAACTAAAGATGAAATCTAAGTAGATTCTTACCTGGGTATTGTTTGTCACTTGGTTGATATTTGACTATTTTTGTGTTTCATTTTTTGGTGCATTCATTAGTTAATTTAGATAGTTTAATTTATTTTTAATTAAGCTCTTAAATTTTTAGGTTAATTAATAAAAAAAAAAAAAGACAATTACTAGTAATTGTAGTCCTCGAGGGAACGATACTTGTGCTTACAATAGCTATATTATTAATTGATATGTGAACTTGTCTTAGTCAATTTATTAGTTTGGTTAGTGAACATCAACTAGTCAAAGAGGAATTAGAGGGAAAGCGAAATTAGTTTGGTAGAAAGAAATTTTCTAACATTGTCAACCGCTTATGTAACACTCCAAACCCGGCTTAGACATTACTACCAGATCTAACGTGTCGCATCAGAGTGCTGATTTGAAAACCGGTCTTGTCGATGCAAATTCTTGACTAAAGTTTTAAATTCTTTTTGAAAACGTTGGGGTTGTAAAATCAAAACTTGTTATTCACTTATTGGTCATGTCATTTATTACAAGTTTATTTATCAGGACTAAATATCGCGGAAGCTTTTCCAAATGTAAACTTTAAAATTTGAAAATGCATGATTTTCTTTGGAAACGATTATTATTTAGAAACCCGTGTTTCCTAATCTAATAGGTTAACGTAAAAAGTTAAAACTAAATAAAAGTTAAAACCTCAAATGGCCTTATTACATAAATATCTCCCCAAAATAAATAACTTAAAGAAAACTAGGTATAAATCAAAATACTTGTGAACGTGTGGCCACCTCTGAGTCCCTCACAGCTCCAAATCCTCTAAGGCTGGGATTACCTATACAGTTAAAAGAAAAGGGTGAGTTATGAGAACTCAGTGTGTAATCCCCTATCATGCAGTAACAGTCTGGGCCCGAGCCCTATTCAGTAACAGATCAGTCTGGGCTTTAGCCCTATACAGTAATAGAGTGGGTCTAAGCCCAAAGTCATAACAGTGCAGAACAGAGATGCAACCTAATCCAATCCAGCCAACACACCACCCATATCAACTAACACACCATGTGGGGACTAAGTCGACCCACCCAACCAACACACCAATATCGCAACATAGCTGCTAATAGTAACATAGCAAAGCTGCTAATAATAGTAAACGTGGCCAAGCCACTAAAATTAGAATATGTGGTGAAGCCACTAGAACGGTAAAAACATGGCAGAGCCACTAGTACAGTACTTCCTCCAAATTAGAATCCCAACCCCAATGTAGAATGTCGTGTCATAAATAGTACGTGTATGCAGTATGTCATATTCATATACAGTCATATAGATGGCATACATACATCAACTAAACTACTACTAGGGGTATAATGGTCATTTCATCGGTTAAGGGTAAAACGATAATTTCACCACTCAGGGTATTTTGGTAATTTTACCCTTTGAGGGTATTTCGATAATTTTACCCTTCGAGGGTATTTCGGTAATTTTACCCTTTGAGGGTATTTTGGTAATTTTACACTTCGAGGGTATTTCGGTAATTCTACCATTTGAGGGTATTTTGGTACTGGTTACGACCATTCCAAAGGCCTACTGTCATATCGAATGACCTAGATAACTTATATGGCCAAATAGAGTAATTGGGCCCAAAGCCCACTATTCAGCCCAAGTGGGCCCACACGCTCGTGCGGCCCATTCAGCCTAATTTAGGTCACGACTATGTGAACTTCGCAGCCCAATCCATTATTTGTCACTATCGTGATTTTTACCCAGGTAGGGCCCATCTTGGCCCAATGAGGCCCATTACGGCCTAAGCCCACAAGAACGTTCGTGGCAGCCTCCACAGTCTATCGCCAACGATTGTCGCTCGATTTGTCCCTATGATCGTTCGCACGCTCATGAGCCCTCAGATGCAGAAGTTTCAGCTTTTCAACTTTAGCCGATTCACAATTACGCAGGGGTGTGAATACACACCTTCATCCAATGTGTTTATAGAAACAACATTGGGTGTACGATTACACACCTGTTATGGGTTGTAGTTTGAAGCGGTTCCAAGATTAAACACCTATGATAACAACAGCCCCATTAATTAGTCCCAAACCCTTGTTAATCCATCACCATAGTATTGAAAACGCTTTAATCAAACTAACTCTACTTACCAATCAACAATCGCAATCTCCTCTAGTTTTGAAACCACGTATCCCTTAACCGATTAATAAGAATCTACCATTTCATAAGAATATATTTATACTAGGCTTAAAGCACTTACCACGAATCAAAAGATCTCTTACAGGGGAAAAGTAATCGGCCTACCCCTTGGTTAAGGAAAACGAGTCCCTCACAACATTCGAACGGAAAAGAAGGTGTTAGATAAACTTATGTCCACGGAAACTAGGGGGAAACAGCCTTTCGGCCCAAGAAAAACAAAACCGAGTATGGAGAAGGAAGCCAACCAAGATTCGGCTAAAGTCACCACTTACCAATAAATCGAAGAGATTAAGAAACGGTTAGGAACAAAGAGAAGAAGGTGTTTATGCCTTAACAGATTCGGCCAACATAAGAAGAACCAAGGTTTTAAGAGGGAAAATATTCGGCTATCTTGAAAAGAAAAGAAAAGAATAACGAGAGGGAAAAAAAGAAGTAGAGTTCAGCCAAAAGAGAAACCCAAAGGAGAAAAAAGATGATTCGGCAAAGAGTCGGCAGCAATTGAGAAATAACGGTGAAAGGGAAAAAGACCCGAATGGTAAAAATGTTGCACGAAATGCCACAAAAGAGATAAATCCCGAATTGTACAAAAAGAAAACCTGAAATGGCAAAGAGGATTTTCAGTTTCTACTCTATCACAAGGTTGCCGAAAATGCACAAATGACTCCCTTAGCCAAAATCCCCCTACTCAAGCTCTCCCATTCGGTCAAGACTCCTCCACATCCCAACTCATTCAACCTCTCCAACGTTTCCTCCTTAATTTGCTCCAAGCCAACCATTCAAATTTGTTGACAAAGTCTCCAACCTCCTCTGCAGAGTTTGATTCCAACTCTACCTCTCACGCCATAGAGATGTAAAATAAAATCTCCTTATTGCATGCCATGGGATTCAAACTCCAATTCCCTTGCCACCTTAGTGACGCCACAACCATCAACCCACAAGCTCTTTCTGTGACACAAAAGCAGACACATTTATACATAAGTCCTAATTGCTAACAGCCAATTCCACTTAAGAGCAAAAACTAAAAATTTTCCAAGACCTGACTCGAACCCAGGCTTCTTGAAAACCCCCAAATACCCTCAAATACTTAGCCATTGAAGCATACATGGAATTTAAGCCAAAACATGCAAAATTACAAACCCTACATTTTTGGGCGTTACAACTCTACCCCCTTAAAAAAATTTCAACCTCGAAATTTACCTGGTCAGAATAGGTGAGGGTATTGTTGTCACATCGTCTCCTCAGGCTCCACGTGGCTTCCTCTGAACTGTGATTATGCCAAAGCACCTTGACCAACGGAACAGATTTCCTCCTTAATACCTTAACGTTATGATCTAGTATCTGCACCGGTTCTTCTTCAAAAGTTAGATTAGTTCCAACCTCGATCTCCTTCACCGGTACTATATATGTGGGACCAGAGGGGTATCGCCTCAGCATGGAGACGTGGAACACATATTGTATCCAGTTTAACTCAGAAGGAGCTCAAGTTGATAGGCGACCGGTCCCAAACGCTTTAATATCTGGTAAGGTTCGATGAATCTAGGGCCCAGTTTGCCTTTCCGTCCAAATCTCAAAATCTTCTTCCATGGTGAGACCTTCAAGAAGACATAATCCCCCACAGAGTACTCTATCTCCTTACGCTTCAAATCGGCATACGACTTTTGCCTATCAAATGCTTCCTTTAACCGATCTCGAATCAAATTTACTTTTTCTTCGATTTCAGAAACTAACTTTGGCCCCAGAACTCGCTGGTCACCAAGTTCTGTCCAACAGGTAAGGGTGCGACACCTACGACCATATAACGCCTCATACGGTGCCATTTGAATATTGGCTTAGTAGCTGTTGTTATATACGAACTCTACTAATGACAAGTAGTCTTCCCAACTACATTTGAAATCAATTAGACAGCTTCTTAGCATGTCCTCCAATATCTGAATCACCCTCTCCGACTGACCTTCTGTCTGAGGGTGGAATGCAGTACTGAAATCCAGTCTTGTACCCAATGCCTAGTGTAACTTCTTCCAGAGTTGAGATGTGAATCTAGGATCTCTGTCAGATATGTTAGAAACCGATACATCATGCAGTCTTACAATCTCGGCTGCATACAACTTAGCCAACTTCTGCAACGAATAATCAGTGCCGACCGGTATAAAATGGGCAGATTTAGTCAATCGGTCTACAATAACCCATACCAAATTCTTCTTAGTAGACGTCAAGGGTAGCCCACTCACAAAATCCATGGTTACCCTCTCCCACTTCCAGAGTGGAATCTTAACTTGTTGTAGTAATCCAGAAGGTAGTTGGTGCTCAGCTTTAATTTGCTGGCATATCAGACACTTACCCACAAAATCTGTAACCTCGCGTTTAAGCCTTGGCCACCAGTATAGTTCATGCAGATCCTGATACAACTTGTTTCCACCAGGATGCATGGAATAAGAACTGCTATGCACCTCCCGTAGGATAGACTCCTCAGATCAGAATCTCTCGGTATATAAACTCTCCTACAGAAACATAGTACTCCCTTACTATTCAGCCCAAAATCCGTAGTCTCCCCCTTCTCAACCAATCGAAAACGAGGAACCAACGATTCATCCAACAATTTTTTCTCCTTAATTTGATCAGTCTAGGTCGATCTCACTTGGAGTTCAGCCAACAAACTACCATCCTCAAATAGGTTGAGATGAGCAAACGTTGCCCTCAAATCCGATACAACCCTACGGTTTAGTGCATCAGCTGCTACGTTCACTTTACTAGGATGGAACTCGATCGAACAATCATAATCCTTAAGTAACTCTATCCATCTTCATTGCCTAAGGTTCAACTGCTTTTGAGTAAGGAGGTACTTGAGGCTTTTATGGTCTGTGTAAATAATAGACCTCTCACTATATAAGTAATGCCTCTAAATCTTCAGTGCGAATACCATCGCAGCTAACTCCAAGTTGTGAGTTGGTAATTCGCATCGTGAGGCTTAAGCTGACAAGACACGTATGCAAGCACCTTACCTTCTTGCATCAACACACAACCTAATCCAGTGTGCGACGTATTACCGTAGACAGTGAATTCCTTCACAGACTCTGGCTATATTAACAGAGGAGCTTCAGTCAGAACTTTCTTTAGTTTCTCAAAACTCTCTTGCTACTTATTGGTCCAATTAAACGGTACCCCTTTATACAGTAACTTAGTTAGAGTTGCAGCAAACAGTGAAAACCCCTCAACAAAACGTCTGTAATATCCAGCCAGACCCAGGAAGCTTCGAATCTCAGATACAATCTTTGGTGGTTCCCAATCCAATACGGCTTCAATTTTTCAAGGATCAACCCTAATCCTCTCGGCAGACACCACGTGACCCAGAAATGTCACTTCTCGCAACCAAAACTCACACTTGCTAAACTTTGCGCATAGCTGTTTTTCCCTCAGATTTTGCAAGACAATTCGAAAATGTGCATCATGATCCTCTTCGGTTCTGGAATGCCCCAGGGTATCGTCTATAAACACCACTATGAATCAATCCAAATAAGGCTGGAATAATCAGTTCATCATATCCATGAAAGTAGCTGGTGTATTCGTCAACCCAAACGGCATTACTAGGAACTCGTAGTGACCATAACGAGTCCTAAACGTAGTCTTATACACATCTACCTCCTTAACCTTCAATTGATGGTACCAAGATCAAAGATTTGTCTTGGAGAAAATCGAAGCTCCTCGCAGCTGGTCAAACAGATCATCTATCCTCGGTAAAGGGTACTTGTTCTTAATCGTCAGTTTGTTTAGTTGACGATAATCGATGCACATGTGCATGGATCCATCCTTCTTCTTCACTAATAACACTGGTGCTCCACATGGAGACACACTCGGCCGAATAAATCCTCGGTCCAGTAGCTCTTTAATTTGAGCCTTTAGTTCCACCAGCTCCTTCGGTGCCATCCTATAAGGGGCGATGGACACCGGAGCTATTCCCGGTAGGAGCTCAATACCGAATTCGACCTCAAGGTTTGGAGGAAATCCAGGAAGCTCTTCTGGAAATACATTTGGAAACTCATTAACAGTTCTGGCATCTCCCACAAAAGGACCTTTTGAATCTGATCTGCTGACATAAGCCAAAAACGTCTCACAACCCTTGCGAACCATTTTCTCGGGCCTTAATGCTGAGATAACATTGGAAAAATAGTCTCTTCCCTCCCCTAATACAACCACCTCCTCATCCTCAGAAGACTTCAACACCATACGCTTAGCAGCGCAATCCAAATTCGCACAGTGTTTCACTAGCCAATCCATGCCCAAAATAAGATCAAATTCACCAAACGGCAGTTTCATCAAATCTACCGGAAAGACAGCCCTTTGGACCTCTAGGGACATGTCCCTGAACAACTTATTCACCCTAACTGACTGTCCCAGTGGACTTAACACAGTCATCTCACTATCAATAATTTCAAACTGAGAACCCAGCGTCCTAGACACAGTGCATGCAACATACGAGTGTGTAGACCCAATATCAATTAAAGCTGTGTATGGTACATTATAAATTAAGAACGTACCAATTATGACGTCAGGAGCGTTGCCATCCTCTCGACACCAAGCAGCATAGACCAAAGCTGGCTGTCTCGCCTCTGTATTACTAGTACATCTGCCCGGTGCTCCACGACCTCTTCCTAAACCACTTCCCCCTCTGGCCTGACCGCGGCCTTTCGGTGGCTGCTGACCACCTCTCCCCAGCTGAACATAGCCCTGACCTACAACTTGCATCTGAATAGGCCTCTGAGTACAGTTCTTAACCTGATGCTCCATGGACCCACATCTGAAGCACGGCCTAGTTCTTTTCCAACATTCACCCTGGTAAGATCTCCCACAATCAGCGCAAGGTTGCGGTCTAGCAGTAATAACAGGAACCCCAGCTCGAATTGGCCCATCAAATCTAGGCTTCTTCTTAGGCTCACCAATAGAGCTTGAGGGCCCTAAATCCCTCTTATTTCTGCCCCTATCTTTTTCACGGTTCTGGCGCTCCGAGCGCTTTACATCCTCGGCAGTTTTTGCCTTCTCAACAAGGGCAGTAAAATTTCGTTCCCTCTGTAGAGTTATCATCACCCGTAACTCATCTCGGAGGCCACCCTCAGAACACACACAATGTTCATACTCAGTTGCGACTATGCCCCGAGCATACCGACTCAACTGCAGAAACTCTGTCTCATACTCTGCCACAAACCTATTCCCCTAGACCAGGCTCAGAAATTCCTTCTTCCGGGCAACCACATAACTCGCCCCAACATATTTTCCTTGTAAGGCCGCCTTAAAGAAGTTCTATTTCAAGCGGTCGACCTGCGCGCCTTCTCTCACAGTGAGCTACCATTGGTATGCCTCGAGCCGCAGTAAGGACACTGCTCATTTTAATTTTTATTCCACAGTATAGTCAAGGTCATCCACTATCTACTCGGTAGCCTCTAACCAATATTCTGCCACATTCGGGGCTACACCAGAAACACCCCTGAAGATTTTCGCTCCATTAGACCGGAGTCGCTCAGAAATTGACCCTCGGCCTCTCGATCCAAAGATTTGCTCCAAAGAACCTTTTCAACAAAGATGCGATATTGCTTGAGATAGAGCATCATCCCCAACTGCTCAGTCATGAGACCTTGTCTCAGTTACTGGTGAGGCTAATGCCTCCTTAGCAGGCATGTGACCCAATGTTGAAGACCCAACCCTAGCACCTCGGCCTTTACCGCGGCCTCGTGTACCCCTTCCTCGAGTACCTCTTGTTCTCATAGCGATATAGCATATTATTTGTTTTAAAAGTCTTATGAATCAATTCATATTTCCAGTAATTGTTAACGGATGTTTTATGACAATCAGTATTTAAAGTTTTTGTTTTCACAGATCGTGATGTCCCACTACAGTTTTTAATTTTCTATAGTCTCGGTTTACCCAAACAAAAGAGTTTAAGCATAGTACTACTATCTATAGTTTCGTAGTATAAATCTATAATAGTAAACAGTGTCAGAGAACTTACAGATTTGGCGCCGGAGACTCAGTGTGCCAAACTTTCAGTAAAAATGATAAACCGTAATATGTTCATATTTTAATCCCACATTTAGCATACTTTTGGATGGTTTATTGATAAACTGTAATATATACATATTTTAATCCTACATTTAACATACTTTTGGATGATTTAAGCCTTCAATTGTGGAATTTGGTGCTTTTAATCCTTTAATATCATGTTTTATACTTAGGAAAGCATCGGAGGATGAAAAGAATAAGAAGCAGGCCTAAAATAGAGTAAATGGGCCAAATTACAAAATCGGCACGGCCTGGGCCCAAGACCACACGGCCATGCCTCCTTAACAGAGCCGAACACTGCCTGACCATGATTCACACGGGCGTGTGCCATGGGCGTGTCCCTGACGTGACCTGTTTGAATTTCATTTGGATTAGGGTACTTAGAGGCAAAGAAAGCCATTCCAAAAGCCTATATAAGCACCGTAGAAGCCAACCTTTAGGGGGCATCTAGTTAGGCCGAAGAGCCAAGCCAGAGAGGCCAGAATTGTGGAATTTACTCAAAGAAAGCAAGTTGATTCATCTCAAGAAGCCAGAGTTATACTCAAGACGGAGGATCTTCCCTTCAATTTCCTTCCGGGGGTTTTAAGGTTTTTCTTATGTTTTATTTTATACTTTCTTCTGAGATGTATTCTTTTATAATTATGAAATAAACCCCTCAAATACCTGAGGAGGATGAAACCTAAGACGGATCTTGTTATTTTTTTCTGAACTATATGACAAAAACTTGATTTGTTCTTAATTATGTGTTCTTAATTCTTGCTTTGATATTTAAGGATATTGATTCAAGTATTGATGTGCTTAGGCAGAGGAGGTGTAGACCCTGTCTAAGAGTAAATCTAACATAATTAAGCGGAGTTGATCGCAACCCTAGAGATAGGATGATGAAAATCTGCCAGATTAAGGTCAAACCTAATATGGGAGTCCATAGATCGAGTTAATGCAATTCTAGGGGTTTTAATTAGAAAGAGATTTCAATTAATCAACCTAGGGTTACACGTTAGTAGCCTCGAGAGAGGTCTTAATATAACTTAGGGAATCCTACGGATCAAGTCAAGTGAATAAATCGTATGGTTCAGAGTTAAATAACAAGTGAAGTCCAGGTGGATTATTCCTCGGGTATTGTCTTAATTAATTGGTTTTTCACTCAAGTATTTTTCCCAAATTCATTCTCTTTGTCTTAGCATCTTTAGCTTAGTAGTTAGTTAATTTTAGATTAATTAATAACTCCCTTAATTCTTAGGCTAAATAATAAAAAGAAAGTTAGTATTAGTACTTTTGGTTCCTTTGGGTTCGACATTCCGGTCTTGCCACTAGACTATACTACTGTTTGATAGGTGCGCTTGCCTCAATTATTGTCACAGTTAGTTTCTAGGCTCGATCATTCTTTATATAAATTTTTAAGACTTTGGCATACGATCAAGTTTTTGGCGCCGTTGTCGGGGAACTAAAATATGAAGAACGCTTAATTTTTATTACTTTAGCTATGTTTTATTTTTCTGTAATTTTATTTTATTTTTACTTTGCTAATTCTTCTTTTATTTGCTTCTGGCAGGTATTTCTAGTTTATGACTAGGAGGAACCCGTCAGGACCCTTGATTTTTAACAGTGAAATAGAACATACCGCTCGTAGAAACTGAAGAGATGCAACTGGATAATTATCAGTGGCAAGTCATGAGGGCAAAGCCTACTAAAGCAGCCAATGTTTTCAACCTTGACGCGGTCACCATGTTATCTAACCAGGTAAAGCTTTTAAATAGAAAAATTGATGGTTGGTATGGTTCTACGCAGGTACATCTAATA
Organism: Gossypium bickii; assembly: GCA_025503065.1. Classification (NCBI taxonomy): domain Eukaryota; kingdom Viridiplantae; phylum Streptophyta; class Magnoliopsida; order Malvales; family Malvaceae; genus Gossypium; species Gossypium bickii. Next base: position 98,117,237 of record CP106714.1, on the reverse strand, counting down.
ATACAGTACGATACAGATGGAAGAGGGGTAAACAACACAGAATATCTATCCTACAACCCTAGTGCAGAGAACGAACAAGACAACTATATGGGTAACTATTCTAGACCTCAAAATAATCTTTACAGTAACACTTACAATGCAGGTTGGAGGTACCATACCAATTTTTCATGGGGTGGTCAAGGTAATCAAAGACTGCAACTTCCTCCAGGCTTTTTACAACCACCTCACCAGCAGGAAAAGAAGTCGAACCTTGAGGAGATGCTAATGAAATTTATCTCGGTGTCAGAAACATGCTTCCAAAATACCAAAACAATGCTTAAAAATTAGCAAGCATCAATTCAAGTGCTCGAAAATTAATTAGGTCAGCTTGCTAAGCTGATCTTAGAAAGACCACAAGGTATCTTGCCTAGCAACACCGAAACTAACCCAAGAGAGCAACCTCAAGCAATAACTGCTCAGGATAGTGAAGGGTTAGATGAACCAAAATTGAAGCAAGAGAATGTGGTAGAGGAAGGTAAGGTTGAGGTAAGCCATAATAAACCAAACCCGGTAATTACAGAGTACCAACCACGTGTGCCGTACCCCAATGTGATAAAGAAAAACCACACAGAGGAACAATTTAGAAAATTTTTTAAACTTCCAAAGAAATTACATATTAACTTTTCGTTTCTTGAAGCTCTTTCGCAAATGCCAGATTCAAGGAAATTTTTAAGAGAGTTTTTGACAAACAAACAGAAGTTAGACGATACGTCGCATGTGGAGCTAAACGCAGTTCTTGACACAGCTAGGACATCGAGTAATAAAGGTGGAACCAAACACTTCAAAGTTGGAGACTAGGTACTGTCAGATGCAACCGACCCTTGAATATCCGCTTCAGAGCTTAATACAAACGGTGTGATTCCCTTTTCGGCACGTAAGGTCTTTCCATACGGAACGGTCGAGGTAACACATTCTAAATGATACCCGACTCAAACAATATGTTGATAGAATTGATAGTAAGAAAAAGGAGTTTCGGCTCCGTGAACCACCATGGCCATACGAATAGCAGGTAAGTCTAGCTCAAGATTTTAAATGAACGCTTCTTGGGAGGCAACCCGAGCACTAACCCCACTAACGTCCATATTTTCGAATTTTAGCATCTAACTAGAAACTAACCAAATTTTTTAGGCGTAGGTTTCCCTATCACACGGCCTTGCACACGGGCATGGCCGTGCTGTGTGGACATCATGAATTCGCGCACCAGTGTGGTAGAGACCGTGCGAATCAAGGAAAAAAAATTTCCCAAAACACGGGCTGCGATAAAATGCCATGGCTGTGCGACGCGGCCGTGGTTGAAACTGACTAGAGAACATGGGCGTGCGACACGCCCGTGCTTATGCCGTGGGCGACACTGATTAAGTAACACGGGTGAGTGAACACTTTATACGGGCCTGGGAGAAATGCATGAAGTTTAACACGACTGTGCGATTTAGCCGTGTGACATAACACACCCAGGCCTTTCTTTTTAAATGCATATCCATTTTCCATTTTTACTTTTACTTTTATTCTTATTTTTATTTTCTTTTTACTTTCTTTATTATTTTCTTCTTATTCTTCATGCCATTTAGATTTAGCTTAGAGTACAATAAAATTAGGTCGGCTGCTTCGAGGATTCAATTTCAAAGGGTTCAAGGTGCTCCCCCACATTCACCTCTGCCAATCCTATCCAGTTTCTTTTCAGTGACTCCATCCAAAATTCAAGAAGTTTCACTTCTCTCCCTACCTTATGATTTTATTAGTATTTGGCTATTATCTATCTTTGTACATTGAGGGCAATGTACATCTTAAGTGTGGGGAGGTTAACTATGGTATTATTTAAAAATCCCTGAATTATATCTTGTTCTTAAGTAATTTTCTCATATTATGATTAGAATGAATTTATTTTGATTTATGATTTTTATTGATATGTTTTGGGATTAAGTCATTGATAATTGTGTAATGATGATTTAAACTTTAGGAGATTAGAGAATCAAGCATGATGAGTCTATTTTCAAAAATAAAAATTTTGTTAGGTTGTCTACCTGAATCTAATTATTACCTTGAAGTTTGAAATTTACAAAGTTGATATAAAAAAACACATAACTTTTGTGAGATTTTGAGCCTTTTAGAGTATACATTCTTTCGTGCTCACTTTTTGATTATGAGTGTGTTAACATTGATTTGTTATTCTAAAACTTGCTTCGATTATACATGTCAAGACCACATTATTGATTTGATATACAGAGATGATAAAGACACTTAGGATTTAACCCACTCACTCCACTAAAAAGCTTACCCTCACAATTAACCCTTAGTGAACCCCTTTGATCCTAACAACCCTTTTTATTGACTTACCCACTAATATTACCCCAAAACCCACCTTGTATTTGTTATCACCATTCCTTGACTCCTTTTTTGTCGAGATTTGATTTTGAACAGTTTCCTAACTATGTTCTATATTTTAGTTGTTTCTTATTATTGTATTGATTTGTTCTTAAAAAAACAAAAAAAAAAAACAAAGTATATTCAGTATTTGTTCTATGTAATTGAGCTTACATGTTTAAATTCCACATCTTGAGAAGAAGCTCAAATTATTAGTTTCAAAGTTTTCAATTAATGTAATTGTTCAGGATTGGTTCATTTTTCTAGTTCGGTAAATTGTCAATTCAATCTCGATTCTAACTCTTTAATTCGGCCTTTAGCCACACCGTTAACCCAAGCCTCATTACAACCCCTTTTTAAAGACCTTTTGATTTGTGTATCATCTCATTTTATAGTGGCAGAGATTTGATTTTCATTCAAGCCTATGGGATTAACTTTTCATGTTAGACTTTTGAGTGCTTAGTTTTGAACCTTACACACTTTGAGTGATTTGAGTGAATCCTTAGTGAGTGATCGTTGTTTTATGCGATGTAAAAGTCTTAAAATTTATATAAAGAATGATCGAACCTAGAAACTAACTATGACAACAATTTGAGGGAAGCGCACCTATCGAACAGTAGTATAGTTAAGGCAAGACCGGAATGTCGAACCCAAAGGAACCAAAAGTACTAATACTAACTCTCTTTTTATTATTTAGCCTAAGAATTAAGTGGATTTTTATCTAATCTAAAATTAAGTATCTACTAAACTAAACTAAACTAAAGACTCTAAGATAAAGAAGAATGAAATTGGGAAAATACCTTTGAGGAAAAACCAATTGATTAAGACGACACCCAAGGAAGAATCCACCTAGACTTCACTTGTTATCTAACTCTGAACCAGACAATTTATTCATTTGACTTGATCCGTAAGATTCTCTAAGTTATATTAATCCCTCTCTCGAGGCGACTAACGTCTAACCCTGGGTTGATTAATTGAAATCTCTTTCTAATTAAAACCCCTAGAATTGCATTAACTCGATCTATGGACTCCCATATTAGGTTTGACCCTAATCCGGCAAAATTTTGTCACCCTATCTCTAGGCGTGCGATCAACTCCGCTTAATTATGCTAGATCTACTCTTAGGCAGGGACTTTTGCTCCTCCACCTAAGCACATCACACTTGAGTTAATATCCCAGAAATATCAACATAAGAATTAAGAACACATAATTAAGAACAAGTCAAATATTTATCATATAGTTTAGCAAACGATAACAAGATTCATCTTAGGTTTTATCATCCTTAGGTATATGAGGGTTTAGCTCATAATAATAAAAGAAAACATCTCGAAAGAAAAGATAAAACAAAACATAAGAAATCCCTAAAACCCCTTGAAGGAATTGAAGGGGAGATCCTCCGTCTTGAGTATAACTCTGGCTTCTTGAGATGAATCAACTAGCTATCTTCAAGTAAATCCCCAAAAATCTACCCTTTTTGGCCTAGCTGGACGCTCCCTGACTAAAGCCTTGGGTTTCGGCTTCTACCGAACTCGCCTTTAGGTTGCCCCCTAAGGTGTCTATATAGGCTTTGGGATGCCGTACTTGGCCCCTAAGTATCCTAATGCAAGTGGAATTCCTACAAGGGTGTTTAAATAGGCTTTGGAAAGTGTTTCTTTGCCTCCAAGTATCCTATTCCGAGTAAAACTCCTCTTTGCTGTGGCAGGGACACGCCCATGGCACACGCCCGTGTGAATCGTGGCCAGGCCGTGTTCGAGACTGTAGAATGAGGCACGACCGTGTGGTCTTGGGATCAGGTCATGTGGATTTTGTGATATGGCCTATTTACTCCGTTTTGGGCCCGTTTTCCTTTTCGTCATCCGGTGCTCTTCTGAGCATAAAATATGAAAACAAAGGATTAAGAGCACCAAATTACATAATTCAAGGCTTAAATCATCCAAAAGCATGCTAAATGTGGGCTTAAAATATGTTACTTTTACGGTTTATCAAATACCTCCACACTTAAGCTTTTGCTTGTCCTCAAGCAAAATTCTCAACTTATAATTAAAACAAACTTCCCCGATTCATAATATTCATTAATAATGTTTCGTCATAATTCAAAGATAATTCATACATGGATAATTAAACTCAAAGAGTCCTAAAGATTCAAACAATCAAATTCATAGTTTTTATAGTATGAAAACATAGGTGTTTCCTTTACCTGAATAATTACCTCTGATTCAAAACTGACAAGGGTTGACATCCTCAATAAAGATTCACTCAAATCACTCGAAGTGTTTAACGTTCAGAATTAAGCACTCAAAAGTCAAACATGAAGAGTTAATCCTATAGGCTTGAATGAAAATCAAATCTCCGCCACTATAATATGAGATGATACACAAATCAAAAGGTCTTAAAGGGTTGTAACGGGGCTTAGGTTAAGGGTATGTATATAGGCTGAATTAAAAGGTCAGAATCGAGATTGACCTGGCAATTTACCTAACTAGAATAATGAACTAATCCTAAATAATTACCTCACCTCAATTGAAAACTAATAATACGAGCTTTTTTTTTTCTTTAAGATTTGGACTTTTTCGTATAAGCTCAATTACATAAAACAAATACTGAATATACTTCGTTTTTTTTAAGAACAAGTCAAATAATAAAGGATGAATTTATTACAGAAATAAAATAATTAGGCAACCGATCAAATCAAGTCTCGATATAAGGGTAGTCAAAAAGGATGGTGATAACAATTACAAAGGATTTTGGGGGAATATTAGTGGGTGAGTCAATGAAAAGGGTTGTTAGGATCAACGTGGTTCGCTAGGGGTTAATTGTGGAGGTAAGCTTATAGTGGAGTGAGTGGGTTAAAGCCGAGGTGCCTTTATCATCTCGGTATATCAAATCAAAGGTGTGGTCTCGACATGTATAATCGATGCAAGTTCTAGAATAACAAATCAATGTTGACACACTCACAATCAATAAAGTGGGCAAGAAAAAGAATATATGCTCTAAAAAGGGTCAAATTCTCACAAAAAATTATGGGTGTTTGCTATCAACCTCGTAAATTTCAAACTTCAAGGTAATAAGTAGATTCAGGTAGACAACCTATAAAATTTTTGATTTTTGAAAATAGACTTATCATGCTTGATTCTCTAGTATCCTTCAAATTTAATCATCAATGCACAATTATCACTGACTTAATCTAAAACATTTCAATAGAAATCATAAATCAAAGGAATTTTCATTCTAATCATAATATAAGAAAACTACTTTAGATCAAGGAATAATTCAGGGATTTTCAAATGATACTATAGTTAACCCCCACACTTAAGACGTACATTATCCTCAATGTACAAAGGTAGATAATGATTATATAGTAAGAAAATCAAAAGAGAGGGAGAGAAGTGAAACTTCCTAAATTTTGGATGAAGAGAAACGTAGGGAGTGCCTCGAGCCGTTTGACTTGAATCTTCAAAGTAGCCGGTCTGATTTTATTGTATCCTAAGCTAAATCTAAATGCCATGGAGAAAAAGAAGAAAGTAATAACAATAAAAATAAGAATAAAAGTAAATAATGAAAAATGAAAGAAGAAAGATAACGGGAAAAAGAAAGGACAAAGGGGGTTTAAATAGAGATGCATCCCACGCCCGTGTTCCTTCCTGTGGTGCCCACACGGCCACGGCCACGGCTGTGTGTAAGGCCGTATGGGTATGGAAACCTACGCCTAAATACGAAAAGAATTAAAACGAAACTAATTAGTAGAGTTAGTGCTCGGGTTGTCTCCCGAGAAGCGCTCGGTTATAGTCTTAAGCTAGACTTTCCTCTCATTTGCATATTCATGGTGGTTTGAAGAGTTGAAAGTCCTTCCTCATGCTATCAATCCTATTATCATGGTGAAATTAAAGTCGAGTAGTGTTACTTTAAAGGTATCGATTGTAGGATTACTTACCTCGACTGTTCCGTATGGGAAAACATTGAGTACCCTAAAAGAGATTTCTTTGTTTGTATTAGGGTCTAGAGGAGGTATTCGAGGGTCTGTTTTATCTAACAGTACCTGATCTCCGATCTTGAATTTGTTTATTCCTTGGATTGGTGTTGGTCCTGCTTTGTGTATTCCTAATTTTTCCTTGAAGTGTGTCTTCCACTCGTTTAGTTCATCGATCTGAAGCCTTCGTTCCTCATGGGTTATTTCCTTGTTGGCATGAGGTCTAGGATCTGGCTCAGTTGTGTAGTTTCGTGGTTCTTCCTAAAAAGAAGGTTTTACCGAATGGTTATTAATAGAATTAATGTTCTTACCTTGATTATTTGATGTCCTAGCAGAGTTGAAAGCTTGAAGACTGATTGATTCGTTACCTACACAAAGTATGAGTTCACCTGCACTAACATCAATTTTAGTCCTGGCAATCGCTAAAAAGGGACTTCCTAAAATTAGGGGGATACTATTGTCCTCATCCATGTCTAAAACGACAAAGTCTATCGGGAATACGAATTTATCAATTTTCACTAGCACGTCTTCAATTATACCCCTAGGAATTCTAATAGTTTTACCAGCTAATTGAATGCTCATCCTAGTTTGTTTGGGTTTCCCTAGACCTAGTTGTGTAAACAATTTATAAGGCATGACATTTATGCTTGCCCCTAAATCAGCTAAAGCATTATCAATAGATAAACTACCAATTAAACATGGAAATTGTAAAACTCCCTGGATTTTTTAATTTTTGTGGTAGTTTGTTTTGCAACATTGTTAAGCACACTGCGTTTAGTTCCATATGCGATTCTTTGTCTATCTTTTGTTTGTTCATCAATAGCTCCCTTAAGATTTTCCTAGAATCTAGCATCTGCGAAAGAGCTTCAAGTAACGGTAAGTTGATATGTAATTTTTTTAAAAGTTTAAGAAACTTACTGAACTGTTCCTCTGTGTCGTCTCTCTTTATTGCTTCGGGATATGGTATGTGAGGTTGGTACTCTTTAATTACCGATTTTGGCTTTTCTTGGCTTACCTCAACCTTACCTTCCTCTACCATATTCTCTTATTTTAAATTGGGCTCATCTAACCCTTCACTATCCGGAGCTGTTATGGCTTGAATTTGCTCTTTTGGGTTAATCTCGGTGTTGCTCGGTAGTCTTCTCTGTGGTCTCTCAGAGATCTACTTAGCAAGTTGCCCGATTTGATCCTTGAGCTCCTGTGTCAATTTTTCAAGTTGATTTTTAAAGGATGTCTCAGTATTCTGAAAACGTGTTTCTGTGGTTGCCATGAATTTTGTCAGCATCTCCTCAAGGTTTGGCTTCTTTTCCTGTGGGTAGGTCTGTTGTGGGAAGTTTTGGGATGGTTGTTGTCTTTGATTTCGTTGGCCACCCCACGAGAAATTGGGGTGGTTCATCCAACCTAGATTATAAGTATTACTATAAGGGTTATTGTTAGATCGGAAATTGTTACCCATATAGTTCATTTGTTCACTCTCCATGCCTTGTTTGTAAGGTGGGTACTCAGGATTCGCCACTCCTTCACTTGCGTCGCACTGCATAACTGGATGTGCCTGCGAAGAACTATATACACAATCAAATTTTTTACGTAACAACTCTACCTGATTTGAGAACACGGTTACTGCGTCGATGTTGAAAACTTCGGTTGCTTCGGCTGGCCTTGTCCTTGTAACTTGCCACTGATAGTTATTCAATGACATCTCCTCTATAAACTTGTAGGCCGCTTCAGGAGTTTTATTGTTCAGGGTTCCACCGGCGGCTGAATCGATTAGTTGCCTTGTTGAAGGGTTCACACCATTGTAAAAACTTTGGACCTGTAGCCACAAAGGTAATCCGTGGTGTGGGCACATCCTTAACAAGTCTTTGTATCTCTCCCATGCATCATAAAGTGTCTCTAAATCCATCTGCACAAAGAAAGAGATATCATTCCTCAACTTGGCCGTTTTGGCCTGTGGAAAATATTTTAATAAGTATTTTTCGATCATTTGATCCCATGTAGTGATTGACCCTCGTGGAAGAGAATGCAACCACAGTTTGGCTTTATTTCTCAAAGAAAAAGGAAATAACCGAAGATGGATAGCATCATCAGAAACGCCATTTATTTTGAAGGTAGCACAGAATTCTAGAAAATTTGCTTAGTGTGTGTTAGGATCCTCATCCTGCAAACCATCAAACTGAACAAACTGTTGTATCATCTATACAGTGTTAGGTTTCAGTTCAAAATTATTTGCAGCAATAGTAGGCCTAATAATACTTGACTCAGTTCCTGTTAAACTAGGTTTAGCATAATCATACATACTTCAAAGAGCATGATCTTCTGCCGCCTCTGGAGGTAGCAGATTACTCTCAGCCACCTCTTCGGTGGTATTAATCTTGGCTTCTTGCTCTTCTTCTATGTAGTTTAAGCTTCGTCTTATCTCTCTGCGATTTCTGCGAACATCACCTTCAATATCACTGTTGTAAAGTAGGGGTCCTGTCGGGTTCCTTCTAGTCATAAACTAGAGGTACCTGAAAGGAACAAAAGAAAAAAATATAGAAAAGTTTAAAATAAAAGTAAATTGCAAAAATAAAATAAATATGGCTAAAATAATAAAAATTAAGCGTTCTTAATATTTTAGTTCCCCGGCAACGGCGCCAAAAACTTGATCGTTGTTTTATGCGATGTAAAAGTCTTAAAACTTATATAAAGAATGATCGAACCTAGAAACTAACTATGACAATGATTTGAGGCAAGCGCACCTATCGAACAATAGTATAGTTAAGGCAATACCGGAATGTCGAACCCAAAGGAACCAAAAGTACTAATACTAACTCTCTTTTTATTATTTAGCCTAAGAATTAAGTGGGTTTTTATCTAATCTAAAATTAACTATCTACTAAACTAAACTGAAGACTCTAAGACAAAGAAGAATGAAATTGGGAAAATAACTTTTAGGAAAAACCAATTGATTAAGACGACACCCAAGAAAGAATCCACCTAGACTTCACTTGTTATCTAACTCTGAACCAGACGATTTATTCATTTGACTTGATCCGTAAGATTCCCCAAGTTATATTAATCCCTCTCTCGAGGCGACTAACGTCTAACCCTAGGTTGATTAATTGAAATCTCTTTCTAATTAAAACCCTTGGAATTGCATTAACTCGATCTATGGACTCCCATATTAGGTTTCACCCTAATCCGGTAAAATCTCGTCACCCTATCTCTAGGCGTGCGATCAACTCCGCTTAATTATGCTAGATCTACTCTTAGGCAGGGACTTTTGCTCCTCCACCTAAGCACATCATACTTGAATTAATATCCCGGAAATATCAATACAAGAATTAAGAACACATAATTAAGAACAAATCAAATATTTATCATATAGTCCTGCAAACGATAACAAGATTCATCTTAGGTTTTATCATCCTCAGGTATTTAAGGGTTTAGTTCAAAATAATAAAAGAAAACATCTCAAAAGAAAAGATAAAAACAAAACATAAGAAATCCCTGAGACCCTCTAAAGGAATTGAAGGAGAGATCCTTCGTCTTGAGTATGATTCCGACTTCTTGAGATGAATCAACTGGCTATCTTTAAGTAAATCCCCACAAATCTGCCCTCTTTGGCCTAGCTGGACGCCCCCTGACTAAAGCCTTGGGTTTCAGCTTCTACCGAACTCCCCTTTAGGTTGCCCCCTAAGGTGTTTATATAGGCTTTGAGATGCCTTAATTGGCCCCTAAGCATCCTAATCCAAATGGAATTCCTACTAGGGTGTTTAAATAGGCTTTGGAATGTGTTTCTTTGCCTCCAAGTATCCTATTCCGAGTAAAACTCCTCTTGGCCGCGGCAGGGACACGCCCATGGCACACCCCGTGTGAATCGTGGCCAGGCCATGTTCGAGACTGTAGAATGAGGTACGGTCGTGTGGTCTTGGGCCCAGGCCATGTGGATCTTGTGATATGGCCCATTTACTCCGTTTTGGCCTCGTTTTCCATTCTATTTTTCATCTGGTGCTCTTATGAGTATATAATATGAAAACAAAGGATTAAGAGCACCAAATTACAAAATTCAAGGCTTAAATCATCCAAAGTCATGCTAAATGTGGGCTTAAAATATGTTACTTTTACGGTTTATCAATGGGGATGTCAACTCTTGTCGGTTTTGAATTAAAGGTGATTATTTAGGTAAGGGGAAACACCTATGCTTTTATGCAACAAAAACTATGACTTTGATTGTTTGAATCTTTAAGACCCTTTACTTAAATGTGGGGGTATTTGATAAACCGTAATATATACATATTTTAACCCCACATTTAGCATACTTTTGGATGATTTAAGCCTTGAATTATGGAATTTGGTGCTTTTAATCCTTTAATTTCATGTTTTATACTTAGGAAAGCACCGGAGGATGAAAAGAATGAGAAACGGGCCTAAAACAGAGTAAATGGGCCAAATTATGAAATCGGCACAGCCTGGGCCCAAGACCACACGGCCGTGCCTCCATAACAGACCCGAACGCGACCTGACCATGATTCACACCGGCATGTGCCATTAGCGTGTCCCTAATGTGACCTGTTTGAATTTCATTCGGATTAGGGTACTTAGAAGCAAAGAAAGCTATTACAAAAGCCTATATAAACACCCTAGAAGCCAACCTTTAGGGGGCGTCCAGTTAGGCTGAAGAGCCAAGCCAGAGAGGCCAGAATTATGGAATTTACTCAAACAAAGCCAGTTGATTCATCTAAAGAAGCCAGAGTTATACTCAAGACGGAGGATCTTCCTTTCAATTTCTTTTAAGGGGTTTTAGGGTTTTTCTTATGTTTTGTTTTATACTTTCTTCTAGGATGTATTCTTTTATAATTATGAACTAAACCCCTCAAATACCTGTGGGGGATGAAACCTAAGACGGATCTTGTTATTGTTTTCTGAACTATATGATAAATACTTGATTTGTTCTTAATTATGTGTTCTTAATTCTTTCTTTGATATTTCAGGATATTGATTCAAGTATTGATATGCTTAAGCAGAGGAAGAGTAGATCTAACATAATTAAGCGGAGTTGATCGCAACCCTAGAGATAGGATGACGAAAATCTGCCGGATTAGGGTCAAACCTAATATGGGAGTCCATAGATTGAGTTAATGCAATTCTAGGGGTTTTAATTAGAAAGAGACTTTAATTAATCAACCTAGGGTTAGACGTTAGTAGCCTCAAGAGAGGTATTAATATAACTTAGGGAATCCTACGGATCAAGTCAAGTGAATAAATCGTCTAGTTCAGAGTTAAATAACAAGTGAAGTCTAGGTGGATTCTTCCTCGGGTATTGTCTTAATCAATTGGTTTTTCACACAAGTATTTTCCCCAAATTCATTCTCTTTGTCTTAGCATCTTTAGCTTAGTAGTTAGTTAATTTTAGACTAATTAATTACTCCCTTAATTCTTAGGCTAAATAATAAAAAAGAAGTTAGTATTAGTACTTTAGGTTCCTTTGGGTTCGACAATTCGGTCTTGCCACTAAACTATACTACTATTCGACAGGTGCGCTTGCCTCAATCGTTGTCATAGTTAGTTTCTAGGCTCAATCATTCTTTATATAAATTTTTAAGACTCTGACGTACAATCATTTATCCCCTGACTTGTGGAATTTGATGCTCCTAATCCTTTGATTTCATGTTTTAATACTTAGGAGAGCATCGGAGGATGAAAAGAAGGAGAAACGGGCCAAAAATGGAGAAAATTGGTCAATGTAAGAAGTCCACACGGCCTGGAGATAACCACACGGTAGTGCCTCTTTAGCAGACCCAAACACGGCCTGGGCTCGATTTACATGACCGTTCCACATGGGCTTGTCCCTGCTAAGACTTGTTTTAATTCCATTCGGATTAGGTTACTTAGGGGCAAAGAAAGACATTCTGAAAGCCTATATAAACATCCTAAGTATGACCTAAAAAGGGGAGGCCAAGAAGCGAAGCCAGAGAGCGCCGGATTGTAGGATTTACTCAAAGACAGCCAGTTGATCCATCTCAAGAAGCTAGAATCATACTCAAGACGGAAGATCTTCCCTTCAATTACCTTCAGGGGGTTTTAGGGTTTTTCTTATGTTTTGTTTTATACATTCTTCTAAGATGTATTCTTTTATAAATATGAACTAAACCCCTCAAATACCTGAAATGTGAATGGTGGCAACCCTAAGGGAATTAAAAGGGTGTGCCCCCTTGATCGTTGTTTTATGCGATATCAAAGTCTTAAAATATATATAAAGAATGACCGAACCTAGAAACTAACTATGACAACGATTTGAGGCAAGCGCACCTATCGAACAGAAGTATAGTTTAGGCAAGACCGGAATGTCGATCCCAAAGGAACCAAAAGTACTAATACTAACTCTCTTTTTATTATTTAGCCTAAGAATTAAATGACTTGTTTATCTAATCTAAATTAACTAACTACTAAACTAAAGACTCTAAGACAAAGAAGAATGAATTTGGGTAAATAACTTGGAAGAAAAACCAATTGATTAAAACAAAACCCAAGGAAGAATCCACTTAGACTTCACTTGTTATCTAACTCTAAACAAGACTATTTATTCATTTGACTTGATCCGTAAGATTCCCTAAGTTATATTAATCCCCCTCTCAAGGCGACTAATGTCTAACCATAGGTTGATTAATTGAAATCTCTTTCTAATTAAAACCCCTAGAATCGCATTAACTCGATCAATGGGCTCCCATATTGGGTTTCACCCTAATCTGAAAAAATCTCGTCACCCTATATCTAGGCGCGCGATCAACTCCGCTTAATTATGCTAGATCTACTCTTAAGCAGGGACTTTTGCTCCTCCACCTAAGCACATCACACTTGAATTAATATCCCGGAAATATCAACACAAGAATTAAGAACAAATAATTAAGAACAAGTAAAATATTTATCATATAGTTCAACAAACGATAACAAGATTCATCTTAGGTTTCATCCCCCTCATGTATCTGAGGGTTTAGTTCATAATAAAAGAAAACATCTCAGAAGAAAAGATAAAACAAAACATAAGAAATCCCTAAAACCCCCTGAAAGAATTGAAGGAGAGATCCTCCATCTTGAGTATAATTCCAGCTTCTTGAGATGGATCAACTAGCTATCAACTAGGGGTTAATTGCAAAGGTAGGCCTTTAGTGGAGTGAGTCGGTTAAAACCTAGGTGCCTTTATCATCTCTGTATATCAAATCAAAGGTGTGGTCTCGACATGTATAAACGATGCAAGTTCAAGAATAATATATCAATGTTGACACACTCACAAAAAGTGAGCAAGGAAAAGAATGTATGCTCTAAAAGGCTCAAAGTCTCACAAAAATTATGGGTGTTTGATATCAACCTCGTAAATTTTGAACTTCAAGGTAACCTTCAGATTCAAGTAGACAACCTAGAAAAATTTTTAATTTCTAAAAAAAAAAGACTTGTCAAGCTTGATTCTCTAGTATCCTTCAAATTTAATCATCAATGCACAATTATCAATGACTTAATCCAAGACATTTCAATAAAAATCATAAATCAAAGGAAATTTCATTCTAATCATAATATGAAAAACTTAACTTTAGACAAGATATCATTCAGGGATTTGAGAATAATGTACGTTACCCTCAATGTACAAAGATGTATATGAAATTTAAGAGAGAGGGGGAGGTGAAACTTCCTGAATTTGGATGGTTTCCTGGAGTTGGAAGTCGATAGCGGTGATGGCTGCTACCGAGCTCTGCGCTAGATGAAGAAATTGGGGAGCTCGTAGAGAATTAGCCAGGAATTATTAAGACACATTTAATATAAACTAAATATATAATTAAAGACCAGAAAGATAAAGAGAAAAAAAATAGAAATGTAAATAAAATTAAAATGAAAGATGAATGGACCGAAGAGTCCTTATTGTTGGATGGTTCACGGTGTAGGTTTGACTTCTAAGGCTGTAAAGAGTTAGTGGTCGTGGTTCTGGTGTGATTCCCTAGCAGCCTGAAGAACCTGACACTAAGAAACTAAAATAAAATAAACTAAATTAGGCATAAGATAGACAAAGAGAAGGAAAATAAAGGAGAAGATAAATGGTCTCAAGGACCCTTGGCTTGTCGAGTGGATGAAGCGGCCGGCATGAACTTATGTAGATTGGTCTACATGAGGGAGACTATGTTGGGATCCTTCCGCTTCTTTGATATAGATGTGGTGTAGCTCGATGGTTGTGGGCAAGGGTTAGAGAGGGAAAGTTGGGAGAAGTTTGAGAAAGAAAAGGAAAATTAAATAGGCTAAATGGGTGAGAAGAGAGAGGGGTGGGTGGTTTAAATAGAATTTTCAAGTCAAGTATATTCACACGCTCGTATATCGTTGGTGTGGCATGTCACACGGCCACATCGCATGGCCGTGGTGGGCTTCGTTTGTTTCTCCCATGCCCATGCTCAGGTCACCACGCCCGTGTGTAATCTAACAGTGTCAACCACGGCCGCATCGCACGGCCGTGGCGTTTTGTCGGTGCCCGTGGTGTGGTGGTTGGTGTCCGTGAGTCGAAGATTTTATTTGTTTTGACTCGTACCATTTCTTCCATGTCAGTACAGAGATTCTTTGTACCCACACGGCCATGGCCACGGCCATGTGGCTTGAAATTCTATATTTTTGGTTAGTTTATAGTTAGGTGCTATATAGAAAGAATACAATAAAATAAATAAGATGAAAAATGCAGTAGTTAATAGGGTTAGTACTCGGGTTGCCTCCCGAAAAGCACTCGTTTATAGTCTTAAGCTAGACTCTCCTCTCATTTGTATATTCATGGTGGTTTGAGGAGTTGGAAGTCCTTCCTCGTGCTGGCAGTTCTGTAACATCCTTAAATCGGGGCCTTTGCAATTTAATTGTTTGCATGTTGATAGTGTGACTCTTACGCTAGTTATGGGTGTTTTAGGGTTCTGGCATGAGTCGGGGGTAGGCCAGGGTCATAGCAAAATTTTTGTTTTTGGGTACTTAGAATGGGGAGCTGTGTGAGCTAGGTGTTAAATGAAGTTGTTGGTAAAAGTTGACACAAGAATCACAGTGGTAAAGTGGCAAGGGAGGCGCTACTTAGGCACAAGGGGAGTGACGCCTCATACAAGCTAGAGGACCTAGGTTCGAGTTGCAAGAGTCCCTTTCTGCTTATTCTTTTTGACGCTTGGACAAGGGAGGAAATGTGCTCAGGTCGGACTCTGATGGATGAGGATGGAAGAAGTCAACAGATTCAAAATAGATGGAGAAGAGAAATTTGTGGAGTTTGAAGTATTCAAATTCGTTTGAATAGGTGGTCAAGAGAAAAGTAAGGAGGAAAAGAAGGGATTGTGTTGGGGGAAGTATGTTAGCTGAAATTTGAAGTGGTGGATGATGTGCATTCACTTTTGGAGAGTGGGAGGGGGTATGCCGAATTTGGGTTGCTTTGGGTGGTATTTTCAACATTTGGTGTGTGTGTCTCACTTCTTGGCTTTAGTTTTCTTTCATTTTTTATTGTGCCGAAACCAGTCCCACATTTGCACATCTTTGCATTTTTGTTCTTTTTCTTTTCTCTCAAAATCCTTAGCCGAATACTCTCCTAAACTTCTCCTCATTTCTTTTTTCTTTTTACTTCTTTAGTGCTTAGCCGAATCCACCTTACTCACCACACAACAGTTGCGATTTATTCTATTGTCAAAACCATAAGAACCGAAACCTCACATATCACTTCTTCTTTTTCCATCTTTTCCTCTTTTATTCTGTTGTTAGCCGAAACTACATTCTCCTATTTTTTTCTCATCATCTTTTTACTCTTTGGAAGCCGAATCCCCCATCCATCTTTCTTTCTTCTTCTTTTCATTTTTTGATTGTTCATATCATTCTAAGCACCTTTACTTGAAGCCTTTCTTTTATGTGTAATTAAAGCCGGAATCTATTTCTCCATTTAAGTCTCTCATTCGGTTCTTTCACAGTGAGGTAAGTGTTGTTCATCTCTTTCTCTGTAGTTCAATTCTCTATTGGTTGTCGACTAAGGGTGTTAATCCCATTTTCTGGTTTGGCGGATTCTAGGAAGGTGTTAGTTCATAGACTCTTGGGTGTAGTAGATCGCTGTGGTTGTTTTGTCATCTTTTCCGATCGGTTCTACTATGATGGTAAGTGTTTTCGTTGTTTTGACATTTCTTATTGCGTTAAATGTCGAAAGGAGAGATCCAAGGTTATTTGATACTTGGCTGAATGCAAGGGGTGTGTTGACGACATCTTGTGGAGATTTTTGGGTTACGTCAAGTTGTGAGTCAAGCTTAGAGCCTTGGGTTCTTGTCGATTTGGGTATGGGATTTAATTTCGGGTTTTAGTTTCTTATGATTTGTTTCACTACTTTAACCCGACTTAGTGATAAGGTGTGTTATAGATTCAAAGGCTAATCAAGCGTTAGGGGGGTTGGATCTGGGGCCCCAGCCCCTAAGTTTAAGAAGAGGGCTGTGTCGGCTGTTCGCGATTTGCCACCTGGGTGTGGACCGGCATCTGAGCAAAACAGTAGACAGATTGCGGTAGTGTCAATTAACGATAGTATCGGCGTAGATAGTATCGTATTGCGAGTAATCAGGTGTGGATCTCTTACACACTTCATATTCCATGTGTTAGTATGTTAATAACTTGAGTATCGTTAAAAGCCGGAATAATTGTAGAAATCGATATGTTACCCTTGTGAGTAAAAGCGAGGACTCCGGGTAAGACCATTCTGATGGCCAGTGTTATTTGCCTCTGTTGAATCTGTATATGCCATGTTACAGTATGTTGTTAATTGCTAAAGCATGATAATAATGTATGTAAGAGCAAGTTCATTGAAATGGGTATAAAGAGAGGAGGGGGAAGATATGTTATTTGTGACTTTAGGTTGCTAGTGGTCTGGCACTACCAGTGGTTTGGCACCACATATGATATCTTTGTGACTCGTCCCAGTGGCTTAGTGCCACAGTGGGTTGGCCCCACATATGTTTAATTGTGACTTTGGGTCACCAGTGGTTTGGCACCACCAGTGGTTTGGTACCACATTTATATATATTGTTTGTGACTTTGGGTCACCAGTGGTTTGGTACCACACGAGGTAGGATTTGGAGTTCCGGATGGCTTGGTCTTGGGTTGCATGACATACATACTTGCTTATGAAACTGTGTAAGGGTTTTGTTATTTTCGGGATGGGGATTTACACACTGAGTCTCGGTGACTCACCCCTTCCATTTACATTTTGCAGATAATTCATAGATCGCGGTTGTGGAGCCGGGATGGAGTCAAGGTGGCCATGCTCAACAGTTGGTTTTTTTTAAAAATGGTTAACTTTTGGTTTTACTTTATTTTTAAATTTTGGATTTTCGGTGATGTAATAAGGCCTTCTAAATGTTGCTTTGGGTTTTATTTATTTTGACAAATGCCTTTGAATTTTATGATAAACATTAACGCAAGATTAACAAGGAAAGAAACTATAAAATGAATGTTTTCACAACTTAAACAAACTTTCGAGATTTTCCAAAATCTTACCCTCGGGAAAATAAGTGAACTTGTAGCATTAACAAGTTAATTAGGACTTCTTTAAAGAAGATTGCAAAATGGTTTTAGAAAGCATCTTAAATTAACTCGGTTTAGCTCAATTTTAAGAGTTTTTTTTTTAAATGTGAGACAACATCATATTTTCCAAAAAATAAAAAACGTTTTCTTTACTGTGACAAACCAGATTCGATAGTAGCATTTTGATCGGGTTTGGGGTGTTACAAGTTCCATGATCATGATAGAGTTTAAGATGAGTAGCGTTTATTTTCAAAGTACCGAACATATGGTTACTTAACTCGATTGTTCCGTACGGAAAAAGATTGATTACCTTGAAAGGGATTTCCTTGCTGGTGTTACGATCAGGAGGCGACACTCGTGGATCTGCTTTATCTAGCAATACCTGATCTCCAATTTTGAACTTGTTTGTCTCGTAGGGTGGCCTTGGTTCTGCTTCGTGTATCCCTATTTCTCTTTTAAAATACTTCTTCCCCTCTTCTAGTTCATCGATCTGAATCCTTTGTTCCTCATGAGTTATTTCTTTGTTGGCATAGGGTTTAGGATCGAGATCATGCTGTGGTGTTTCTTGAAAAGAAGGGTTAACCGAATGGTTATCAATAGAATTTACTTTCTCACCTTGGCTATTCGATGTTCTAGCTGAATTGAGGGCTTGAAGAGTGACTGTCTCGTCACTTACTCAGAGTATAAGTTCGCCTGCATCAACATCGATTTTAGTTCTGGCAGTTGCTAAGAATGGTCTTCCAAAAATTAGGAGGATTGTGTTGTCCTCATCCATGTCTAAAACGACAAAGTCTACTGGGAATACGAATTTATCAATCTTCACAAGTACATCTTCAATTATACCTCTAGGAACTGTAATAGTTTTATCAACTAATTGAATGCTCAATCCTAGTTTGTTTGGGTTTCACTAGAGTTTAAACAATTTATAAGGCATCAAATTTATGTTTGCCCCTAAATCAACTAACGCATTATCGATAGTTAAACTACCAATTAAGCATGGAATTGTAAAACTCCCTGGATCTTTTAATTTAGGTGGTAGTTTATTTTGCAACATTGCTGAGCACACTGCATTCATTTCCACATGCGATTCCTCGTCTATCTTCCGCTTATTTGTCAATAGTTTCTTTAAAAATTTCCTGGAATCTGGCATCTGCGAAAGAGCTTCAAGAAACGGTAAGTTAATATGTAATTTCTTTAAAAGTTTAAGGAACTTACCGAACTGTTCCCCTGTATCATCTTTCGTTATTGCTTGGGGATATGGTATGCGAGGTTTGTACTCTTTGATTATTGGTTTCGGCTTGTTATTGACCTCAACCATATCTTCTTCTATCGTATTCTTTTGTTTTGAATTAGGCTCGTCTAACCCTTCACTATCTTGAGCTGTTATGGCTTGAACTTGCTCCCTTGGGTTAGTTTCGGTGTTGCTTGGTAGTCTTCCTTGTGGTCTCTTAAACATTTGCTTAGCAAGTTGCCTGAATTCCTTGAACTCTTATTTCAATGCCTCAAGTTTTGTTTCTATCTTTTGGAAACGTGTTTCTGTATTTTGAGACCGTATTTTTGAGGCTTCTATGGAGATTGTCAGCATCTCTTCAAGGTTCGGCTTCTTTTTCTGTGGGTAGGGTTGTTGTTGAAAGTTTTGGGATGGTTGTTGCCTTTGATTTCTTTGACCACCCCATGAGAAATTGGGGTGGTTCTTCCAACCTGGATTATAAGTATTACTATAAGAGTTATTGTTAGATCGGAAATTATTACCCATATAGTTCATTTGTTCGCTATCCATGCCCTGTCCGTAGGGTGGGTACTCAGGGTTCTCCGCTCCTTCACTTGTGTCGCACTGCATAACTGGATGTACCTGCGGAGAACCATATAAACCATCAAATTTTTTATGTAGCAATTCTACCTGATTTGATAGCGCGGTTGCTGCATCGAGGTTGAAAACTCCGGCTGCTTTGGCTGGCCTTGTCCTTGTAACTTGCCACTGATAGTTATTCAGTGCCATCTCTTCTATAAACTCGTAGGTTGCTTCAGGAGTTTAATTGTTCAGTGTTCCACCGATGGCTTAATCGATTAGTTGCCTTGTTGAAGGGTTCACACCATTGTAAGAAGTTTGGACTTGTAGCCACAAAGGTAATCCGTTGTGTGGGCACCTCCTTAACAAGTCTTTGTATCTCTCCCATGCATCGTAAAGTGTCTCTGAATCTATCTGCACAAAAGAAGAGATATCATTTCTTAATTTGGCCATTTTATCGGTGGAAAATATTTTAATAAAAAATTTTTGGTCATTTGGTCGCATGTAGTGATTGACCCTCGTGGAAGAGAATGCAACCACTGTTTGGCTTTATTTCTCAAAGAAAAGGGAAATAATCGAAGACGGACGACATCATCAGAAACGCCATTTATCTTGAAGGTATCGCAGAATTCTAGAAAATTTGCTAAGTGTGTGTTAGGATCCTCATCCTGCAAACCATCAAACTGAACAAACTGTTGTATTATCTGTATAGTGTTAGGTTTCAGTTCAAAATTATTTGCAGCAATAGTAGGCCTAACAATACTAGACTCAGTTCCTGTTAAACTAGGTTTAGCATAATCATACATAGTGCATGGAGCATGATGTTCTGCCATCTCTGGAGGTGGCGGATTATTTTCAGCCATCTCTTCCGTGGTATTTATTTCGGCTTCTAGCTCTTTGTCTATGTAGTTTAAGCTTCACCTTATTTCTCTGCGATTTCTACGAATGGTACCTTAAATATCACTGTCCTAGAGTAAGGGTCCTGTCGGGTTCCTTCTAGTCATAAACTAGAGGTACCTGAAAGGAACAAAAGAAAGAAAGAAAATTTAGAAAAATAAAAATAAAATTTAATTGCAAAAATAAAAATAAATATGGCTAAAGTAATAAAAATTAAGCTTTCTTAATATTTTAGTTCCCCGACAACGGCGCCAAAAACTTGATCGTTGTTTTATGCGATGTCAAAGTCTTAAAATTTATATAAAGAATGATTGAACCTGGAAACTAAATATTACAACAATTTGAGGCAAGCGCACCTATCGAACAGAAGTATAGTTTAGGCAAGACCGGAATGTCGATCCCAAAGGAACCAAAAGTACTAATACTAACTCTCTTTTTATTATTTAGCCTAAGAATTAAATGAATTGTTTATCTAATCGAAATTAACTAACTACTAAACTAAAGACTCTAAGAAAAAGAATAATGAATTTGGGAAAATAACTTGGAAGAAAAACCAATTGATTAAAACGACACCCAAGGAAGAATCCACCTAGACTTCACTTGTTATCTAACACTGAACCAGACGATTTATTCATTTGACTTGATCCGTAAGATTCCCAAAGTTATATTAATCCCTCTCTCGAGGCAACTAACGTCTAACCCTAGGACGATTAATTGAAATCTCTTTCTAATTAAAACCTCTAGAATCGCATTAACTTGATCAATGGACTCCCATATTAAGTTTCACCCTAATCCAGAAAAATCTCGTCACCCTATGTCTAGGCGCACGATCAACTGCGCTTAATTATGCTAGATCTACTCTTAGACAAGGACTTTTGCTCCTCCACCTAAACACATCATACTTGAATTAATATCCCGGAAATATCAACACAAGAATTAGGAACACATAATTAAGAACAAGCCAAATATTTATCATATAGTTCAGCAAACGATAACAAGATTCATCTTAGGTTTCATCCCCTCGTATCTCGAGGTTTAGTTCATAATAATAAAAGAAAACATCTCAGAAGAAAAGATAAAACAAAACATAAGAAATCCCTAAAACCCCCTGAAGGAATTGAAGGAGAGATCCTCCGTCTTGAGTATAATTCCAGCTTCTTGAGATGGATCAACTGGCTATCTTCGAGTAAATCTCAACAAATCTGCCTTTTTTGGCCTAGCTGGACGCCCTCTGACTAAAGCCTTGGGTTCCCCCCTTTCTGGTCATACTTAGGGTGTTTATATAGGCTTCAGAATATATTTCTTTGCCCCCAAGTATCCAAGTCCGAGTGAAACTCTTCTTTCCTGCGATAGGGACACACCCATGGCACATGCCCGTGTAAATCATGGCCAGGCCGTGTTCGAACATGTTGAATAGGGCACGACCGTGTGGTTTTGGGCCAGGCCGTGTGGATTTCGTGATATGGCCTATTTAATTCGTTTTGGGCCTGTTTTCCGTTCTTTTCGTCATCCAGTGCTCTCCTGAGTATAAAACATGAAAACAAAGGATTAAGAGCACCAAATTACACAATTCAGGGCTTAAATCATCCAAAAGCATGCTAAATGTGGGCTTAAAATATGTTACTTTTACAGTTTATCACCCCTCTCCCTCTTCAAGTTAGACTAGAAGACTATTTTTCTATTAAATAAATATTATTTGTGTTATACTTATGGTGGATAGTCCCGCAGACAGTCATGTTGTGGATAATCTCTAACTTAACAAAATTTAAAACATATAACAAACCCTGGTAAGGTTATCGTATAGCATACTTATCAATTCTCGTATAAAACCATCCAAACCTTCGCAAAGCCACATTTTAACACATACAAAAAATCTTCGTACAACCCACCCGAGCCTCCGCAAAGCCATAATTTATCATAAATAGAAATCTCCGTACAGTCCACCCCAACCTCTGCAAAGCCATACTTTGTTAGGAAATGTGATCATATTATAGTAAACATCCCAGCATAGATATTATGGCTAGATTGAGAAGCCTACATTAGCCACCGAGAAGGCTAAGCTAACTTACTTTACTTTTGAAGACCTTAAATGAATTCATTTTAGAGAAAAACCATAGTTTTACTTTGAGTTAGTTTAAAGACATTCATTTATTAGGTCATATGTACTTAAGATTCATCTCATTATTGACAGTATTGCTTTAGAAAAATTGTTTATTCGTTGCTTTACTTTGTAAAAACTTGATTTTAACTAATGCAGAGAAAAAAAAACTATTATTCATGTCATTTTTGAAATCTGTAGCCTTATTGATTTGTTTTTCAAAACGGTTTCTTTGCAATGTAGTGGAAATTAGGGAACTGTAACACCCCCAAACCCGACCCACGAGCCTCGACCGAATTTGGTTATGTCACTGCGGAAAGACGGTTGAAAATCTTTTTGACCTTAGAATAAAACGTGAAAATTTGTTAACTTTTGATAATCATGTCTATTTAAAACTATAAGTAAAACTTTGTTATTATAAAATATCCATATTAAAACTTTATTGAATACTATTTTGAATAACAGGTGGCTAACAATAAAATCGTCTTTATATAATAATTTAACTTTATCAAACCATAATTAAAACAATACGAAAATAATAATAATGCCCTTATTACAACCAATACTAAATCAAAATACTTAATATTAAAATGCATAAAATAATCAAAATATCTTCTTCTGCATGGCCACTTCGTATCCACTCCCACCCGGTCCAAGCTCATGAATCACCTGCGATGGTTTAGAAAAATAGGATGAGTCCACAGACTCAGTGCATAATCATCACACATGCCTCCACATATGGGCTTGGCCTATATCCACACAGATCATACAAATCAATATGCAATTACGAAACCCAACCCAACCTAGGTCCATCCGTTACACCAACCTTAGCAGACTCCCTGCCCAAGGCCGTGGCTAATCCACCGATCACAACCAAGTGATCTGTAACACCCCAAACCCGGTCCAAACACCACGACCGAATCTGGTATGTTACGGGGAAAAATGTGTTTGAAAATTTCGAGGTTGCACTTGATAGATTCGATAAAACTTTGTTCTCTTTTTTTTTTTTTTTTTATTTTCAATGTTTGAAAAACAAGTTGTTTAAAATCGTTACTAAACATTTAGACTTAGTAAAATTTGATTTCACGATTGAAAACAATTGATCTTTATTGGTTTATAAAATCAATGTGATACCCGATGGTATAGTTGAAAACGTATCGCTTTGTTGGTTTGAAAACGTTGTTTTTTTCCAAATTTTAATAAAATTCGTACCAAGTTATTATTTTACAGCGATACCAAAATCTAATGTAAAACATAAACATCATAAAGCACATCTTAAAAAGGCTTTTTACAAATCCAAGATAAAACCCAAAATAAAGGTAAGCAAACTAAAGTACCCAAATGAAAATGTCTGAGTAAAACTTTTTATTCAGCATGGCATAAGCACCCCGAGTCCATCCCGGCTCCATGTCCGCGTCTACGAGTCACCTGAAATCTCAAGGGAGAGGGTGAGTCGAGTGACTCAGTGTGTAAATCCCGCTCCCAATAAAACAACATGCTAACACACATCATACATAGCAACATAATTAATGCAACCCGATCCTAACCATCCATACACCTTTTCTACCCCGTGTGGTACCAAACCACTGGTGGTGCCAAACCACTGGTGACGTATAGTCACAATGTGTTACCAAAACACTGGTGTCCCAAAGACACAATATCCGTCAATGTGGTACCAAACCACTGGTGTCCCAAAGACACAATTGTGCTACCCAAGCACTGGTGACCGAAGTCACAAATCCAAAGATGGGGCCAACCCATCGTGTGTTACCAAAACACTAGCAGACGATCCCATATCTCAAGTGGGGCCAACCCACGGTGGTCAAACCACAGGGACAAGTCGCAATGAGGTGCCAAACCTCTGGTGTCCCAAAGACACAATGTGCTACCAAAGCACTGGTGACCGTAGTCACAAATCTGGTGATGGGGCCAACCCATCGTGTGTTACCAAAACACTGGCGTCAATCCCATATAATCATCTGTGGGGCCAACCCACTGTGGTACTGAGCCACTGGGACGAGACGCTGAGGTACCAAACCTCTGGAGGTGCCAAACCTCTGGTGACCCAAAGTCACAAAGTGTGCTACCAAAGCACTGGTGCTCGTCAGCACAAAATATCACTGCTCCCTCCTCTCATATCACCCATCAACATACCATACTCATGTAATCATGCATCTCATGCAAGTCATGCATATTATGCCAACATACCAAGCATTATCTCTCATAGCATACATACAAAACGTAGGTCATGATATTATACTTCATTAATGGTACTCATAATAGAACAGACTTACCCGAATCGTCCACATACCCCATTTGGGTATTCACTTGTCCATCATACTGTTATAATTTTAACAGGCAAATCGGTTTATTAATAATATTACTAAGTATCAGGGTGTTAGTTTACACACCTGATAATACGAGCCTAGAAATCCTGACCCAAAGCGATCTAAGTCCCTCGATTGCTAACTCCTACAATCGGCCAAACATTAGGGGTTAGGCACTTACAACATTCGGCCATCAACCATCAACCAAAGAATCAACATTACCCATTACCTTATACTAGCGAATGGTTTGATTTCCAACCAAACCCCGAACCAATAGTGGTTCTCTTTGACAATCGGCCTTCACCTCGAAATAGAATCATTAATCACTAATTAACTTGACTCAATGAAATAAAGGAATCAACTAATAGTATTGACCCTTACCAAAACTTACCCTCTTGGCTAATCGTAAAACGAAGGCTCCACTTGATTGTATCCAAAATCCAAATGACCTATAACAAAGAGATTAATACCCTTCCAAAAATAACCATATTCGGCCCTTAAGCAAACCAACATCAACAGAGTGTAAGGGAGAAGGGAGGTGACCATTCGGCCAATCACTTACCCAACACTCTATATTCGGCCAAGGCTTGTGCCAAAAGAAGAATAAAAGATTCGGTCAAGGTGATTTATACCAATCACGATTTTCTACGAGTTGAAGAGGAGAGTAAACAAAGTGCAACAGAATAGTAGTGATATTCGGCCAAGTAACAAAATAGAACAAGGAGATAAAAAGTACTTCTGATTTGAAGAAAAAGAAAAGATGAATGGTATTTGAGAGAATGGGAGTTTCGGCTTAATGAAATGGTAAGGCACCCATGCAAGATTCGGCTAGGAGGGAGATATGAATTCGGCACAAGAGTTATGAAAGAATGAAAAAGAAAAGAAAGAACAAAAAATGAGAAAGAGGGTCATCAATTCGGTTTCAACAATTGAAAAAGAAAAGAATTGATTGAGAACTTTCGGTTTCTAAGGGTGAAAAATGAGAGAATTTCCTATGGCAAAAATCGGCTTGTTTTGACAAAAATGGAAGAATCTTGGTTGCTACTAACCTTTGACCGAAACCACCAAAATGCCAAAAATGAAATTCGGCACATCCAACCCCATACCAAGCCGTCACTCCCCCCACTCCAAACTCCCTAAAATTCGACCTCAAACCCCCCATTCACTCCACTCCACACATTTCAAATGTGTGGACCAAGTCACACTCCACTATTTACTCTCCACCATCCTTTTGAATGTGAAGACTTGGTCCAAGCTAGAGTTTCACTAGCCTTCTACCTCTCCTCCATGCCGTCCCAAAAAGAAGTAAAAAGGAGAACTCTGCAGCTCGAACGCTGGACCTCCCTCTCCTGAAGATGACGCCACATCAAGCTCCCCCATGTGGCGCATGCTTTGCCACTCCACCAGCTCCTCTTTTGTGCTCAGAAACACAACATAAAATACACATCCCTCAGCTCCATCAGCTCCCCTGACTTAACACCCAAAACCAAAATTTTCCCATACACTCAGGCATACACCTAGCCTATAATTAAGTCCCGAAACTACACAAACCACAACACAGCATACCAAACACATGCAAAACATGCAACAACAAAATAGCCCCTAACCCGGGATATTACATGATCCCACATAACTTACCTCGGCAGACCCACTGCACAAGGCCGTGGCTGAGCCACCGATCACATCGTGATCCCAACAGTAATCTGTCTACGGTGATGCGCTCAGCTATCAACCGCCGAGATGGGCACCTAGCCAACATCTCCCTTGATGAAGCACACAGCTATCCATCAAGCCCCAATATAGCACAAGGCTAACATTAGTCCACGTACATCATATGTACTCCCCGTCCTTCTCTGCTCAAATCCACCTCCCATGCATATATGTCAAGGTATCATATCAAATCAACATGAATAATGAATGCACATCACATGCTCATAAATAATTTAATATCACACTTTACCAACCTCATTAACCGATTACCCACACATGGGTATTCATCACTTCACCTTTTTATTGTCGGCTATCACACATCATACACAAGCATACATATTAAAAATAAATTAACCGAAGAAACAGTGCGATGATTACGCACCTGTTTGATACAATCAACTAAACCTTGAAGTCACACGTTGCACCTAAAGGCTTGTCGCAATCCCTAACATAATACCACATTAATTCAGCCTTAGCACACTTAGAGAAAACTTAGGGCCATTCGACCAAGACAAGAATATCAGAATAATTCTTACCACCATTTACCACCTGATTAACATAGAAAAGAGGCTACGCTTAATTGTTTCCAAATCCCGGAGACCCTATAACAAAACGGTTCCAAAACAATCGATTAACACACTTCCAATCAAATGCCGAAATCAACTCTTACCTTTGTAAAAGCCGATAGAGAACAGAGAGCAGAACATAAGGCATTCGGCCTTGAACACCAACCTTCCTCTAAAAACCCGATTGAAGAAAAAGAGAAGAGACCACCCTTGCTTGAACTTTTGGCCAACACTAAATAAATGGAAGAAGAGGGTTCGGCTAAAGTGAACAAGTGAAAAGAAGGGACGTTATTGGTGTTGGTAGAGTATGGAAAGAAAAGAAAGAAAGAAAGAAAATAAATGATGAATGTTTAGAAGTAAAGGGCTAAAATTCGGCTAAAGAAAGAGCACACCCCCATTTATAGAATTCGGCCACTCCTCCCACATGAAGAAACCAAGATTCGGCCATCACTCATGGCCACTAATTCAAACCAATTTGAATTAGCCAAATCCCTTACTTTACTCCTCCCAATCCATTCAAATAAATAAAAATAAAACCCAACTATTATCCAATATCACCTCTTTAATTTAAAAATACAAAATAAAATACTAAAAGACCACCCTTCCAGCCGAATTTAAACACCACCAAATACCTTTGGCCGGCCACCATTTCCTCTTTCATTATAACCCAAATTCCTTTCCTATTTTATATCAAAAAAATAATTAGAAATAAAGGCCACCATTATCTTCTAATAAACAAAAATAAAATAAATCTAGCATTGATCCATTATCCCCTTTGAATTTAAAAAAAAAACAACTAGCTTGATCCTTATCTTCCAAATCCATGTGCCGTCCAATTCACCCCACCTCTTCACGCCAGCTTGTAAAAAAAATCAAACTCCAAGTTGCTATCCCTATGGTTCGAACACAGGCCCTGCTCCAGCAAGCTACAAGCCATGCCCTAGGCCACTCTGCCATGGTGCTCTTTGTGATATAAATTCGCCCCATTTTCTTTTAAAGCCTCCTTCCTTGGTTCCCCCTTGCCTTAACGCCAAAACAAAAATAAAACCCCCATTTGCTGCTCACGCCACTCGAACCTAGGACCAGCTGGAACCTCCACACGCTGCCAGCCGCTTTGCCAAGGCACCGTTTGTGTCATAGACTCGCCCCAGCTTCTTTTAAGCCCTCTCTATCTTTAACGCCAGCTTGCAAAATAAACATCCAAAATTCTGCTTCCCTTGCGCCTTGAATTCACGACCTGCACCAAGCCCCCCTTACAACGCCCCAAGCCACTTTACCAGTCCATCTTTCTTGTCCACCAACGCCCACAACGTCCTTTAACCCTCTTTAACTCAGCCCCCTCATTTTAATGCCAACACCCAAAAATAAAAACGCCTTGCTGCCACCTTGATTCGAACCCAAGCCCTTGATGGCGCTATATATCACTTCTTGGGCGCATAGAAGCCACTTTACCAAGGCATTTCTTATGCCCAAAAACGCCTAAAATTAATCTTAAGGCCTCTCTAGCCAAACTCCCATTTTTCACTTAAAAATCAAAAAATTCCTAAGTCATCCCTTACCTTCTAGGGTTCTCCAAACCCCTTAAAACTCGTCCAAGCACACAATAAGCCTATCAATACCTGAGTTATGCACTAAATGCATAACCCCTAGAACCCGGATGTTACAGGAACAATGTCAAATTTTACTTAAGCAAGATATCATGCGTTTTCCGGTTATGATGCTTGAGTAAGCCATGCATGCAAACATCCGTAAATGAAAAGTTACCAAACATAGACCATAAATATTTAAAAATTACAAACACCATGGAGGACAGAGCTTATGAAAGCTCAGTGTGAGTTGAATAATTATTTAAATAAATATAAATATCAAATACAGTGAAACATATTAGCATTAATAGAACAACACAAAACCATCATTGGAATTTCATATCATTGCATAGCCATTATGAAATTGATGTCAAATGGTGTATGAGCATGGGGTGATGCAAATGATGCAATGCAAAACTTCGTACCCAAACCATCCACTACACACCAAGAGTTACCTAGAACCCGTCTACCAAAATCCAACAAATGCGAGCAAAGCTCGATGTGGTAAAACCACCAAATGAACATATTTTCCGAAAATCTACCATTTAACGAATAAATGCAATAAAATAACCAAATCTCCTTAAATATCTGGTACAATGCACTAACTACGAGTAAATGCAGACTTAATATGCTGTCGAATCTCCACGAAACTCCTTCGTCAACCATAATATCAATCCCACCCCAATGCACATCCAAGATTCCATACAATCTCATACATAGTCATGATTCAATGCTTTCACATTTCTTTGGCATGATCAACACACCATTATATTATTAAATACTTTCAGTAAATATGATCATTTATCCAACTTCAGTTCACCATTAAGATGGTGTCGCTCAACAAGTCACCATCTCATATAACTTACAATTATTTTTTAAGTGCATGTATAATAGTTTTTCAAATATTTCATAGCAAATCATTCATACAAATATATCGTCCGTAAGCCACAATCTCATTCAGAACCATGCTATGCATACAATCAACAAACATCATATCAAATAATCATCAACAATAATATCAATCACACAATTATTTAGTCATTCTCACATTTATGCTAACATGACGTACCTGGTTTGGCCACTTACAATTTAATTACTTAGCCATTTAGTCAAGCTCGAACAACAAGCTTAGTCATCAATTAAATCATTTAAAAATAATATTAAATCACTCAAGTTAATGAGTTAGGACCCACACTGTATTTTACGCTTTACTGCGGCACACTTGCAAATCTCACGGTTTCTCTTTAAAACTTTAATATGAACCTAAATTAAAAATCATCATGTAACAACCGATTTTTTAATAGTGTCAGAAACAATAGTTTAGGGGCCACAAGTCCGACAAGCGAGTCTGTAAATATTATTAATTAATATTTATGAGTCAAATATATAGTTATAATAAATTTTGATTTGATAATTTATGTTATTTGAACGAATAAATAGGTTCAAGTGGTATATCCCTAAAGTCAAGTGGTTTTAGAAAAAGAGGTATCGAGACCTTGTTTATATAAACTGAGCTTAAGAATATGTTATTAAATATTTACGGAGTGTTATTAGGGTTATCTTAAAATTTGGTTAACAAATTTTAATGTTTAGATAGTTAGTTAATTAAAAAGGACTAAATCATAAAAGTTGCAAAAGTTGGTCGTTCTTAGTTTAATTGTACTAAATGTCTATGAAATCATGAATTGAAGGTTTTGTATTGTAAATATACCTATTTAGATGGTGGTGGCAAGTTGGTCACCTTTAATTAGGAAATTTTGGATGTTTTAAAGGTTAAACGTGTAATTTAATAAATAAAACCAAAATTAAAAGAAATCAAAACATGTTATCATCTTCAAAAGACCATCTCCACCGAAAATAAGAACAAAAAGACAATTTTTAGGAGTTCAAAGTTCGATCATGCTTGAAATGATGCATGGTATGTGATTTTGATCCTGTTTTTAATGATTTTTATGTTTTTGCGATCGTTGTAGCATAATCTAGCTAACCTGGAGGTCAATTTGTATTATTGTTAAAAGTCTAGGGACTTTTTATGAATGAGTTTAAGGTTTTTTATTTTAATTTATAAATTATTAAAGTTGGTAGTTAAATATAAGTATTCTGGTAAGTGATTTTTGATGATTTTAATGTTTAGCAATTAAATAGTTGAAATAGTAAAATTCAAGGAACGTTGTGTGAAATGAGGGAAAATGTGGGCTGGTATGGAACCCTAGGAAAATCAGCAAACAGGAGATTTTATTAATTTTGGTTAAATTACAAGTTTCGAATTTAGGGACTAAATTGCATAAAAAGTTAAATATTGGGGATAAATTATTAAAATTCCCATTGATAAGGATTATAAGTTGAACTAAGTATTGTAAGTTATTTAAATGGTTTAATTGAGTGAAATTATTATTTAGATCACAAAATGAATCAATCGAATCTAAATCGAGGAGAGGCTAATGTGTCAAATTAGTCATTGGCTTCGTTTTTAAAACTGTAATTGTCGAGGTAAGTTCTTAATGTAATGATATGTAGATGTATGTTTCTTTATGATTATATCATTGTTTACTATTTGATTGGATATATGTGAAATTTCATTAGTTACCTATATACTATTAAATATTATGGATAAGTACAAATGAAAATGAATATTTGGTGGTAGCAATTCTTGTGGTTGCACATCTGTAACACCCCAAACCCGGCCCATTCGCTATGACTGAATCTGGCATGCCACTGCGAAAATCGTTTGAAAAACTTTTGACTTAGAGATTAAAAACATAAAATTTTGTTGTCTTTACTAAAACATTGTGTAATTAAAGTTCCAAATAAAATTAAGTTGTTTAAAATAAAACATTTTCAAATAATAATATAATCGACAATCTAACTTAAAACATAATAAAAATCCTTAAATACTTAAAGTGGCCCTTATTACAATAAATAACCTTTCATAGATAAAATGTGTAAAACAAATAAAATATCTTCTGCATGGGCCACCTCGTATCCACTCCAACCCGGTCTAAGCTTTATGCATCACCTGTAAGGTTTGAGAAAAAATTGGGTGAGTCAACAGACTCAGTGCATAGTTATTACACATGTCCCCACATATGGGCTTGGCCCAAATCCACACATCAATCACATATCAGATGATAAGGCAATATATCCACATAATTTCACATGTTGGGCTTGGCCCATATCCACATTGATCCACATAATTAGTCATGCAAAATGCATAAATATGCAACATGAATCCAAACCCAACCTAGAGTCCATCCGTTACTCCTACCTTAGCAGACTCCCTGCTGAAGGCCGTGGCTAATCCACCGATCACATAGTGATCCCACATATCTTACCTTAGCAGACTTGCTGCCCAAGGCCGTGGCTAAGCCACCGATCAAATAATGATCCTCATATCTTACCTTGGCAGACTTGCTGCCCAAGGCCGTGGTTAAGCCACTGATCAAATAATGATCCTCATATCTTACCTTGGCAGACTTGTTGCCCAAGGCCGTGGCTAAGCCACCGATCAAATAATGATCCTCATATCTTACCTTGGCAGACTTGCTGCCCAAGGCCGTGGCTAAGCCACAGCCTTAGGCAGCAAGTCTGCTAAGGTAAGATATGTGGGATCACTATGTGATCGGCGGATTAGCCACGGCTTTCGGCAGGGAGTCTGCTAAGGTAGGAGTAACGGATGGACTCTAAGTTGGGTTGGGCTTCATGTTGCATATTTATGCATTTTGCATGACTAATTATGTGGATCAATGTGGATATGGGCCAAGCCCAACATGTGAAATTATGTGGATATATTGCCTTATCATCTGATATGTGATTGATGTGTGGATTTAGGCCAAACCCATATGTGGGGACATGTGTAATAACTATGCACTGAGTCTGTTGACTCACCCAATTTTTCTCAAACCTTACAGGTGATGCATAAAGCTTGGACCGGGTTGGAGTGGATACGAGGTGGCCCATGCAGAAGATATTTTATTTGTTTTACACATTTTATCTATGAAAGGTTATTTATTGTAATAAGGGCCACTTTAAGTATTTAAGGATTTTTATTATGTTTTAAGTTGGATTGTCGATTATATTATTATTTGAAAATGTTTTATTTTAAACAACTTAATTTTATTTGGAACTTTAATTACACAATGTTTTAGTAAAGACAACAAAATTTTATGTTTTTAATCTCTAAGTCAAAAGTTTTTCAAACGATTTCCGCAGTAGCATGCCAGATTCGGCCATAGCGAATGGGCCGGGTTGGGGGTGTTACAATTTGGTATCAGAGCCTAGGTTCAAAACTCGGCTTTGAGGGTTTTGGGCCCAAAAATATTTTTAGATGGACTTTTCAAAGGTTTGGGTTTTATAAATTTTTCAGGTTATTCTGGCATGGCACCTGTATCTCTGACCCGAAGTCCACCAGGTAAGTACCTCTAATTGTTGTGTGAATTATTATATGATTGGTATGTGGGTATGATGGGAACATAGATTAGTATATTAAGTTATTGAACTTTAGGACTAGACTACTCAAACACAAGTACATAAGACTTAAGGATTATCGAACAAATCTGTGATTAAGTCGCCGAGTTAAGATGTGGCAAATCATTTGTTGCGCATGTCAGGAGTGGATTCAGATGAAGAGCTTGGTATTTAAGTAGTCCTAGCGACTCACCTCCTCTTTACTCGAATCCTACCTGGTGCGTAGCTACGGTTCTCCTTAACCAAGAGGACCTATTCACGGGCTAAACCCAATAACTAAAACCCAAAAGGAACTAGCCATACTGTTTTATAAAGATCTTAGTTTTAAATTTACCAAATTACCCCTCTGATTTATAAAATCCTTTTAGATTTGAGAATTTTCTGAAATACACTCGATTTGCAAAATTATTAAAATACCCTGAGCGGTAAAATTACAAAAATGCCCCTGATTTATAAAATTACCATGTTACCCTCGACTTTTATGAAAATATTCTTACTTTACAAAATACCAAAACCCCTATTTTGCAAAATGCTAAGATACCTTGATTTGGAAAATTTACAAAATAACCCCGATTTCTGAAATTTTTGCAATACCATTGATTTGGTAGAATTTTCAAAATAACTTCGAGATTTGTATATTCTGGAATGCCTTTGATTTGTAAAGATTTTCAAATTGACCCCGATTTATTTCTAAAATACCCTATAGGAAAAATGACAGAAATACCCCTGGGTTGGGAATGGACAAAGATGCCCATAATAGTGTGTTGAACGTTGTGAATGAATGTGATTCTCTGAATTAGAATAGTAAACTTGAGATGAAAACTTTGATTGATCGAAAGAACCACTATTAAACTTCATTTCATAAAACTGTTCACGGATAATCAGTGGAACAAAATTTCTAATGCATAAAACTTTTAAATCAGATTAAGACGCGACGTTAGAAATGAGCTCTAGGGGACGTGGTCGTCGTGGACGCGGTAGAGGCAGAATGGCCGTATCAGAACCCGTTAGATCGGGTCAAGGGTCTAAGAATGAGGTACCACCACCACCAGCTTTTGGTGTTGGCGGCCAGACGGACGGGAATGATCTTTGTATCGCAGTCGTGGCTGCGAGTCCTTGAAATGGTGGCTGGTGCTGGAGGAAATGGGAGAGCTCGGAAGTCTGTACCCGAGCAACTTCAATCCAACAGAGCTGAGGTGTTCCGTGGCGTATCTGGTGTGGCATCCAGTACGGCTGAATATTGCTTGGAAGCAACCGAGCGAATTATGGATGAGCTCGATTTAATCTTGAGAGAAATCAAGGAATGGTGGCGCTACTTCAGCGACGAGGCGTGTCAGTGGTGGCTCACGGTACGGGATGGTGCTACAGCTGAGGATCTCACTTGGGAGTACGTTAAGGCAGCATATCAGAAGAAGTATGTTGGTACTCAATATATTGATGCACAAAGGAAGGCATTTTTGGGGCTCGTTCAAGGGAACAAGTCCGTAGCGGAGTACGAAGCTGAATTCCTAAGGTTGAGCCGGTATGCTCGAGGAGTAGTTGCTACGGAGCATGAACGATGTGTCTGATTTGAGGACGGATTAAGGGATGACCTGAGGTTGTTGATAGCTCCACACCAAGAACGGGAGTTCGCTGTGTTG
The DNA here is from genome assembly GCA_025503065.1 of Gossypium bickii. Taxonomy (NCBI): domain Eukaryota; kingdom Viridiplantae; phylum Streptophyta; class Magnoliopsida; order Malvales; family Malvaceae; genus Gossypium; species Gossypium bickii. The sequence continues at coordinate 98,082,264 of CP106714.1, read as the reverse complement.
GTAGAGAAGGCTAAGGTAGCTGAGGGGATTAAGGACTCTGTGAGGCAGAACAGAGATAGGGATAGGAACTGGGATAAGAGGAGTTTTGGACCGTCAGAATCGTCTGATAGCTTTTAGAAAAGACCGAGGATCGAGAATTTTACTCGTGTTTCTATGCCAGCTGCGGGAAATCAGGACCGTTCATGTGCTCGGTGTGGAAGGTATCATAGTGGCGAGTGCTGAAATCGGGACCAGGAGTGTTTTAGGTGTAAATCCAAGTCTCATTTGATTAAAGACTGTCCCCAGGATCCGAATAAGTCTCAGACAGTAGGCCAGGGTTATGAGCAGCCGGACAGAGGTGGTCAGCAAGCGATGAGGGGTCGTGGTCCGAACCATGGAGGAAATGGTTCTGGCCGAGGTCGTGGAGCACCAGGCCGAGATAATGGTAACACTGAGGCAAGACAGCCAGGTCTGGTGTATGCAGTTCGTCGGAGGGAGGATAGTGATGTGCCAGATGTGGCAATGGGTAAGTTTCTTATGTCTGGAATACCCTTTATTATCTTGTTTGTTATAGAGCTAGTTTGTATTTCTGTTGCTAGTGAAGTGGATGGAACCTTGAGTGTGAACTTTGAGATCGTGTATAGAAATATGTTAGTTTTATTAAGATCGAGTCTTGCAGAGTAGCGTAATATGGTAAATTAGGATGCACGACTGTTAGTTAGTTGGAAATTTCGAGGACGAAATTTCTTTAAGGAGGGTAGAATTGTAATATCCTGAATTAGGGGTTATTTGTGATGGTATTATTTTGCAAGAGTTCCGTTTGTTGTGTTGTTAATTGAGATGTTCTAGGGCTTAGGAATAAGCCAAGGGTAGGCTCGAGTTGTAGGAAAAATTTAATTTTCAAGCTTTAGTTAAAGGGAGTTGAAGGAGCTAGGGGTTAAGAGTAAATCGTGGGGAATTTTAGCACAAGAATTGGCTTGGTAAAGTGGCAAGGAGGCACCACTTAGAGCCTTGAAGGTGACGCCACAAGTAGTGTGAGGGAGCTTAGGTTCGAATCCTATGGATGACACTAAGATGACTTTTATTTTTGCTTTTGTATGGCATGTGTTGGTCAAATTTTAATTATGGTAAGGATGGACTTTGTTATTTTTGGATAGTAGACTAAAGGAAAAAGGCAAGTACTTATTTATGGTATGGAATCAAGGAGTTAAGGTAGGATAAGGGGACATAAGGCTTGAAGTATGGGGTGATGTTTTGGAAACTCTTCTATGGCCACTAGTCCATGTATGTGGACGACATTTTGGTCTAGGGGGAGGGTTGACCATTTTTATTGGAGGCTTTGGTAGGTTGGACTTTATATTTTTATGGTAAGTTGAATGATAGTTTAGGTAAGCTTGATGTTTGGGAAAGAAATCATTTGATTAAAGGTTGATGTGAGAACATAAGGCATGTTGTAAGGTGATATGCTATGGAAAGTTTTGTGTAGAAAGTTTGACATGAATGTGGATGGTATTGGTGTCTAGGGGGGTTAGCCGAATGTTGATAGGAATTTGGGGGGTTTTAGTTGGTCAATTCTAACATTTTGTGCAACTTTTGCATTTTACTTTTCCTCTCCAAAATCTTCCTCCTTAGCCGATTGTGTCTTGGGCATTTGGTACAATTTTTGTTTTAGTTTTGGCATTGTTTTCTTGTTTAGTGTCAAAGCCGAAAGGACCATTGTGGTTTGCCGAATTTTCTTTTAGGCATTTGGCCGAATATTCATTTGAGTCTCTCTCATATTTTATTTTCTTTGAAGCCTAAAACCAACTCATTTCCCTTCATCTCTTTCTTCATCTTTAGTGGTTAGCCGAACCTTCCTTCCCTCCATTTCTTTTTTTCTTTCTTCCACATTTGCTCAAAGCCGAAAACATCCCTCTCCCATTATATTTTCTTCTATCCATTCTCTTCTTTCTTCTGTTGCCGAATCATCCTTCTCCTATTTCTTTTACTTTTCTTTTCCTTTCTCTTTCTCCACTCTAGCCGAATCCTTTTTGTTGTTACAAATCAACCATATTGCCGAAACTTCCCATACTCTTTTTGTTTTGTCTTAGCCGATTCTAATAAGGGTTGTTTAAGGAATTTTCGACAAAGTTCTTAAGCAAGTGACGATTTCGGGATTTAATCGATTGTGCCAAAACAGGTGCGTAGTTATCGCACTGTTCTTTTGTTGTGTGTATGTGTTATATATATAAATATGTATATGATGTGCATGGTAGCTGAATTGATGGCTAAAAAGGTGGATGCCCAGGTTGGGTAATCAATTGACAAGGTCAATATTTATGACGTTAATTTACATATGATATATGTATGAAAATGTGATGGCATGTGATATATGCTTATTTTTATGATATTGTGGCATGATACATGGGACTTGGGATGTGACTATCGAAGGAAAGGGTGTACGTTATGTACGTGGTCTGATGTTAGCCTTGTGCTACATTGGCGCTTGATGTTAGCTATGTGCTTCATCAAGGGAGGTGTTGGCTATGTGCCACATCTCGGCGGATGATAGCTGTGTGCTTCACCGTAGATTGAGGATGACCTCGAGTCACCTCGTGGATATTGACATAAGGGATCACTTAGGTGATCGGTGGCTTAGCCACGGCCTTGTGCAGCAAGTCTGCCAAGGTAAGATATGAGGATCATTATTTGATCGGTGGCTTAGCCACGGCCTTGGGCAGCAAGTCTGCCAAGGTAAGATATGAGGATCATTATTTGATCGGTGGCTTAGCCACAGCCTTGGGCAGCAAGTCTGCTAAGGTAAGATATGTGGGATCACTATGTGATTGGTGGATCAGCCACGACCTTCGGCAGGGAGTCTGCTAAGGTAGGAGTAACGGATGGACTCTAGGTTGGGTTGGGCTTCATGTTGCATATTTATACATTTTGCATGACTAATTATGTGGATCAATGTGGATATGGGCCAAGCCCAACATGTGAAATTATGTGGATATATTGCCTTATCATCTGATATGTGATTGATGTGTGGATTTGGGCCAAGCCCATATGTGGGGACATGTGTAATAACTATGCATTGAGTCTGTTCACTCACCCAATTTTTCTCAAACCTTACAGGTGATGCATAAAGCTTGGACCGGGTTGGAGTGGATACGAGGTGGCCCATGCAGAAGATATTTTATTTGTTTTACACATTTTATCTATGAAAGGTTATTTATTGTAATAAGGGCCACTTTAAGTATTTAAGGATTTTTATTATGTTTTAAGTTGGATTGTCGATTATATTATTATTTGAAAATGTTTTATTTTAAACAACTTAATTTTATTTGGAACTTTAATTACACAATGTTTTAGTAAAGACAACAAAATTTTATGTTTTTAATCTCTAAGTCAAAAGTTTTTCAAACGATTTCCGCAGTGGCATGCCAGATTCGGTCATAGCGAATGGGCCGGGTTTGGGGTGTTACAACATCAGTGAAATGAATGTAACAATTTTATAGTATATGTATGGTAGTAATGAAGTGCCTCTAAATGATGGATATCTATAAATGTAAAGAATTTCATTATAATGCCCGGTGGAATGTAGTAAACGGTTCAGATACGATTGGCATACCAATAGGGTTTGAATGCACGCTTGTATGGGTTTGCACTTCAGTGCCTCTAATTGCACATTTGTGCCACTATCTACACTTCGGTGCCTCTATTAAGCTTCATTGATGCCTTTGGTGTGGTGTTGTAACCTGAGTATTCGAGTCAATTTGCTATAGTTCAACGGGCCATGATATTTTATGTTTAAATGATAAATTACTCTTGAGTTGGATTAATGTACAATGGTATGTTTATGTATATATATTTATGAACAGAAGCATGGATTGCTTTGATTTTAGCCATTCTTTATATTGAATTATATGAGATGAATGTTTTGATTAGTATAGTTTGTTTAATAATGAATATTAATGCTTGGTATAATTATATGATTCATATGTCTATAAATATGTTATCTAGTTATCTTTATGGTGTGCTTAGAGAATTAAATGATTATATGAGAAATTTCCAAGTATTCAAGCTGTTTCACTTGGTTTAACGGGTAAATAGAGCTTTAAAGGGTATGTGATTACACGAAATGAACTATGATATTTGAGTAATGATATGGAGTATGATGAAATTTTTAATTGAAAAGTAAAGATGGTTTAGTATATATGTATGAGTGGTGAATTATAAAAGGGAAATCTGGATATGTTTTTGTGACACCTTTAACCCGTATCCGTCACCAGAACAGGGTTACAGAGCAATACCAAAATTTACAGAACAAATAAAAAGATATTTTATATCATATAGCATTCATATCAGAAACCAGTCGTAATCAAGCATAATGTCCCTTATATTAGCCATCGAGACCCAAAATACACATTAGAATCAAGTCATGACTAAATCGGGAACTCAAAGAATTTGTAACGCCCTGAATAATTTATTTTTGTTTCTGTTAAAGTCAAACATAAATGTGCATTTGCTTCAGTGGTTAAGTGGTCTGGGTGTGTGTTTAAGATCTTAGATTCAAGTCTTCATTTTTTCAAATTTTGTTATTTTCTAATTCTGGCTTTAACTTTGTTGAGTGAGCTTATATACAATTGTCTGTTAATCCATATCAAAATGAGCCTACTGGTTCGAGTGGTAAGGGAGTTAGTGTGTAGCGAGGGTGTTAATTTTTGTTCGGTTGTCTGATAGAGTTTCCATAGAGCTAAACTTCTGAGGTGGTTGTGAGTTAGTGGGTTAATGGGAGAGAAATAAGGGATTTGTGATGTTTCAAATTTCATTTTTATCTCTCACCCAAGTTTTCTGACTTCAGTTTGTTTGCCATTCTTTTTTGGTTCTGTCGTTTTGTCCTTTTTGTTCAGCATCTGTGTTGTTTGTTTCTCTTCCTTCTCTCTTCTGTTATTTTGTTCCCTTTAATCGATTTAATTTCTCTTTTCTATTTTTCGCGTGATCTCGGTAGGCTTTTTGTTTCATCTTCGTTTTGTGCCGTGAGGATAGTTTTAGGAAATCTAAATTCTGCAAATGGTTGTCTAGGTGAAGGTAGTCAAACTGTGGTTTTCGCCTCAACAGTTTAACTTTCGTGTGTAGTTGTCTTTGCGATGGTAAGTTTTGAGCGTTGCTCAATTTTAGGTTTGTTAAATTCATAATTCGTTGCTCATTGGGCATTGGAATTCTGTTTTTAGGTGCTGCTGGTCTCAAGGATGGTTTCACATCAAAACCGTAACAGGTGTGTTCCCAAAACGCAGAAAATCGAGCTTCGACGAAAGCCGAAAAACCACACTGTCGATGCCACACAAGCATGTGCCTGGTCGTGTGGTTTGCCGTGTATGAAACACAGTCGTGTGTTTGACATGGACATGGTCATGTGCAAGACACGACAGTGTGGTGTTGTGAGCGTGGCCGTGTGGGCCACAGGGGCTAGGCCAAGTTGGGCATCTAGGCCCACACAAACATGCCACACGGGCATGTGGGTTTTAGGCCAGATCGTGTGAGCCACACAGGCAAGGCCGATCTGGGCGTGTGGGCTACACAAGCGTGTGGGTCTACACGGGCATGTGGGCCCATAATTTTAAAATTTTCCCTAGGGTTGCACAAGTCGTTCCAATCGACTATAGGCATACTGTAGGGTCAGTTAGGGCTAACCAAACCCTATTTTGTGTGCTATGATATTCTAATAGATTGATCTGAATAGGATACTAAATGTATGTCTGACTGTACTGTTTAAACATACATGTTAAGCATGTTAAATCTGTTATTTCTGTATCTGTATTCTGTATCTGTGTTTGGGGTGGGATTTGCATATGTGGAGGAAGTGAACTGTTTGGCGTCATTTTGCCTATATTCTGGCAGCTTGACTGCATATTTTTTGTAATGTATCGCATCAACACTATATGGTGCGTAGGGATGGGTGAGTGTTTTTAACCCCACATGGTGTGATGGGATGGTCGAAGATAGTGTGTAGAGGATGGAGGTAGGATTCACTGTATCTGTTCTGTTTATCTGATTCTGATAACTGTATCTGCTATCGACATGGGTCCGAATCTGTATCTGATTGATCATGAAAATCTTTGTATGTTACATGTCTATTTCTGTTGGGTTACACGCTGGATTTACGAAATCTCACATTTGTTTGTCTATTCTGTTCAAGTAATCTACAAACTTAGATGGATCAGTGCGACGGAGACTCAGTGGTGACCACTCAACTGAGAACTATTTATAATTAGTAATTTATAGGTTTTATTTAAAATTCTAGATTTAATTGAGAGGTTGTAATTTTTGGGACTCTCTGGACTGTATGGTTTTTAACTATTGGTTTTGGTTTTGTTTGTTTGCTATCCTTCATGGATTGAAAAAACATTTTATGAAAATGACGGTTTTATGCAAACAAAGGTTTTTCTGAAAATACAAACTAGATTTCCAAAATATAACGGTTTTATTGAAATTCCGCCATAAATTATGTTTTGGCAAATGAAATAATTGAATAACACTTCCAATGATAGTTATAAAAATGAATATGGGTTTTAAAACTTGGATGATCTATCGAACAACTATACAAAGTTTTGTCAAAGTAACACTATTTTCAAAACCCTCCTTTGTTACACTTCCTAATTCAGCCATAACGTGTAAGCCGGGTTTAGGGTGTTACATTTAGTGGTATCAGAGCCAGGTTGCAAAATTCGGGCTGTGAATTTTTGGTTCCAAAATTGTGTTTAAAAAAGAACTGATTTTCAAATAGTTTAGATAATTTGAGAAAGTATGTAGTACACCGAGTCTCCGACGCCGATCTTGTAAGTATTTCTGAACTTAGATAGAATATTCTGGAAATACTATAGTTAGTACTTTTTGAAATTGTACTGAGTTAGTTAGAGACTGAAACCTCTAAAAACATTTCTGAACTTCTGGTAATTTACGCATAAAATATCAGCTAATAAATACTAGAACTGATACATAAAATTTTATAATGTAGATAAAATATGAAATTTACGATGAGCGCTCGTGGAACTCGTGGTCATGGTATTCATGGGCACAGTAGAGGCCGCAGGGGGCTCGTGCTGAGCCTTCCTCTTTGGGCAGCATGCCAAACTTAAACACGAGTGAGACACCGGTTTCGCCTGCTACTGAGACTGGCTCTCAAATCCGTTCTACTGGGGACGACACACTGTTCCAAGCCATGTTGAGGGTGTTGGAGAGGGTCGTTGGACCCCATCCTTAATTTAGAGGCCGTGGGTCAGTAATTGAATGACTCCAATCCAATGAGACTGAGCTGTTTATGGGTGTCACTGGAGTCGCTCTTACTGTGGACGAGTATTGGTTGGAGGCCACTGAGAGGATTATAAATGATATAAACTATACTCTTTAGTAGAAACGTAAGGGTGCAGTCTCTTCGCTTCGTGAAGAGGCGTATCAATGGTGGTTATCGGTTAAGGAGGTACTCAGCCTGATCGTCTAAACTAGAAATTCTTGAAGACTGCTTTTCATGGGAAGTATGTGGGTGCGAGCTATGTAGATGCTCGTAGGCATGAGTTCATGAATCTAACGCAAGGTGATAGATCTATGGCCGAGTATAAGGCCAAGTTTTTGAGGTTGAATAGCTACGGTCAAGGCATGGTGGCATCTGAGTATGAGAAATGAGTCCATTTTGAAGATGGCTTGAGGGATAATTTGAGAGTATTGATAGCTCCGCAGAGGGAACATGAGTTTGCAATTTTGGTAGATAAGGCGAAGATCGCCGAAGAGATTAAGTGCGTGGAGTGCCAGAATAGGGACCGAGAGAGAGGCAATAATAAGAGGGATTCAGAGCCCCCTAGTTCATTTTAGAGGCCTAAGAAATGGGCCAGACCTGATGGGCAGGTTAGAGTGGGGGTTCCTGTTGGCCTTATGGAGATTCAGCCATGAGGTGATTGTGGTAGGCGCCATTCGGGCGAGTGTTGGATGAGGTTAAGGGCTTTTATGAGGTGTGGATCTTTGGAGCACTGTATTAGAGAGTGTCCATAGTAGGCTGATCAGATGCATGCTTCAGGATCGGGTTCTTTACAGCCTCGGAGGGTAGTTTAGCAACCACCTAGGGGCCGTGGACCGGCTAGGGGAGGTAATGGTTTGGGACGAGGACAGAGAGCACCGAGCAAAGGTGCTAGTCAGACTAAGGTGAGGTAGCCTACATTGGTTTATACTACTCGGCGCTGAAAGGATAGAAATGCTCCTGATGTTATCACCGGTACGTTATTTATTTTTGATGTACCTTATACTGCTCTAATAGACATAGGTTCTACACACTCCTATGTAGCTAGTACTATCACTAAAAACCTGGGGATTTTTGTTGAGAGCTCTTCTAGTGAGATTACTGCATTGAGTCCATTAGGGCAGTCTGTACGGGTTAATAAACTTTATAGGAATGTTCCGTTAGAAGTGCAAGGGGTTGTATTTCTGGAAAATCTAATGGAGTTACCATTTGGGGAGATCGACTTGATTCTGGGTATAGATTAGTTGGTTGAGCATCAAGCTACTTTGGATTACGTGACTAAGAGGGTCATTCTGAGGACCGAGGATGATAAGGAGGTGGTTGTGATTGGTGAGTGTCGAGTTATCTTTCTAATGTGATCTCCGCTCTTGTAGCTAAGAAATTGGTTCGGAAAGGGTGTGAGGCATATTTGGCTTACGTCAGTGTTTCTTTTTTTGGGGATTCTTCTGTCGGAGATATCAGAATTGCGAGGGAATTTTTGAATGTCTTTCCTGAGGAGTTACCTAGTTTACCTTCAAATCGGGAAGTTGAGTTCGGCATTGAGCTTCTAACGGGTACAGCTCCAGTATCCATCGCTCCATACCTATGGCACCGAAAGATCTTACAGAGCTTAAGGCTCAACTTCAAGAGCTTCTAGATCATGGTTTCATCCACCCTATTGTGCCTTCATGGGGGGCACTGGTTCTATTTCTAAAGAAAAAGGATGGCACCATGAGGATGTGCATCGGCTACTGGCAGTTCAATAAACTGACTGTGAAGAACAAGTATCCACTTCTGAGGACCGAAGATTTGTTCGATCAGTTCCAAGGGGCTTTGGTGTTCTCGATAATATATCTCCAATCTGGGTATCATTAGCTTAGAGTTAAGGAAGTTTGTAACACCCCAAACTCGGCCTAGACATTATAGCCGAATCTGGCAATATCACATGGAATGGGTTTTGTAAACTAAGTCGTCACAGTAAAACCATTTCAGTTTATTAGCTCTTATTTGTTTGTAATAATTCGAAAACGTTTATTCAACTCCTAAGTTTTTATTCTCGTTACCAAAAAATTAATCCATTTGCTTGAAAACCTTTTAGAGCGGAGGCTTACCAAAATCGTTATGTTTTAGTGATACAATTCGTGATTTAGAAAAACTTGTTGTAGTAAACCATCATTTTAAAAGAAAACCTTTTTGTCAAGCATGCATAAAATGAGCAATAAACCAAAGCAATTAGTTAAAAGTCCATACAGCCCTAGAAAACACAACTCACAAATCTTAACGCCAAACATAAATAAATCTATAAACAAAATAAAACAGTTTAGGGCGAGTGGTCACCGTCGAGTCCTCGGCTACAGCGATCCGCCTAAGACTGAGGGTTACCTGTACAGAATAAATAGAAAAGAGTGAATTTACGTAAACTCAGTGTGTAGCCCTACGTAATTAAGCGTGCACACAAACAGAACATCAGAATTAGTCAAATACAATTACGAGCCTAAGCCCATTATAGATACAGATATAGATGCGCAAATTAGAATTAAAAATTAGGTATCCTATTCCCATCCTCTGCACACCATCTCCGTCCATCCCTGTACACCATGTGGGGTTTGAAACACCCACCCAGCCCTACACACCATATTGTATCGATGCGGCACATAACAGATATAATGCATCTATGCTGCCAGATAATAGGCACAAGTGCCTTTCAGAACACTTCGTCCAATATATATCAACCCGTCCCCAATATCATATAACATAACATGCATATCATACTTAACATGCTTTTATAACAGATAATAGATATACAAACATAGGCATACTCATATCCATATTTCAGTCTAACAGATCACTTGATTTTAGGGTTAGATAGCATTTACCGACCTTACGATAGGCCCATAGTCGATTAGGACAACCCGTGCGACCCTACGAAAAATCTCAGTATAATGGGCCCAACGCCCGTGTGGCATACACGCCCAGATTGGCCTTGCCCGTGTGGATCACATAGATTGGCTAAGATACCACACACCCGTGTGGGCCCACACGAGTAATTTGGCCTAGCCTGTGTGGCTCACACGACCACACTCAGGCCATCACATGGCCTGGTCTTCATCGATCAAAAGGTCGTGTCATCACACACGGCCTACCGCACGGGCAACCACATGCCCGTGTGGGGTCGATAGTGGCCACTTTTGACTTTTGCCAAATCCCATTTTTCTGCTTTTCAGGTACACACCTGGTACTGTTTCGCAACGAAAACACTCCCGAGCCTTCTAAAACTTATAATTAATCAATTAAACCTGAAAAATCAGTTTCAAACCAAGGTTAAACCATAACCACGAAACCAGAAAATGTTTAGATTCGACCCCTCATCATTTATCTCCAAACTTCACACGACCTCAACTACAAATCAGTACGAAGGAAGTGCCGCTCAACATGATTCTCTGCTGCCAAAATAAAAACATAAACCTCAAATCAGTAATTCGAAAATCAGAATTACAGTTTACTTAAGCCACTTACCAGCAATCGATAGAAACGGAGAAACGAAAAAATCTGAACGGAACAGAATAGAAAGGAGCAGCAATTGAAATCAAAAAACAAAATGGAATGAAGAGGAAAATGGACATCGGTTTCTTTTCCAGAAAAAGGGGAAAAAACTCAAAAAGAATAAAAATAAAAGATAATTAAGAATTACTCCCCCAATCCCTCAAATGTCTCCCCAGTAACCCACTACTGATAACTTCATCATAATTCTTGTTTGACCGAAACTCTCTCGACTAAATGAGCAAAAATAAACTCCCACGCTCGCACATGGATTCAAACACAGAACCTCCACACAACACACAAAGTCTTTTACCACTCGAACCAGCAGGCTCATTCTGATATGTTTTACAAATACTTTAATATAAGCCCATAGAGCAAGAATAGGGCTTAAGTCAGAAAAATACCAAAATTTACCAAATGTAAGGCTTGAAATTGAAACCTCTAACACACCCAGAACACTGAAGCAAGTAGATATTTGTTTTCAAATTTTGTAGAAACAAACATAAGAAATTTGGGGCGTTATAAATCTACCTCCTAAAAGAAATTTTGACCTCGAAATTTACCTGAACAGAATAGATGAGGATACTGCTAATGCATCGAGTCCTCAGGTTCCCACATGGCCTCCTTAGTGCTATGATTCTGGCATAGCACCTTCACTAATGGAATAGACTTTTTTCGAAGAACCTTAACATCGCGATCTAGAACCTCAATCGGCTCCTCCTCAAAAGTCAAGTCCGGCCTAACCGCAATATCTTCAACTGAGACAACATGGGATGGATCAGAACGGTCGGCCTCAATATCAAGATGTGAAACACATCATGAATACGGTCCAATTCAGGGGGTAGCTCTAACTGATAAGCCACTGGTCCCATACGTTTCAAAATCCTGTACGGCCCAATAAATCTAGGGCTTAGCTTGCCTTTAGATGAGCCTCAATATCTTTTTCCATAGAGAAACCTTAAGAAACACGAAGTCCCCCATAGAATATTCAATATCACGTCTCTTCAGATCCCAATAAGATTTTTGTCTACCAGAAGCCGCTTTCAAATGATCCTGAATCAGTCTAACCTTATCCTTAGTCTTAGAAACCAACTCAGGACCCAGAACTCGACGTTCACCCAACTCAGTCCAACATAGCAGAGTGCGACACTTACGACCATACAAAGCCTCGTAAGGTGCCATCTGAATTCTAGCCTGGAAATTGTTATTGTAGGCAAACTCAGTTAGAGGCAGATAATCCTCCCAACTACATCGAAAATCGATCACACAGCTCCTAAGCATATCCTCCAATATCTGAATCACCTTTTCAGATTGACCATCGGTCTGAGGATGGAATGCAGTATTGAAGTCCAATCTTGAACCTAAAGCTTAATGCAATTTCTTCCAGAACCAAAAAGTAAAGCGAGGATCCCTCTCAAAAAAACTCGAGGCAAGAACCCCATGCATTCTTACTATCTTAGAAATGTACTACGTCGCTAGCTTCTGTAGAGAGTAGTCTGTCCGAACAGGAATGAAGTGAGCAACCTTAGTCAACCGATCCACGATGACCCAAACAGAATCCTTCTTAGTGGGTGTCAAGGGCAACCCACTAACGAAGTCCATCGTCACTCGTTCCCACTTCCATAAGGGAATCTTAACTGGCTACAACAATCCCAAAGGCAACTGGTGCTCAGCCTTAACCTGCTGGCACGTCAGACAACGCGCCACAAAATCAGTAACATCACGCTTCAAACCTAGCCATCAGTACAGTTCATGGAGATCCCGATACATCTTCTTCCCACCAGGATGCATAGCACAAAGGCTACTATGTGCCTCCCTTAGAATTGACTGTCTCAAATTCGAATCGTTTGGCACACAAATTCATCATCAAAAACATAACACACTGTCACTGTTTAACCCAATTAGCAGTAGTACCACTCTCAACCTGACGGAACCGCACACCTAGAGTCTCATCCACTAACTGTTTATCTCGAATCTGCACAATCCATGTAGGCTTAACCTGTAACTCGACTAACAGACTCCCATCATCAAACAGACTAAGGCAAGCAAACATCACCTTCAAATCAGACATCGCTCTTCAGCTTAGAGCATCGGCTACCACATTAGCCTTACCAGGATGATAATCAATGGTGCAGTTATAATCTTTGAGCAGCTCAATCCAACGATACCACCTAAGATTTAACTCCTTCTAAGTAAGGAGGTACTTGAGACTCTTGTGATCAGTATAGATGATACACCTCTCACCATACAGATAGTGCCTCCAGATTTTCAACGCGAAGACTACTACAGCCAACTTAAGATCATACGTTATGTAATTCCCTTTGTGAGACTTAAGCTGACAGGACCCATAAGCCACAACCTTGCCATCCTGCATCAGAACACAACCCAAACTAATGTGCGACGCATCACTATATACCACAAACTCCTTTCCAGATTCAGCCTGTATCAGAACAGGAGCCTAAGTCAGAACAGACTTGAGCTTCTCAAAGCTCTCTTCTGTGCATCAGCCCAGACAAAAGGGACATCCTTACGTAGAAGCTTGGTAAGAGGAGCTGCAATCAAAGAGAACCCCTTGACAATCGAAGATAATATCCCGCCAAACCCTGAAAGTTGTGGATCTCAGACATATTCTTAGGCTGTTTCCAATCCAACACAACCTCAATCTTTCGAGAATCAACACGAATCCCCTCAGCAGAAACCACGTACCCCAGAAAAGTCACTTCATGCAGCCAGAACTCACACTTACTAAGCTTAGCGTAAAGCTGCTTCTTACGCAGAATCTAAAGTACTACTCTAAGGTGCTCATCATGCTCATCCTCAGTATTAGAATAAACCAGAATATCGTCGATGAAGACTATGATGAATTGATCCAAATAAGGCTAAAACACACGGTTCATCAGATCTATGAATGGGACCGGTACATTCGTCAACCCAAAAGGCATAACTAGGAACTTGTAATGTTCATAACGAGTCCTAAATGTAGTCTTATTTACATCAGCCTCCTTAACCCTCAATTGATGATACCTAGAATGAATATCTATCTTATCAAACAAGTCATCGATCCTTGGAAGTGGATACTCATTCTTCACAGTCAACTTGTTCAACTGTTGGTAATCGATGCACATCCTCATGGTCCTATCCTTCTTCTTAACAAAAAAAATTGGTGCTCCTCATGGAGACACACTAGGACGAATGAAACCACAGTCCAACCACTATTGCAGCTGAACCTTAAGCTTTGTAAGCTCTTTCGGTGCCATATGACAGGGGGCAATAGACACAAGAGTTGTACCCAGAAGAAGCTCAATCCCAAACTCCACTTCCCTATTAGGAGGTAATCTCGGTAACTCCTCAGGAAAGACGTCCAAAAAATCTTTTACTATTCTGGTATTCCCAACAGAACAATCCCCAGAATCAAAAACACTTACGTAGGCCAAGTACTCCTCACACTATTTTTGGACTAGTTTCTCAACCACAAGAGTAGAGATCACATTAGACAGATAATCTTGATGCTCGCCAATCACCACCACTTCATTATCGTCCTCAGTCTTCAAAACAACCCTCTTAGTTGCGCAGTCCAAACTGACCTGGTGCTCCACCAACCAGTCCATACCCAAAATTAGGTCGAACTCTCCAAACGGAAGGTCTATCAAATTCTTCAGAGAAACAGTCTTTTGCACCTCTAATGGAACATCCCTATAGAGTTTACTAACCCGAATAGACTGCCCCAACAGACTTAGTACAGTAACCTCACTAGTAGTGCTCTCCATAGAAATCCCCAAAGTCTCAGATACAGTACATCAATGTATGAGTGAGTAGACCCTATGTCTATCAAAGCCAAGTAAGGTACATCTAATATAAGGAACGTACTGGTAATGATGTCAAGAGCATCTCTGTCCTCTCGACAATGCGCGACATACACCAAAGTAGGCTGTCTCGCCTCAGTCTGACCAGCACCTCTACCCGGTGCTCTCTATCCTCAGTCCATACCATTACCACCCTTAGCCTGACAACGACCCCTAGGTGGTTGCTGAACTACTCTCTGCGGCTACACGGGACCTAATGCCGGAGCTTACACCTAATCAGCCCTCAATGGACACTCCCGAATGCGGTGCTTAAGAGACCCACACCTCAAACAAGCCCTAATCTTCCTTCAGCACTCGCTCGGAATGTGCCTACCATAATCTCCACAAGGCAATATCCCAGTAGGAGCAACAGGGGCCCCTAATCTAACTAGCCCGTCAGATCTGGCCTTTTTCTTAGGCCTCTGCACAGAACTCAAGGGCTCTGAATCCCACTTATTCTTACCTCTCTCATGGTCTCTGTTCTGGTGCTCCACGCGCTTAACATCCTCAGCAATCTTTGCCTTCTCTACCAGAACCGCGAACTTACGCTCCCTCTGTAGAGCTATCAGAACCCTCAAATTATACTTTAGGCCGTCCTTAAATGTAACACATCTCTCATACTCGGACGCCACCATGCCTTGAGCGTAGCGGCTCAACCTTAGAAATTCAGCCTCATACTCGGCCACATATCAATCACCTTGTGTGAGATTCAGAAACTCTCGCCTGCGAGCATTCACATTGCTCGCTCCCACATACTTACTCTGGAAGGTAGTCTTAAAGAAGTCCCAGGTCACTTGATCAGGCCGAGTGCTCTCCTTAACTGTCAACCACCACTGGTGAGCCTCATCGCGAAGCAAGGAGATTGCACCCTTCAATTTTTGCTTGGGGGTACAGTCCAAATCATCCATAATCCTCCTAGTGGCCTTCAACCAGTACTCAGCCACATTAGGGGTGACTCTTGTGAAACTCCTAAATAACTCAGCTCTATTAGACCGGAGTCGCTCAGTACCGACCCTCGACCTCCAGATCCAGAGTTGGGCCCAACAACCCTCTCTAATATCCTCATCATGGCTTGGGACAGTGTATCATCCCCAGCCGAACGGCTCTGAGACCCAGTCTCAGTAGCACGTAACACAAATGTCTCATTAGTGTCCAGATTTGGCATGCTGCCCAGAGATGAGGGCTCAGCTCAAGCCCCTTACGGCCTCTACCTCGGCCTTGAGTACCACGTCCACAGATACCTTGTGCGCTCATTGTCTAATATGGGTTTATCTACAATAAGAGTTTTATGCATCAGTTTCAATAATTATTAACAAATATTTTATGCATAGTTATCAGAAGTTTTAAAGCTGTTTCCAAAAGTTTCAGTTTTCCAACTACCGCAATACAGTCTCAATAAGTACTATCTATAGTGTTTCAGAATAGTTTAACTAAATATAGAAATACTTAAAGGATCGGGGCTGGGGACGCAGTGTACCACATACCAATCAGAGTGTCTAAAATCATTTGAAAACCAATTCTTTAAAACCAAATTTTGGAACCCAAAATTTCACAGTCGAGTTTTGCAACCCGGCTTTAATTCTATTAAATGTAACACCCCAAACCCGGCCTAGACGTTATGGTCGAATCTGGCAATATCACATGGAATGGGTTTTGTAAACTAAGTCGTCATAATAAAACCATTTCAGTTTATTAGCTCTTATTTGTTTGTAAAAATTCGAAAACGCTTATTCAACTCTTAAGTTTCTGTTCTCGTTTCCAAAACATTAATTCATTTTCCTAAAAACCTTTTTGAGCGGAAGCTTACGAAAACTGTTATGTTTTCGTGATATAGTTCGTGATTTAGAAAAACCTGTTGTAGTAAATCGTCATTTTAAAAGAAAACCTTTTTGTCAAGCATGCATAAAACGTGCGATAAACCAAAGTCATTAGTTAAAAGTCCATAAAGTCCTAGAAAACACAAGTTAAAAGTCCATAGAGTCCCAGAAAACACAACTCACAAATCTTAATGTCAAACATAAATAAATCTATAAACAAAATAAAATATCTTAGGGCTAGTGGTCACCGTTGAATAATTTACTGCACCGATCTGCCTAAGACTGAGGATTACCTGTATAGAATAATCAGAAAAGGGTGAGTTTACGTAAAATCAGTGTGTAACCCCACAATATTAAGCGTGCACACAAATAGAATATCAAAATCAGTTAGATACAATTTTGGGCCTAAACCCATTACAGATACAGATACAGATGTGCAAATCAGAATCAGAAACCAGATATCCTACCCCCATCCTCTACACACCATCTCCGTCCATCCCTACACACCATATGGGGTTTAAAACACCCACCCAACCCTACACACCATATTGTATCGATGCGGCACATAAAAGATATAATGCAGCCATGCTGCCAGATAATTGGCACAAGTGCCTTTCAAAACATTCCCTCCAATATATATCAACCCATCCCCAATACCAGATAACATAACATATATATCATACTTAACATGCTTATATAACAAATAACAGATATACAAACATAGACATGCTCATATCCATATTTTAGTCTAACAGATCATTTGACTTTAGGGTTAGATTGTATTTATTGACCCTACAATAGGCCCACAGCTGATTGGGACGACCTGTGCGACCATACGAAAAATCTCAGTATAATGGGCCCACACGGGCATGTAACAGCCTTATAGTATGCGTACGGAAGTAATGAAGTGCCTCTAAATTATGGATATCAATAAATGTAATGAATTTAAGTATAATGTCCAGTTGAATGCAGTAATCGATTAGGATATGATTGGCATGCCAATAGGGTTTGAATGCGCGCTTGTACGGGTTTGCACTTCGGTGCATCTGATTGCACATTTGTGCCACTATCTACACTTTGGTGCCTCTGTTAAGCATCATTGATGCCTTTGGTGTGGTGTAGTAACCCGACTCTATCCGTCTCAATTTGCTATAGTTTAATGGGCCATGAAATTTCACGTTTAAATGATAAATTACTCATTAGTTGGATTAATGTACAATGATATGTTTATGTATATATGTTTATGAATAGAAGCATGGATTGCTTTGATTTGAGCCATTGTTTATATTGAATTATATGAGATGAATGTTTTGATTAGTATAGTTTGTTTAATAATGAATATTAAGCCTTGGTGTAATTATATGATTTATATGTCTATAAATATGTTATCTAGTTATGTTTCTGATGTGTTTAGAGAATTAAATAGTTATATTAGTATTTTCCGAGTATTCGAGGTTGTTTCATTTTGTTTAACGAGTAAATAAAGCTTTAAAGGATGTGATTACACGAAATGAATGATCATTTTTTTCGCGATGTCAAAGTCTTAAAATTTACAAAAAGAATGATCAAACCTGGAAACTAACTATGACAACGGTTTGGGGCAAGTGTAACTATCGAACAGTAGTATAGTTAAGGCAAGACCGGAATGTCGAACCCAAAGAAACCAAAAGTACTAATACTATATCTCTTTTTATTATCTAGCCTAAGAATTAAAGTGAATTTTATCTAATCTAAAATTAACTAACTACTAAACTAAAGACTCTAAGACAAAGAAGAATGAATTTGGGAAAATAACTTGAGGAAAAACCAATTGATTAAAACGACACCCAAGGAAGAATCCACCTAGACTTCACTGATTATCTAACTCTGAACTAGACGATTTATTTATTTGACTTGATCCCTAAGATTCTCTAAGTTATATTATTCCCTCTCTCGAGGCGACTAACGTCTAACCCTAGGTTGATTAATTGAAATCTCTTTCTAATTAAAACACCTAGAATCGTATTAACTCTATCTATGGACTCCCATATTAGGTTTCACCATAATCTGGCAAACTCTCGTCACCCTATCTCTAGGCGCGCGATCAACTCCACTTAATTATGCTAGATCTACTCTTAGGCAGGGACTTTTGCTCCTCCACCTAAGCACATCATACTTGAATTAATATCCTGGAAATATCAACACAAGAATTAAGAACACATAATTAAGAACACATAATTAAGAACAAGTCTAATATTTATCATATAGTTCAGTAAACAATAACAAGATTCATCTTAGGTTTCATCCCCCTCAGGTATCTGAGGGTTTAGTTCATAACAATAAAAGAAAACATCTTAGAAAAAAGATAAAACAAGACATAAGAAATCCCTAAAACCCTGAAGGAATTGAAGGAGAGATCCTCCTTCTTAAGTATGATTCCGGCTTCTTGAGATGGATCAACTGGCTCTCTTCGAGTAAATCTCCACAAATCTACCTTCTCTGGCCTAGTCGGATGCCCCCTGACTAAAGCCTTGGGTTCCCCCCTTTTCTGGTCATACTTAGGGTGTTTATATAGGCTTTTGAATATGTTTCTTTGCCCTTAAGTATCCAAATCTGTGTGAAACTCTTCTTTCCTGCAACAGGGACACACCCATGGCACACGCCCGTGTAAGTCGTGGCCAGGCCGTGTTCGAACCTATTGAATGGGGCACAGTCGTGTGATCTTGGGCCTACGCCGTGTGGATTTCGTGATATAGCTCATTTACTCCGTTTTGGGCCCGTTTTTTGTTTTTTTCGTCATTGGGTGCTCTACTGAGTCTAAAACATGAAAACAAAGGATTAAAAGCACCAAATTACATAACTCAGGACTTAAATCATCCAGAAGCGTGCTAAATGTGGGCCTAAAATATGTTACTTTTTTTAAGAACAAGTCAAATGATGAATTTACTACTAAAATAAAATAATTAGGCAACCAATCAAATCAAATCCCGATATAAGGGTAGTCAAATGGAATGGTAATAACAAATACAAAGGGTTTTGGTTTAATATTAGTGGGTAAGTTAATAAAAATGGTTGTTAGGATCACATGGGTTCACTAGGGGTTAATTATGAAGGTAGGCTTTTAATGGAGTGAGTGGGTTAAATCCTAGGTGCCTTTATCATCTCTGTATATCAAATCAAAGGTGTAGTCTCGACATTTATAAACAATGCAAGTTATAGAATAACAGATCAATGTTGACACACTCATAATCAATAAAGTGAGTAAGAAAAAGAATATACGTTCTAAAAAGGCTCAAAATCTCACAAAAATTATGGGCTTTTGATGTCAACCTTGTAAATTTCAATGACTTAATGAAAATTAGACAACCTAGAAGAATTTTAATTAAATGAAAATTAGACTTATCATGCTTGATTCCCTAGAGTTTCTAAATGTGTTTTCTAAAGAACTACCGCGATTACTTCTGATACGAGAAGTCAAGTTTGGTGTTGATTTAGTGCTGGGAACGACTCCTATTTCAATAGCTCCGTATAAAATAGCACCAACAGAATTGAAAGAGTTAAAGTCACAGTTGCAACAGTTGACCAATAGAGGATTTGCTCAACCGAGTTTTTCGCCCTGGGGTGCTCCTGTGTTGTTTGTAAAAAAAAAAGACGGCACTATGAGGATGTGTATTGATTATCGACAGTTGAACAAAGTGACGATAAAGAATAAGTATCCCTGCTACGTATTGATGATTTGTTTGATAAACTGAAGGGAGCTACAGTGTTTTCAAAAATAGATTTGAGATCGGGCTATTACCAGTTGAGAGTTAAAGAATCAGGTGTACCAAAGACTGCTTTCAGAATGAGGTATGGACATTATGAATTCTTAGTTATGCCTTTTGGACTAACGAATGCTCCTGCAGTGTTTATAGATTTGATGAATCGTATATTCAGACCGTACTTAGATCACTTTGTTGTGGTGTTTATTGATGATATTTTGATTTATTCCTGTGATGTGACGCAACATGCCAAGCATTTGAGAATTGTGTTACAGACTCTGCGCGAGAAGCAATTGTATGCAAAGTTCAGTAAATATGAGTTTTGGCTACGCGAGGTTGGTTTTTTGGGACATATTGTATCAGCTACGGGAATACGAGTTGATCCGAGTAAGATTTCAACTATTCTTGAATGGAAGCCTCCGAAAAATGTGTCTGAAGTCTGTAGTTTTCTAGGATTAGCGGGATATTATAGGCGGTTTGTGAACGGCTTCTCAATGATTACGACTCCATTGACGAAATTGTTACAGAATGATGTTAAATTTGAGTGGTCAGAAAAGTGCCAGCAAAGTTTTGAATAATTGAAAACATTGTTAAGAGAGGCGTCTATGTTAGTTCAACCTAAATTGGGTAAAGAATTTATAGTTTACAGTGATGCATCATTAAATGGTTTGGGTTGTGTGTTGATGCATGAAGGCAAAGTCATTGATTATGCTTCGAGACAGTTAAAGCCCCATGAAAAGAACTATCCGACGCATGATCTTAAATTAGCCGCAATTGTATTTGCATTGAAGATTTGGCGTCACTATTTATTTGGTGAGAAATGTTGATAAACCGTAAAAGTAACATATTTTAAGCCCACATTTAGCATGCTTTTGGATGATTTAAGCCCTGAATTATGTAATTTGGTGCTCTTAATCCTTTGTTTTCATGTTTTATACTCAGGAGAGCAGCGAAGAACGAAAAGAATGGAAAACGGGCCTAAAACGGAGTAAATGGGCCATATCACGAAATCCACAAGGCTTGGCCCAAGACCACACGGCCGTGCCCCATTCAACAGGTTCGAACACGGCCTGGCCACGACTTACACGGGCGTGTGCCATGGGCGTGTCTCTGTCGCAGGAAAGAAGAGTTTCACTCAGATTTGGATACTTAGGGGCTAAAAAACATTTTCAAAAGCCTATATAAACACCCTAAGTATGACCAGAAAAGGAGGGAACCCAAGGCTTTAGTCAGGGGGTGTCCAGCTAGGCCAAAGAGGACAGATTTGTGGAGATTTACTCGAAGATAGCCAGTTGATCCATCTCAAGAAGCTGGAATTATACTCAAGACGGAGGATCTCTCCTTCAATTCCTTCAGGGGGTTTTAGGGATTTCTTATGTTTTGTTTTATCTTTTCTCTTGTGATATTTTCTTTTATTGTTATGAACTAAACCCTCAGATACCCGAGAAGGATGAACCCTAAGATGAATCTTGTTATCGTTTGCTGAACTATATGATAAATATTTGACTTGTTCTTAATTATGTGTTCTTAATTCTTGTGTTGATATTTCCGGGATATTAATTCAAGTATGATGTGCTTAGGTGGAGGAGCAAAAGTCCCTGCCTAAGAGTAGATCTAGCATAATTAAGCGGAGTTGATCTCGCGCCTAGAGATAGGGTGACGAGATTTTGCCAGATTAGGGTGAAACCTAATATGGGAGTCCATTGAACGAGTTAATGCGATTCTAGGGGTTTTAATTAGAAAGAGATTTCAATTAATTAACCTATGGTTAGATGTTGGTCGCCTCGAGAGAGGGATTAATATAACTTGGGGAATCTTACGGATCAAGTCAAATGAATAAATCGTCTGGTTCAGAGTTAGATAACAAGTGAAGTCTAGGTGGATTCTTCCTTGGGTGTCATTTTAATCAATTGGTTTTTCCTCAAGTTATTTTCCCAAATTCATTCTTCTTTGTCTTAGAGTCTTTAGTTTAGTAGTTAGTTAATTTTAGATTAGATAAAATTCACTTTAATTCTTAGGCTAGATAATAAAAAGAGAGTTAGTATTAGTACTTTTGGTTCCTTTGGGTTCAACATTTTGGTCTTGCCTTAACTATACTAATGTTCGATAGGTACGCTTGCCTCAAATCATTGTCATAGTTAGTTTCCAGGTTTGATCATTCTTTTTATAAATTTTAAGACTTTGACATCGCGAAAACAACGATCAAATGCCATGTTTTTATTAATCACAAGAGTTTGAAATATCTGATGATTCAGAAAGAATTGAATTTGAGACAGCGAAGATGGTTAAAATTGCTAAAAGACTATGAGTTAGTAATTGATTATCATCCGGGCAAAGCTAATGTTGTTGCTGAAGCTTTGAGTCGAAAGTCCTTATGTGCTTTACGAGCTATGAGTACTCAGATAGATCTATGTGATAATGGTTTAGTTTTGGCTGAGTTGAAAGTGAAATCGATGTTTATACGTCAAATTTGTGATGCCCGAAAAAGTGATGATGAGATGATAGCAAAACGAGTTCAATGTGATTTGAATTTTGATTCAGAATATCAAGTTGATAGTGATGATTGTTTGAGATTCAAAAATCAAATCTGTGTTCTGAGGAATTCAGAGTTGACTCAGTTGATTTTGAATAAAGCTCACAATAGTCGTTTGACTGTTCACCCCGGGAGTACAAAAATGTACAATGATTTGAAACAGTTTTATTGGTGGCATGGTATGAAACGGGACATCTCAAAGTTTGTTTCGAAATGCTTTGTTTGTTAGCAAGTTAAAGCTGAAAATCAAGTTCCGTCCGATTTGTTACAACCTATTATGATTCTTGAGTGGAAATGGGAGAGAATCACGATGGACTTTGTGTCGGGATTGCCTTTATCTCCAAGAAAGAAAAATGCAATCTGGGTGATAGTTGATAGATTGAAAAATATAGCTCATTTCGTTCCGGTGAGAACAGATTAGTCACTTGATAAATTAGCTGAATTGTATATTGCTGAGATTGTGAGATTGCACAGGGTGCCACTATCTATTGTATCTGACAAAGACCCGAGATTTACCTCGCGGTTTTGGAAGAAATTTAAAGAGGCTTTATGCACAAAGTTGCATTTTAGTACTACATTTCATCCGCAAACGGATGGTCAGTCTGAGCAGATTATTCAGGTTCTCGAAGATATGTTGAGATGTTGTATTCTTGAATTTGAGAATGTGTGGGAAAAAAATTTATCGTTGATTGAGTTTGCATACAACAATAATTTTCAATCTAGCATTAAAATGGCACCTATGAGGTTCTTTACGGTCAAAAATGTCGAATTGCATTGTATTGGACTGAGCTGAGTGAGAATAAGATTCACGGGGTTGATTTAATAAAAGAGACTGAGCAGAAAGTGAAAGTGATTCATGACAGTTTGAAAGCGGCTTCAGATCGTCAGAAGTCTTATGTAGATTTGAAACTTGAAAGATATTGAATTTGAGGTCAGGTGACAAAATGTTTTTGAAAGTGTCTACGTAGAAGAAAATACTTCGATTTTGCCGAAAAGGCAAGCTGAGTTCGAGGTTCATCTAGCCGTATGAAATCATTGAATGAATAGGCCGATTACTTATAGATTAATGTTGCCACCTGAGTTAGAAAAGATTCATAATGTGTTTCATGAGCCGATGCTTCGACGGTGCAGATCTGATCCGTCTCATGTGATTGCCCCTTCTGAGGTTGAAATTTAGTCATATTTGTCGTATAGTGAAGAACCGATTCGAATTTTGGCACAAGAGATCAAAGAGTTGAGAAATAGGAAAATTTCCTTAGTGAAAGTGTTGTGGCACAAACACGGAGTAGAAGAGGCTATGTGGGAGCCTGAAGATGTTATAAGAGAGCAATATCCGAACTTATTCACTGGTAAGATTTTCAGGGACGAAAATCCCTAAGGGGGGAGAGTTGTAACAACCTGGTTTAGACTGTAGTCGGAACAATGGTTTCAAGACCACAAATCTGAGGTCGAAAAAATATTTTAATATTATTTTTATGTTTATAATATGTGAATTAGCATGTGTGAAAGTTTCGTACGAAAATTTTATCGTTTGTGTGTTTAATTTGAGAAAAGGACCTAATCACATAAAATGTAAAAGCTGTGTGTTGATTGTTAAAATGTTTATTTGTCATGGCTTTCTAAATAAGAAGTCCTTATGTTGTAATTGGACCATGGATAGTGGAGATTGACATAAATGGCCTAATATTTAAAAGTTAAATGGTTGATTAATTAAAGGGCAAAAGGGTAAAACATGAATTAAAATGTATTAATAATAATAAAACATGAAAATAGCCATTATCATCATCTTGTTCACCAAATTTTGAAAGAAAAGAATGGGGTTAAGAAGTTTTGCAGCATTCGACCTTGGTTGAGCAAAATTAAGGTATGCTTTGGTTTCGGTTTTTGATAGTTTCTATGTTTTTGTGATTGTTGCTTAGTTTACTATAAAACCCATGCTTTAATTTTAGAATTTGATAAAGGTTTTGAGATATGCCATTGATGAATATGTGAGTTTTGTGTTGTTAGTTGGTGGAATATGAAAGATATGTGAAAGATTAACGTAGTTTGTCTTTGGGTTTTTGGTGATTTTGAGTAAATTGGATTAAATTGTGAAAATAATATTTTGAGGGACTAAAATGTGAAATAAATGAAATATATGGGCTTGTATTAGCATGGGAAAAATTCGGCTAAGCTTATGTTAATAGAAATTTTGTGTATTTTGTGATTTGATGTATTAGGGACTAAAGTGTCGAAATATGAAAATGTGAGGGCTATTTTGTAAAATGCCTTAAATATGTGTGTGTGGACTAAATTGAATGAATTGGTGATTGAATAAGTTAAATTTGAATATGTATAGACCAAGAAAGGAGAAATTTGGATCGAGATCGAGGCAAAGACAAAGTACTCGATTAATCAGCTAGTTTCGGTGTTTCGACGTCCGAGGTAAGTTCAAATATAATACTAGTTGTTAAATTATATCTATGTGATGTGAATTGAATGAATGTATAATTATTGAATTAGAAATGTTAAATATGAGATTGAGAATTGTGGCACTAAGTGTGCGTCTTGAAATCGAGATAGAGATGAATAGCACTGTGTGTACGTAGTAATGGATGCTTCGGCTTTACTGATTGGCACTGTGTGTGCTATGCCGAATTAAGTTTAGTTTTGCATCTAGGAAGTAATTGTGCGATTGAGTTAAAAAGATATCAAGCAGTGAATGAGATATGGTATCAGCATCGAATAGCAAGAACGTTTATTAACTAAGTGTTGGCAAAGGTATGTTTGAACCTATGCGGTTGATGATAGTTTTAGTGGTTGAATGAATGGATATTTGAGCATATGGTTGAGGATGATAATGTACCTAATTGTGCATCTATCTATGTGATGATTTAATTATGTATTGATGTTACATTAATGAGTAGTATGTATTATATTATGAACTTACTAAGCTTTAAAAGCTTACTGTGTGATGTGTTTCTCTGTTTTACAGTGTCAATAAAGCTAGCTCAGATCCAGGGATCGTTAATGACTCAACCACACTATCGGCCATCTATTTTGGTATTTTGAAAGTTGTAGATATATGTGATATATGGCATGTATAGGCTAGTGATTTTGGGATGTTTGAACCTTGCCATGTGATATGGCTTGGAAGTTGAATGATATAAGCTTATATATGTAGAGTTTGAAGATGATGAAAGTGGTATGAAGTAGTGAGAATGAAAATGGTATATTTTATGTTTGAATTAGTTGATGAGTATTGTGATCTAAATGTGAACTTATGGTATGGATTGCATGATGCTTGTTTTATATGTTTGAAGGAGTACATTTGATACTTTGGATGAACTTATTTGCGATGATATTGAGTATAGAAATAGATGATGTTGATGATGATTATTTGGTTCATATAATGGTATGTTTTGGTTGCCAATTGGGGTATAAATGCATGAGATTTCAAGCTTGTAGGTGATTTCAAAGTGTTGATGGTAATTTGGCCTTGAAAATGGCCTATAATTGCCCACACGGTCGAGCACACGGGCGTGTGGCTCGACCATGCCTTTCGAATTTGTAATTTGATATAAGTCAGACTCGACCACGGGCAAGACACACGGGTGTGTGACTGGCCGTGTGGATCAAGTCAGAAGCGACCACGGGCTGAGCATACATGCGTGTGACTGGCCGTGTTATGCAAGTCAGTGTCAACCACGGCTGAGGCACACGGGCGTGTCTCAGGCTGTGTGAACAAGTCAGTATGTATGCCCTGTTTTTCCACGGCTTGGACGCACGGGTATGTCCGAGCCCGTGTGCCTACCCACACAGGCGTGTGACCTCTGTAACTTAGAAAAATGTTTAAATTTGGAAAATTTTCATGTGTTCGGTTTAGTCCCGACCCCTTTCTAGCTTGTGATTAAGGTCTCGTAGAACTCATTAAGGAACTCATTGAATATGAACTGTTATGTTTGGATATGAAATGATATGGAATGTTTGGAAATGATCAGTAATGCCTTTTAACCCTAGTCCGGCGACAGTTACGGATTAGGGGTGTTACAATTTTATACTATGTTTTGTTTGAAATTATATATGATATCTTACACGAACTAGCCTTGTGAGGTGGTGTGTATAAGATAGGAAAGTTGGCTTAAGATATAATGAAATTATGCTTGGTTGTTTAACTTAAAATGTTCGAAAAGTTAAGTTTCCTTTATACAAACTTACTAAGCATTAGTGTCTTACATAGTTATTTTTCTCTATTTTGTAGTTCATCAGAACCTCGACTAGTTGGAATCACTTTGGATTACGATCATAATATCCATTAAATATTTGGATAGTTTTTGGCTATTTTGGTAAATGGTTATAAATGACATATAATAGGGTTTAAAGGTCATTCTAGTGCTTTGACTTGTTTTGAGTTGTGCGAAGCTTGTGATTAATGTTGTTAGTTGTTGGCTTGTAAATAATGGTCTAAATATGTGTGGTTGGACCCTCATGCATGCTTTATTGATAGAAGATATCATATGGTAGAATGACATGTTTTTGGAATGACTATTTGGCATGATTTGTATAGGTTTAAGTTATGATCTTGAGATGTTGAATTGAATTAAGTTTGATATTTATATTGTGGTTTCTTCATTGGAATATTGGTTAGATATTAAAGGATGGCTGATTTGATATGTTTTTGAAATGGTTGTTGGTATGTTTGATCTAAGTTGATTAAATGAACCTGTAATTTTGAATGGTATCATATCTGATTTGTGGACCTTTTGTTGGTATATTGGTTAGTCTTATAGGTTGATTGAATTGGTATGGTTTAAGTGTGTTTAAAATGTGTTTTGGTTATTTGAATGTTTATGAAAATGGTGTGTCTTGGTGCACAAGATTTGAGATTGAAATGGCTTGATTTTGAAGTAACTTATGCTGCACAGGGCCTGGGACACAGGCTGCCACACTGTCTTGTGTCACACATAGCCACTCCACACAGCTGTGTCATTATTATTTTAGGTGTAGGTTTCACATGGTCTGAGAGACGGCCGCAACACTGCCGTGTGTCACAATTTAGCATGTAACACAGTTTGGCACACGAACTGTGGCATGGCCGTGTGGCCCTATTTCAATTACTCACAAAGGCAGACACACGATCTGGGACACAACCTTTTATCCAAACTTCAAATGTCCACACGGCCTGGGCTATGTCACACGGCCTAGCCACATGGCCATGTGACCCTTGTTTTCATGTTTTTCCAAAATTTTCTGTTTTATTTCAAATTGATCCCAAAATGTCCTCAAATTGTTTTTAGAGCCTCGTAGGTTCGATTTAAGGCCCATAAATGTATGTTTTCTGTAATTAATTTGTGTTATTGAATGTTATTAATTAAATCGCATTAATTTTTTTTGTAAGTTAAATGTTTTGATTTGTATTTTAATGCTCCGCAACCCTCATTTAGCGAAGGAGACAGGTGTGGGGTGTTACACATCATTTAACTAAATTAATATACCACTTAAACTTCCCCATCCAACAATTATAATTGTATCGATTTTTCAAATCCAAACTAGTTAGGTTTCTTACACTAGTTTGATTCGAGTCATACGTGCGAATGTCTAACGACTTCATTATTGATTTCGGGTGTTTAAGTCGACACCTAACAGATTTAAATACTGAAAAATCAGTAGCTATTCTTAGATTAAAATATTTAATTCAATCACTTAACATTTTACCTAAAATCTAAACCGAGACTACACATTAGCCCATAATCAACTACACTTACGCTTCCCAAATTGTCAGATCTGAGTCGTTGATTAATCAAGATTAATTTTAACTAATTTACACATGATTAAATTCTAATTAGGAAGGGCTCAATAACCCAAGATATTTTTGGAAATAGATGAGAAAAATTAAAGAAACAACAACCCTCTTTTGTGCCTCTAGGCATGGTGAACCATCACCAACAGTGGTGAAATTGGGGTTGATTTAAAACCGTAATTGAAATCATTTTAAAGGCTGGAAAAATAACCATTACATATTTAAAAATCACCCTAATTACGAATCTAGAAAATTGCATATTTTATTGAAATATTCCTTACAACACAAGAAAATAACACTTACTCAACAAGAAGATAGGGGCCACAGTAGAGTTCTTTTGGGGCATAAATGGAGGCCGATCTTAAGTGTTAAATTTTTAGATTTAAGGCTTGAAATTTTATAATAAAATGACAGCAAGAAAAGGAAAATAATTATGCTAGAACCCATAGCAAAAAGAAGAGAAATTGATGGTGAATCTTGGTGGATTGGGAAGCGGCACACAAGGGAAAAAAATTGAAGAGAAAATAGGAGAGGAAGAGGGTGAACAACTAGGGTAGGGAAAAATTGACTTGAAGGCTAAAAAATAAAATAAAAAATTTGTATTTATACCTGGGGTTCAAGGCTTGGGCGGCACAAAGTAAGGAGAATGAGAAATTTTAACAAGAATTATGCTATTTTGCAAGGGAAGGAATCAAACTTGGGACCTTAATTTAATTCCCATGATTTCTCATATTTCTTTTATTTATTCGGCTATTTTCTCATCCTTTAAATGATTCTGTAACATCCCGAATTTGGGCCTAGTAGGTTTGGGCCTTGGGCTTTAGGAAAATTAGAATATTATTTATTATTATGTTGGCTTGGGTATGAAATTTTTTTAAGGGTTAGCATAGTCTTGTGAAGGCTTGATTTTATTTAGGAAGTTAGAATAATTTTTTTTAGTATGGTTTATTTAATGAAGTGGATTAATTGAGCTTAGCACTTAAGTTAATTTAAGTGTTAATTAAAGTATAAGAGGAGTAAGTGGCAAGTTGGTTAAGAAGCTTGAAAAGTGCCTTGAGGTTAGAGGTTCGAGTAGCATGTTTAGCTTTTAGAAGACTTTATTTTTGAATCATAGTATTGATGGACGGTCAAACCTTATTTATGATAGGTTGGACTTTCAATTTTTGGTAAGTTGAATATTGGTTTAAGGAAAGCTTGAAATTGGGGATAAGAATCTTAAGGTTATGGTATGATGAGGGGACAAAAGGCATGGAATATGGAGAATGTTTTGGAAACTCTTTTATGGTCTTTAGTGCATGTATGTGGATGGTATGGGTGTCTAGGGGGGTGGCCGAATGTTGTTAGGTGCTTTGGGGGGGGGAATAGTTGGCCAACTTTTGCATTTTTTGCACCTTTTGGCATATTTTCTCTTCCTCTCCAAACAAATCCCTCATTGGCCAAATGTGTCTTGTGCATTTTAGTGCATTTTGCTTTTGATTTTAGCCTCATTTTGTTGAATCAAATCATACCATTTTCCTTTCTTTCATTTGCTCTTTTGAAACCGAAACTACAATCTATCTTTGTGCATTTTTGTGCACTTTCTTTTTGGCAAAGAAGTGTTTGGCCGAATCTCTCCCACATCTCTCTCTTTTTCTTTCTTTCAATATTATTCAAATCACATTTTCCTTTACACTCTCTTGGCCGAATCATTCTTCATCTCAAATTCCATTTCTTTTTCATTTACTCAAAGTTAAAACACCCATTTACATTTTATTTCTTCTTCTCTTTTTATTTCACCATATAGCCGAAACTCTCATATTCTTTTGATTTATTTTTGGCCAAATATTCAAGGGTAGGACTTCATTTGATTTCTTCAATCGGTTTTGGTTATAAGTAAGTATTCTTGGCCAATTTTCCTATTATTCTTTCTCTTTTCTATATCACTTTCTTGTGGTCAAAGGCCGAATCTTTGGGCATTGGTTTGCAAGGTTCTAACCATTTTAGGAACCGATTATTCTTTAGGCTTTCCGGGACGTTGGAAGCAATCAATCTAAGCCTCGTTTCTTTGATTTGGGTAAGCTTTTAGGTAAGTTTGGTATTTCAAAGCGATAACTCATTGGATTTAGTGATATGGCCAAATGGCCTTTGTTTATAATTTAAGTGTTGGCCGATTGTAGGACAAGGTGATCTAGTGCGATAGATCGGATCTTCAGAAGTTAGTTTTTGCTTTGGTGAAAGGTGTGTATCTTACACACTTTATAACTTGGTTTATATATGTATGTATATGTGTGTTATTACTAATCTTTTATCAAAGTGGGAAAAACATGAGATCTTGATACGATACCGTGATGGTATGAATAAGGATACGGGTAAGTCCGTTTCGATATTTGTTGTCCTTATACATGGACTGAAATCATGATCTACAATTTAT
The DNA here is from genome assembly GCA_025503065.1 of Gossypium bickii. Classification (NCBI taxonomy): domain Eukaryota; kingdom Viridiplantae; phylum Streptophyta; class Magnoliopsida; order Malvales; family Malvaceae; genus Gossypium; species Gossypium bickii. Next base: position 98,051,375 of record CP106714.1, on the reverse strand, counting down.
GATATATTTATTATATGATTCATATCAAAGTATGTGACATGATTTGTTTATCTATTGCATTGGTATGGGCAATATGAGAGGAGGGGGAAGATTGATATTGTGTCTTCGGACACCAGAGGTTTGGTACCTCCAGTGATTTGGTATCACATTCGTGTCTTCAGACACCAGAGGTTTGGCACCTCATAGCGACTCGTTGCTGTGGTTTTACACCACCGTGGGTTGGCCCCACTTTTGAGATATGGGATCGTCTACCAGTGATTTGGTATCACATGTGGGTTGGCCCTACAACTTGATGATTTGTGACTTCGGTCACGGTGGTTTGGCACCACCAAAGGGTTTGGCACCACCATGATTTGGTATCACATTCGTGTCTTCGGACACCGAGGTTTGGCACCTCATAGCGACTCGTCCCTGTGGATTAACTCCACCGTGGGTTGGCCCCACTTTTGAGATATGGGATCGTCTGCCAGTGATTTGGTATCACATGTGGGTTGGCCCCACACTTGATTATTTGTGACTACGGTCACCAGTGATTTGGTATCACATTTGTATCTTTGAGACACCAGTGGTTTGGCACCACCAGTGGTTTGGTACCACACGGGGTAGAAAAGGAGTTATGGATGGCTAGGATGGGTGCATTATACATATATATTGTCTTATTATAATTTGTGTAAGTATGTGGCATTTATCTGGGAGAGGGATTATGCACTGAGTCTTGGTGACTCACCTTCTCCCTTATCATTTCAGGTGATTCGTGAGATTGCGGATGAGGAGCCGGATGAACTCGAGGAGGCCATGCAATAAATTTCGGTTCTACGTGAACTTTGGTTTGCGAACTTTACTTTATTTAAATTTGGTTTTATATTTTTGTGGGTTTGTAATAAGGCCTCTCTAAATTATGGTTTGGATTATTTTTATGTTTTGAATATGTCTTAAATATGGGTTATAAATTTCTTGATTATTATAGTAAATTGAGCACAAAGTTTTCTAAACTACACAACGCGATGGTTTTTAAAACGTTAGCATCGGGTAACATAAATCATTTGATAATTTTAACAACTTAAGTGTTTTCGATAATTTAAATGGTTTTCAAAGTAATAATTCAAGTTTTCTTAAAATGATAAAAATGTTTTCTAATCTATGATTTATTCACTTATTTTAAAGAGTTTCTCATAAAAATTTATTTGTTAAATTCGATTCTTTTCAAAAAGTTTTCCTTCGTGGCATGCCAGATTCGGTCATGGCGTGTTGACCGGGTTTGGGGTGTTACAAATTGGTTTCAGAGCTAAGTTCAAAAGCTCGGCTGTGGGCTTGAGGCCCAAAATGTTTTAAAGTATGGTTTTAAAATGTTTTTGTTTAAAATTATATGGTTGAAAAGGCATGGCACCGAGTCTCCAGCACCGATCCACCCTGGTAAGTACATCAAACTGTTGATTTTGATGATATGATGATGGTATGACTGTATAGTAGTAGGAACTACTTTAGAGACATAAAACTATAGGTTGGATGTACTCGCGGAACAACCTCTTATTAAAACTTTTCATAAAATTGTGCTTTAAAGAAAGTGGAATATTGACTAATGCATAAAACTTTTAAATTAGATAAGTCGAGACGTTAGACATGAGCACTCGAGATCGTGGTCGTCGTGGATGTGGTAAAGGCCGATGTGCTAGGGCTAGATCTTCGGCATCGAGGCATCTTTTCGAAAAGGAGGCGTAAGCATCGCTAGTGGCTGAGACGGAGTATCATGATCGAGTTAGGATTGTTGAGCTGACTCAGATAGTTAAAGGAATCGATGAAGCACTTTGAGTTGGGTCTGTGGACTGTAAGAAGAGTAGAGATCACTATTCTCTAAGGTCACAATCTTGTTCTGTAAAACATGTGAAGGCATGGTCGAATCTTTTTGGCTTGCGATTATTGTGGAAGGTGTCATCCGGGAGAACGTTGGAGGAAGTTAGGAGTATGCTTGAGATGTAGGTCTAAGGAGCTTAAGACTCGGGTTTGTTTCCTCACTCTCAAGTCAGGTATGTTTTGGTTGGAAGTGATGGTTGAATGTAGGAAAATTTTTGGTCTAAGTGTAAGTGTTAGATAACGGTTTGCTATTGTGAATTAGATGTTTGGTTGTGGGAAAGAGAATTCAAGATTATGTTAAAAAGTACATTGTGGTTTTATTAAGATCAGAGTGCGCAGCAAGAGCGTAGTGTGGCGAGATAGGTTGTACGACTGTTAGTTAGTTGGAAATTTCGAGGACGAAATTTCTTTAAGGAGGGTAGATCTGTAACATCCCAAATTTGGGCCTAGTAGGTTTGGGCCTTGGGCTTTAGGAAAATTAGAATATTATTTATTATTGTGTTGGCTCGGGTATGAATTTTTTTTAAGGGTTAGTATAGTCTTGTGAAGGCTTGATTTTATTTAGGAAGTTAGAATAACTTTTTTTAGTATGGTTTATTTAATGAAGTGGATTAAGTGAGCTTAGCACTTAAGTTAATTTAAGTGTTAATTAAAGCATAAGAGGAGTAAGTGGCAAGTTGGTTAAGAAGCATGAAAAGTGGCTTGAGGTTAGAGGTTCGAGTAGCATGTTTAGCTTTTAGAAGACTTTATTTTGTGAATCATAGTATTGATGGACGGTCAAACCTTATTTATGATAGGTTGGACTTTCAAATTTTGGTAAGTTGAATATTGGTGTAAGGAAAGCTTGAAATTGGGGATAAGAATCTTAAGGTTATGGTATGATGAGGGGACAAAAGGCATGGAATATGGAGAATGTTTTGAAAACTCTTTTATGGTCTTAGTGCATGTATGTGGACGGTATGGGTGTCTAGGGGGGTGGCCGAATGTTGTTAGGTGGTTTGGGGGGGGGAATAGTTGGCCAACTTTTGCATTTTTGTGCACCTTTTGGCATATTTTCTCTTCCTCTCCAAACAAATCCCTCATTGGCCGAATGTGTCTTGTGCATTTTGGTGCATTTTGCTTTTGATTTTAGCCTCATTTTGTTGAATCAAATCATACCATTTTCCTTTCTTTCATTTGCTCTTTTGAAACCGAAACTACAATCTATCTTTGTGCATTTTTGTGCACTTTCTTTTTGGCAAAGAAGTGTTTGGCCGAATCTCTCCCACATCTTTCTCTTTTTCTTTCTTTCAATATTATTCAAATCACATTTTCCTTTACACTCTCTTGGCTGAATCATTCTTCATCTCAAATTCCATTTCTTTTTCATTTACTCAAAGTTAAAACACCCATTTACATTTTATTTCTTCTTCTCTTTTTATTTCACCATATAGCCGAAACTCTCATATTCTTTTGATTTATTTTTGGCCGAATATTCAAGGGTAGGACTTCATTTGATTTCTTCAATCGGTTTTGGTTATAAGTAAGTATTCTTGGCCGATTTTCCTATTATTCTTTCTCTTTTCTATATCACTTTCTTGTGGTCAAAGGCCGAATCTTTGGGCATTAGTTTGCAAGGTTCTAACCATTTTAGGAACCGATTATTGTTTAGGCTTTTCGGGACGTTGGAAGCAATCAATCTAAGCCTCGTTTCTTTGATTTGGGTAAGCTTTTAGGTAAGTTTGGTATTTCGAAGCGATAACTCATTGGATTTAGTGATATGGCCAAATGGCCTTTGTTTATAATTTAAGTGTTGGCCGATTGTAGGACAAGGTGATCTAGTGCGATAGATCGGATCTTCAGAAGTTAGTTTTTGCTTTGGTGAAAGGTGTGTATCTTACACACTTTATAACTTGGTTTATATATGTATGTATATGTGTGTTATTACTAATCTTTTATCAAAGTGGGAAAAACATGAGATCTTGATACGATACCGTGATGGTATGAATGAGGATACGGGTAAGTCCGTTTCGATATTTGTTGTCCTTATACATGGACTGAAATCATGATCTACAATTTATGATATATTTATTATATGATTCATATCAAAGTATGTGACATGATTTGTTTATCTATTGCATTGGTATGGGCAATATGAGAGGAGGGGGAAGATTGATATTGTGTCTTCAGACACCAGAGGTTTGGTACCTCCAGTGATTTGGTATCACATTCGTGTCTTCGGACACCAGAGGTTTGGCACCTCATAGCGACTCGTCCCTGTGGATTAACTCCACCGTGGGTTGGCCCCACTTTTGAGATATGGGATCGTCTGCCAGTGATTTGGTATCACATGTGGGTTGGCCCCACACTTGATTATTTGTGACTACGGTCACCAGTGATTTGGTAGCACATTTGTATCTTTGAGACACCAGTGGTTTGGCACCACCAGTGGTTTGGTACCACACGGGGTAGAAAAGGAGTTATGGATGGCTAGGATGGGTGCATTATACATATATATTGTCTTATTATAATTTGTGTAAGTATGTGGCATTTATCTGGGAGAGGGATTATGCACTGAGTCTTGGTGACTCACCTTCTCCCTTATCATTTCAGGTGATTCGTGAGGTTGCGGATGAGGAGCCGGATGAACTCGAGGAGGCCATGCAATAAATTTCGGTTCTACGTGAACTTTGGTTTGCGAACTTTACTTTATTTAAATTTGGTTTTATATTTTTGTGGGTTTGTAATAAGGCCTCTCTAAATTATGGTTTGGATTATTTTTATGTTTTGAATATGTCTTAAATATGGGTTATAAATTTCTTGATTATTATAGTAAATTGAGCACAAAGTTTTCTAAACTACACAACGCGATGGTTTTTAAAACGTTACCATCGGGTAACATAAATCATTTGATAATTTTAAAAACTTAAGTGTTTTCGATAATTTAAATGGTTTTCAAAGTAATAATTCGAGTTTTCTTAAAATGATAAAAATGTTTTCTAATCTATGATTTATTCACTTATTTTAAAGAGTTTCTCATAAAAATTTATCTCATTAAATTCGATTCTTTTCAAAAGTTTTCCTTCGTGGCATGCCGTTCGGCCATGGCGTGTTGACCGGGTTTGGGGTGTTACAGATTCTCCAATATTTATTTTAAAAATAAGGTGTGTCACATACTACGGTTTGATGCAAAATTTGCAAAATAATAAAAATTGTGCGAGAAAAGGGATTTGATCTTGGGGTTCAAGTAATGTTTTACTAACACTTAACCAAAAAACCAATACCTCATTTATTTCCTAAAAATTCATAGATAATCTCAAAATTTCGGGCATGACAACTCTCTTTTGGTTCACAAACCCGATTCTATTAACCCTTGATTTTTTGGATGTGACAAAACATGTAATTGTTTTCTATGTATTTGAACGATGAATAAATAAATAAAATTAATTTCACATTTCACTGTTATATTTTTTGTGTTTCGTATTTTACGTACATAGTAAACTTTTTACAAGTAAATATTAACTTATTGATTGTCTAAGTTTAAATTGATTATAAGTAGTATTGTAAGAACATTTACATTGCAAGAAAGACAACTTACTTAATAGATAATCTAAACGAGTCTGTTATCCCATAAAAGAATCAAAGTGAACGTTTGATTCAAATACTTAGAAGGATTATTATGTCATCTACAATTCCAATAAAGGAGATGGCTAGTCTTGGATATCGGAAGAGTTGGCTCCATGGGTAGAGACATAATTATATTCATTGGAAGAATGATACATTACACTGGACCCAAGATGAATTAAATCTGAATCCGTTTGTGAATTAATTCACTTGTGACTTCATGGTGTGATTTACTTAAATCTTGAGTTAGTCACTAACCATGTATATGTAACTCAAGTGCTTTGATATAAGTGGAGGCTTATGCTCTAAAGATGATCGATCTCATAGCCGGTATGTTGGGTACGCAACTTGTATATGTCATGGAGTTACTAGCAACAATGGAATTCATAGCTCGATTAAAGAGTTAACGATGTCCTTTCATTGGTATTGTGTGAATTGGTAAATATGAAATGTGGCAACAGGTTGCTTGTTCTTGAACAAGTAATTTTTCACAATCATTTGTTGATAGTGATCATATTTATCATTAAGAAGACAATAAAGTGACAATAAGATAAAATATGATTGTATTGAGTGAATAGATTTAACTTAAAGGAATCAAAGATATCATATGAGGGTAACACACATATGACGAGGTCATTGGATAAAGTAGTTGGATGAATTGCTTTCGTAGAGAGTATACAATACAGTGTTTTCAATTATGGTATTTCTTGTCGACTAACACTAAATTTATTTAACTATTTTAAAAGCTTGGTTTTACTGCAAGTGTACAGGTCAGTTGTAATATTTATAGTGTTACAGTGAAACACCAAAGTATTTTAAGGATTGAACCCAAAAGAAGAGACGATTGAACAATAACTAGCATACACAATAAAGGCTAAGTGGCTAGTAATGCGATTTTATATTACTACGGTTCATAAAGATAAGTTTTCAAGAAAATTAAACATTCTACTCTAAGGACTAAACTGCAAGAAATGTAAACTAGAAAGACTATATAACAAATGACTAATTGGGGTTGGTTGACTTCGAAGCGGTTCACCAAATCTCAAACTAGGGACATAAATCACATAAATTACCAAGTGACTCCATTTTATCTTCCGATCTCAATTTTACCGACTTAGACGGATTAGGTCCAGTTTGTCTTCCAAACTTGTCGGTTAATTCAGAATTAACGAATAGGTGCGCGACAAGATTACCTTCCGGTTTCACTTTATCTTAATATTCCCTTAGGGGCGTCACTACCTAAGTTCTTAATTCTATTCAAATCAGTCCAACTTATTATGATTTAGTCCTTTGTCTAAAGCTTATAGTTTATCCATGTCTACATCAACAAACCTCCTTAAGGGTTTAGATACACATGCTCAAAGTTGAGAAAGTAAACATAACAATGGAAGACAAAGTAGCCATGAAAGTAAAGCTTGAGAAAAATGTGAAAGTTGAGATTTTTATGTAATAAAACTTAAATAGCATGAAACCAAAAGTATTTAACAAAGAAATCTAAAGCAAGAAACATAAAAGGAACAAGCCTTAATAGATTTGAAGTAAAATAAACTAAAATACATTAAACTAAAGTTTAAAAAGTCTTGAAAGCAAGACACATTAACTTGAAATGTAAATAAACCTTAGCTACAATGTTAACTAACTTAACTAACATAACGAACATCAAGAACAATGAGTAAATGCAAAAAATAAACTCTAATCTAAGGTAGAAGAAGAGAAAAATAAAAACCCTAGAAAAGTGCAGAGAAAAACTAAAGAAAACCTGGAGAAACTAAACCTAAAACTAAGCTAAAATGTGTCTCTCTCCTCCTCAACAATTTTTGGGTGTTTTGAATGGTGTTCTGATGACTTTTCGATGCCAAAATCGCTCTTACACGGGCCTTATGTTATTGATGGATCGGGTAGACAACGGTTGCCCTTTTTGTCTAAGTTTGCCACTCTAACGAAGGCCATATCGCGATATCTCAGGCAGTATTGAGCTTGGGGGTCTTCCTTGAGAGATGATATCGTGATACTCAAGGAGGATGTCACAATACCACTAAAGGGTCTCATTGGTCTTATATATTGTCAGAGGTATCGCGATTCTAAGGGTTGGATATCACGATATAGTTGCCCAAGATGTCATTCACACTCGTTTTCGATCTCCGACACATCCTATGCCGCTCAAACACACGTTAGACCTACCAATGGCATTATTAGCCAATTTGGGTTAAAATAAACAAAAACAAGAGATTTTCACTTATTACCCAAAAAATATAAAAATACAAAAATAACAAAAAAACTAAGCTAAAAACTCTATTTTGCTCGAGAAAAATCTCCTTAAGTGTGTCAAAAAAGCCTAATTTGCCACATCGATTTGTGGCAGATCACAAACTCCATGATTAGTAAATTGCAAATTATCGGAATGATGCTTCTGGACATAATTGCAATTACTCTAGCCTAATTGTATGTGTCCGATTGGTCACTCCGCTAGCTCAATAAAAGCTCGATCGACTGCATTTGATTCAGAAGAAAATTCTACAACTTTGGAAATAATTTAATTTAGTCAATTTATTCAATGTGGAATTAAATTAGGTGGTCATGAGAATTTTTCAACTAGAGAATTTGATTAAAGAATTTTCTTGAAAATTTAATTTGGAAAATTAATTTTGATAAAATAATAACTTTTGATATCAAAAGGACTAAATCATAAAGTATGAGATATAGAACAATTACGAATAGTTACAGGATAAAAAAATAGATATGATATGTTTACATGATTGGATGGAACATCTATGCAATGACAATATAGAAATTCAAATGATAAAAAATACAGTAATAATGCCATGTGAATTAGTAAATGTTTGGGATATGAATGGTATATCATTAGGGTCCAAAAAGGAATTGGTTGTTTGGTTAAGAACTAATGATCGATGGCTTGAGATCCAGGCATGTGTTTTGGATTCTTTAAAGCTTGTGTGAGCAACATCAAATCATTATTTATTTATGGCTTGAGATCCAGTATGTGTTGCAGATTCTCTGAAGCTTGTGTGAGTAGCATCGATTTACCCTTTACTGATGGCTTGAGATTTATCACTTGTTGAGAATTCTCTGAAGCTTGTGTGAACAACATCGAGTGAAGCTTGTATGGAACCTGATCTGAAGCTTGTGTGAGCAACCTAAATACAAAAACTGTAGTTAAACGGAAATTAAATGGATATAAAGATTGATCATAAAATTGGTTTTCACATTTGCAAAATGGATTAAGATTGAATGACAAATGGTATAACTTTGCATAGATGCATATGTAAAACGGTTGAGATTTATGATTGCATTATGTTAAAGTAATAATTCATTTGCCAGGAATTATCATGCCTATACCAATATGTTTCTGCTATTTAATTTGTTGTAATGTTAAGGTAAGTTGAGCTCTTTTATTATGATTTTACTAGCATTCATTATGCTTACCGTTGTTTCTTTTCCTTGTAATTTGCAGAACATGTTAGTCGGATCACCTTGAAGCTCACACTATCCAGTCATTGACTTGGTAAACTTTTGATCATTTTAGCTTGGTTATGTGGCATGTGCATAGGTGTTCGTATATTAGTGTTTACTATGGATGATAGTATAATTTGAACTTGAATGATACTTGGAATTGGTTAATGGTTAAGTATATAAATGTGCTTATGTTAAGTTACTTATACATCACATGAGTAATTCTTATAGAAGTAAAGTTGTTTAGTTATAATGCTAACATTGAAAGAATCTGCAAATGTGAATGGTTTGAGAAATTACAAGTTGAAATGGTATGTTTAGGGACTTAAAAGATGTATTAATGTTTGGTTGATTGAGAAATTGTTGAATTGAGGTGTTTTGGAATGCATTGAATTGATTTTGTGCAGGTTTGAAGTGTGCATTAAGCCCCAAGTTGAGTTGTGTTATTTTGGGCATGAAAAAGAGACCAAATGAAGGATTTTGACATTTTTGGCATTAAGGAATAGATACCTTATTTATAGGTATCGACACTTAACAAATTTTCCATAATTTTTCAAACTTCAAACCCAAAAATGGTATTGATATCAGACTAAAGTATCGATACTCTATATCAACGTACTAATACTTTACAAGGGTACCATAAAATGCTTGAATATTTTAAGGATTTATTTATGATATGCTTGATATAAAATTTTGAGAATGTTGCAAATTAGTCCTTGTTCAATTCTGGTTGATTTTAGAGCATATGTAAGCTCGTATAAGGCTCGAGAAAGGTCGTATTTAGTTCTTATGAATTGAATTGACTATGACTGCATGATTTATATTTAATTTGAACAATGACTGTAGCATCCCATAACTCAGATCCGGCGACCAGGTCGGGTGAGGGGTGGTACAAGTATCGATACATTTGACTTTGTTTAGTTCTTACAAAAGAAACAGAACCGCAAAATGATATTGATATTGGAATAGGTATTGATACTTTGTAAAAGAGGTATTGGTACCATATGACAAGTATCGATACTTGTGTTTTAATAAAGAATTTTTTAAATATTGAAACTATAAATGGTTTCGATACCATTTCAGGGGTATTGATACATGTTCGAAAAAATTGGAAACTTTGCAATTGGGACCTATTTCATGTTCGAATTAGTAATTGAGCTTTTGTAAGCTCGATCAAGTCTTGAAAAAGATCGTCTAACATATTTATGAAATGTTCTAATTTTGAATGCTTTTATTATGGTGTAAATCGATTATTAAATATTGTAACAATTAAGGTATCAACTGTAGCATCCTATAACTAGGACCTAATGATCAGGTGTAACACCCCAAACCCGGCCTAGACGTTACGACCGAATTTGGCATGTCACATGGGATGGTTGTTAAAGTACTTTGCGATTGTTTAAAAAAAATCTCAGGTTTTGGTTTCATTAAAAAAAAAAATAGAGTTGATTTAACAGTTTTCTTGCAAACTGTAGTAAATAATACTAACTACCGAAGGCTTGTTTTATGATAAAAAAAACCGAAACTAATGGATTTCAGAAACGTGATATTTTCAAAAACAGTTTTTGTATTCTAAGGAAATCCCGAGTTTGATTATTTATTGCTCGCAATTCAATTGTTAATGTTTTGGAAAGCGGTTGTTTATGTTTTTAGGAAAACCCCGTATTGCTCAATTCATATTAGATAACATGTGTATAAAAGCAAAAACCAAGTTAAAAATCCTCGAGGCCTTATTACATAACAAATTCCCAAATTTGAAATAAGTTTAAAATAAAAAAAATAGAGTTTACAAAAGAAGTAATGCATGGCCACCACAGAGTCCTCCCCGGCTCCAGATCCTCGAACTAGGGGTTACCTGCAAAATTAAACAGAGGGGTGAGTTACGAGAACTCAGTGTGCAATTCCCCTTACGACGAATCTGGGCCTAAGCCCACAGAAGCAAATTGGGCCTTAACCCTCACAGTAACAAATTTGGCTGAAGCCCATACGGATCGAATTGGGCCGTAGCCCTAACAACATGGCAAATCAAATAGTGAATGCAATGCAACCTAGCCCAGCCTAGTATTCCATCCGCTACACACCACTCCGTATCCAACCTAACACACCTATAGGGATTTCTACAATTAACCCTCCATCCGCTACACACCTCATTGGCAGTCATGCTGACAGTCATGCTACTCAAAGCCGAAATTGTGACAGAATCACTGAAATATGTGGCCTAGCCACCGAAATAATATGACCGAGTCATCGATATATGTGGCCTAGCCACCGAAATAATGTGATCGAGTCATTGAAATACACTGCCCCTTTTCATCAATATCATATCCCAATCCCATGCACATATTATCATAATGTAATTGAATGCAAACATGTAACAGTGTACATCGAATAATCAGAGCATACATATATTCATGCTAAGTTATTTAAATGACATAGACATAAAGGTAACTAACCTGGTATCTCCAATCTTACCCTCAAGGGTATCTCAATTACCATTACAGTTATTTCGACTTTCAATCAATACGCATAGTTATTACTTAAACAAGCAAAATGAAGGTGTGAGAATTACACACCTGATTACGCGAAGAACTAAACACTCCTAATCGACGCTACTCTTACTAGCGGGAATAGCCACTATCTGCCTATCCCAAACGGATGTTGGCTCTCTACCACAACCCGGCGGAAAATCTCGAACCGCCGACACAGCAGGTCGTTTGAACTTGAAAGCAGAAACTATAAGTCCACTCCCCTCAGGCTCCTTTAACGCACCCTCCTTGGATCGGCTAGCACTCGCATCCATGAAGAGAGTCTTGATCAGTACAGTACTACAGTGAAATCATCGATTGTCTAACAAAGGAGTTTGGTTATGGCAGAGTACAACGAAAGAACTAATCGTATAGAAACTAAAGAGAAACTCCTTACCTTAATAAACGAGAAATTGCACAACCACAGATTCAGTTGCAGGATGTTCAGCCTATCTAACAAAAGTCTATCACGAATCCCAGAAGAGCAAGGCCACAACGTGATGGAGTAAGCAGTTACGAAAGAGAGGAACCAACTCGGTTAGATGATGTAGAAAATGAATGTTCGACTTCCTTAAGAGAAATAAGAGAAATGAAAAGAATAATAAATAATAAAAGAAGGGAACATTACCTTGAACAGAGAGAAGCGGAATGGAACCTACTGCAATTCAGCACTGGCAGAAATAATAGAAGCAAATCTAAGTTCGACGATGAAGGCTTAAAGAAACGAAACTCCAATGTTAATCAGAGGATTAGGAAAAGAATGATCGATAGCAACAAGTAGAAGAGGAGTTGTAATTCGGCTAACAGTATAGGCAAAGCACTACTTCAAATTGAAGGAAAGTAGAGGTTCGGCTATGATGTACACAAGGAAGAAGTTGATTTGGAATGGGGTAACAAGGGAGTTCGGTTATGGTGATGAAAACAAGTTGTAGGAGATGAACAGAAGAGATTCGGCTTAAGGGAAAAATGGAAAAACAAAGAAGAAAAAGCCATGTTTCGGCTATGTAGATCACGAGAGGAAGAGATGAGGGGAGAAAAGGTAGAAATGGACTTAGGTGACAATCAAAGAAAACGGTGTGAAAAGGAGGAAAGTAACTGAAAATTCGGCTGCGCTCAAGAGGACAAAAGTGCACAAATTTGAAAGAAAAGAAGAAGAATAGCTAAAAGCACTTAAAGGAAATTCTGGCACTCTCCTTACACACTATGACCGAATATGCTAAGATGGGCATGCCTAAGAGCTAAAAGAAATTCTGGCACACACCTACACTAGCTAAAAACCGAAATGCTCCCTCTAGCACCACTCCACTTTTAGCCAAACTCCTCCTCTCTCCCCACCTCCCATGATTTTCTCCTCCATTCACTCTCCATCCACCAATTCAAATTGGTTGACCAATTCAAACTCCCCAAGCTCTTCTCCTCCATCCATTTGAATTTGCTTGACTCATTCCACAACCACCATGGTAGAGTCCCAGCCAAATGCTACCTCTTCCCCACCTTGAGCACAAAAATTAAAGCTCCAACATGCAGCCGATGGGATTCGAACTCCCCCCCTTCATGCTCCCTTGTGACGCCACTCCCTTGCTCCTTAAGTGGCGTGACCTTACCACCACACCACACTCCTTTTTGTGTCCTCAAACACAAATAATTATCCTTAAGGCCTGCTTCCACTAGCTCTCTCCCCTTATGCCCAAAAAGCAAAATTTTACCAAGGCTTTGCTCGAACCCGAGCCTCTCCAGGTCCTCCAAACACACCTAAACAGCAGGCTTAGCTAGCCAAACACATCAAATAATGCAATAATGCAGAACCCCTAATTCTAGGATGTTACATCAGGTCGGTAAGGGGTGTTGCACTCTTGTTGGTTCTTTCCTATACTATTTTACTCATGAACTATTTGCAATATAAAATGTTCAATTAGATTCCCTAAAATGTCAATATGTCGAAGACAACCAAGTGTTGAAATCTAGTTCCTCATCTGGGTGGAGTTTTCTGTAGATTGTAATATTAGGGTTCCTTGTAGTGTGTGGAGCTCTCATAGATCATCAGGCGTATTGGTAGAGTTTTCTTAGTTTCTCTGCATTCTTAAGTGTTTTGGATGTGCAATGGGAATGTTGGATCTAGTGCCCTAAGTGTAGTATATTCATTTATACACTTGTAATTTTTTTGAATAGATTGGTTAATAAAATTATTCATGAATTACATTAACACACTTCCTATAGTTTCCTCACATGGTTTTTGCATGTAAAGAAAAATATAAACAAATATTAGCTCATTGGTTGTCTAATTATTAACTAATACTAAGCGATATTATGTGGTCGGATCGTAATACGAAAAGACAACTTATATTAATAGACAAAGTTAAGCATGTCCTTAGTCTAATTGAAAATGGGAAAACCAATTGAAAGAATAATATGTCGTCTATCAAATCCAATTGGGGAGATGATTTGTCTTGGACATCGAAGCAAATGACTCACTTAAGATAGAGACAAAAATGTAACTGACTGGATTGATAGTACATCAGACATGACCCATGTATAATAGATCTTGAATCTATTTGTGGATTTATTCACTTGTGACGTTTATAGTGTGACATACCTTAATACTGAATGGATGATGTGTAACACCCCTCACCTGTATTCAACATTGGAATAGGGTTATAGAGCATTACCAGACTTACAATACATATAAACATACTTTTCTCATAAATTCAATCATTTCATACAATCACTATTCAAATTCAATCAATTTATCACTTGAAAGAGCCTACGAGCCCTTATACATGCTTCAAAAATGGTTAAGGACTAAACCGATAACTCAAGAATTATTCCAACACTTAACAAATTTTTCTTCCAAAAAGGGAACACACGCCCATGTGGCCAGGCCATGTGTCTCACACAGCCACCAGACACGCTTGTATCACACGCTCGTGTCACAGGCGGTGTGAAAACAGAGGGTACATACTGACATGGGTCACACAGCCAATCACACGTGTAATATCCGGGATTTAGGGCTTATGCATTTTTGCTTAATTATATGGGAAGCATGCCTATGTGTGGTTTGAATGTGTTTTATAGATTTCGGGAACTTGAGAATGTAGGAGAGTGCCTTAGAAAATATTAGATTTTAAGTCTTAAAGGGGGGAGCTAGGCAAAGGAGGCCTTACGAAAATTTGTAGGGGAATTTGGACACAAAAGAACCCAGTGGTAAAGTGGCAGAAGGCGCCACTTAGGGCCTTGGTAAGTGACGCCTCAAGCAGGGGAGAAGGGCTCAGGTTCGAGCAGCAAGGGAAGCAAATGGGAGTTTTTATTTTGCAGCAAGGATGAGAGGTAGTGGACGGCACAGGGACTTTAAGTGGATGAGGATGAGACTTGGTCTTATTCTTTTGAAAATTCGGCTAAGGGAGAAGATAAGTATTGACTCATTCAAATTATTTTAAATGAGTAGAGAAGAGGAAAAATAGGAGAAAAGCAAGGAGGAGCTAGGGGTTGAGTGATAGCCAAATTCGGGAGAGGGGAGTGAGGTGAGGCAATCGGTCATGCTAAGGGGGTTAAGTGCCGAAAGTTTAAAGCCACCAAAGTGACATTTTGGCCATTTTCTTTTGCCGAAATTTAGCTTTGTTCTCTTCTGAACTCTTATCATTTTTCTTTCATAATTGAACCACACCAAAGTTTGTTCTTTCTCACCCATTTAGATCTTGGCTGAATTCTGCATAGACCATTAGGGTCATTTGTTTATTTTTTTTTTCTGACTTGTTTAAGGTAAGTCGAATCTACCATCTTTCCTTCTCATCTTTTCTTTCTATTCTACTTAGGCCGAACTTCTCCCTCCCAAAAGTTCATCATTACCAAAATTCTTAGATCAAAACACCACCATTGCCAAACCTTTGTGAACCTTATCTCTTTTCCTTCCCATTTGTTAAGGCCGAATATCTCTATCGGTTCAAGCAAAGGTGCAGTTGATTTCAGCAGTAAGGGTAAGGATCAACTGTTGTTCGTTTTCTTTCTTTTCTTTTGGATTAGCCGAAATCTAGGATCTAATCCCTTTCCCCCTCTTTGGCCGAAACTTTGAAGGTGAGTTTCAGGATTTGGTTGTAGCCGATTATAAGGAAGAGATCATTCGAGATTGAATATCCTAGGTAAGTGAAGTGTGATTTAGGCCGAAGGCCATCTGCTTTGGTTCATTAAATGTTAGAATTGATTCTAACATAAAGTTTGTAGGGATTTCGACATCTCCATAAGTCAAGTGGTATTTTCAGGATTTAGATTCGCAAGGTAAGGGAGTGTTAATATTCGGCCAAGGCCATATTAAGTGTTGATGATGGGCCGATTCTGACTATGGTTTTTAGGGAGGAGTACAACCTGTTTCGGTAGATTTTTGGGATCCAGTAATCGTGTTAGTACCAGGTGTAACACCCCAAACCCGGCCCACGAGCCCTGTCCGGATCTGGTATGTCACTGCGGAAAAACGTTTGAGAAGATTCGACTTAAAGATAAAATCATGACAACTTATTGAGTTTGTAAAACGGGGACCATTTGAAATCCTAAGTAAAGTGTGGTGTTTATAAAAATATCCGGATTAAAACCTTAATATATATTTTAAGATAAAGTTTGCTGAAAATAAACTGATTTCGAAATAATAATTCAATCGTCAATTTGCTTTAACATAATAAAAATACTCAAATAATTTAATTGGGCCTTATTACAATAAATACTTATTCAAATACTGAAAATACTGAAAATGATAAATTCTATTAAATAAGGAAAACAACTTCTGCTGCATGGGCCACCTCGTATCCACTCCAAACCCGGTCCAAGCAACACCTGCGATGTTGATAAAAATTGGGTGAGTCATACAGACTCAGTGTGTAATTAATCCACTGAATTCCACCCACATGTCAAACCACATATCAACCCATATAGCAAATAACAAGATAACATATTCACATAACACATTTCGGGCTTGGCCCATATTCAAATCACTTATCAGGTAACAGGGTAATTAACAGCATAATTTCCACATATCGGGCTTAGCCCATTTCTACACTAATCCACATTCATATACTGGGCTTGGCCCTTTTCACATTAATCCACATATCAATTGGGCTTGGCCCATTTTCACATCAAATACTCATATCAGATACAATATGCATAGTGCACCCAACCTAACCTAGGGTCCATCCTCTACACACCCCCGTATCCAGCCACCACACACCAGGGGATTAACAAATCACCCTCTCTTTTTCACTCCAAAAGGCAATCAATGCCATCCACGTGCAATTAAGCACAATAATCCACAACGCGACCTCAGTCAGCGCCAATCCACGATGTAGCCGTAGCTAACACCAAAACCACGATGGGACACATAGTCACTCATCAACCACGATATGGCACATAGCCAATATCAACCACGATGAGGCACATAGCTACTCATCAAGCCACGCGAACTAAATCACAATTAATCCACAACGTGACCTCAGTCAACGTCAATCCACGATGTAGCTCAAGGCTAACATCAAACCACGTACTCAAGTACACCCGCATCTTTCTTTCATATCATATCCCAACCCATGCACATGCAACATAAAATAATGATATAATATAATGATGCATGAGCATGTTCATCAAGCATAGTCATAACACATATTCATATTAATAATCAGATTTGGTACTTATCGGATTATCGACATACCCCTTAAGGGTATCCATCTCATAACTTTTACTGCACTTGTTAGTACATAATTAACACATACAGTTATAGCAAAAACCCGGAAAATGGTAGACTAACTTCACATCTAATCACTTGAAGTTCTAAACTCTCGATCCCGATGCTATCACTAAGAGACACTACGGCTATCTGCCCATAACTTTCTCCTGCTGCTGGCCCACACCCTGGTGGCCAATCCCGAACCGCCGAGACAGATCTTTTCTTAAACTTCGAGATAGGGTTCACCCCTTTCCCTTCTTGACTGGTATTCGCCTCCATCATAACACTTAATCAGAACAATTGATTTAATCATCAATATACGAAATCTTAACCAAATATCCACAACTTAACATACTTACCGAAATAATCTTGATTCCCGAAAGCTTGCTCTACTCACGCCGATTTGCCTAGAAGACCATAATCCAAATTGGTCAACACTTAATCACATAGTATGGCCTAGGTAGTAGAGTACCATACTTGGTTACCTTAATCACTTTAATTCCAAAAGGGCTCCTTAGTGCTTCCTTGATGAAACGAATCCTGGAAAGCTCCCTCAATGCACCTTGACGTTAGCTACACATAAGAGAACATATCACTATGGCCTTAATGGACATTCGGCCCACCTTAGACCAAAGCCCACTATAGATTTTCAGTATACTAATTAAGAAGAACTCAAAACCGATTACCAAAGGAGAACATAATTACCACCACACGAATAGTCCACTAGCTCTAAATGTTGACATGATAAAAGAGATGTCGGCCTTCGGCTCTTGCAACAGAAGAAGGACAATAAGGGCACTTTGATATTCGGC
Source organism: Gossypium bickii (assembly GCA_025503065.1). Lineage (NCBI taxonomy): Eukaryota > Viridiplantae > Streptophyta > Magnoliopsida > Malvales > Malvaceae > Gossypium > Gossypium bickii. The sequence goes on along the minus strand of CP106714.1, from coordinate 98,033,412 downwards.
TAAGGCTCTTTAATAAAAAAATAAAATACAAATAGGAGTATGAGAACCTACAAGGTTCGGCTAAGCCCTCAAATGATGGTGGAATATTCGGCTATCACAAAATATGAGAAGAAATTTGGGAGAATTCGGCAATGAGAACAATGGTGGAGAGGTTTCGCTTCAAGGAAAAGAGAGGAAAAGAATGAATTTGCTTGACTAAAATTTTCAAAGAATGAAGACTAGAGAAGAAAATAAATAATTTCTTGCACACTCTTTCCCCCATCACTTGGCCGAATAATGCCTACCAAAGAGACCCATACTTGGCCACCAGTTCCCCACTTATCAAATCCCAAATTAAACTCCTATTTTAACTCTTTATCACCTATTAAACTAAAATAAATAAAGTAATCATCCATTATCCTACCTTAGCCGAATTCCAAAATAAAAATAAGTTTTATCCTCATCCAATTGAAAGTCCCATGTGCCGTCCACTGCTCCTTCTCCCTAACGCCAAAAAGCAAAATAAAAAATACTCCCCTTGCTGCCCATCAGACTCGAACCTGAGCCCTCTTCGCATAGCTTAAGGCGTCACTTGCCCAAGCCACTTTGGCCAAGACGCTTTTTGTGACATGATTCACCCAGAATTTCTTTTAAGAGCTCCTTAGCCAAGCGCCTTCTTGCCGCACAAAAATAAAATACTCCTTCTTGCTTCCTTCGCAACTCGAACCAAGGCCCTTACCCCCACTGCACATGGCGTATTTCATCAAGGCCCTAAGTGGCGCCTTGCAGCCACTTTACCAAGCCCATTTCCATGTCCAAAAATGCCTACAAGTTTCCTTAAATCCTTCTTAGCCCAGTTCCCCTTTTTGGCGCAAAAATAAAAGTCTCTAATGCTTCCCACGTTGCTCGAACCTCCTCCCCCTTGGCACTCCCTTTGACACAACCTTCTCCCCTTGCACCCTTGCGCCTTCATGCCGCTTTACCACATGGTTCCTTGTGTCATGCTTCACACGGAATTCCTTTTAAAGCCTCATTTACCTAGCTCCCCCTTTTTAACTTAAAAACCAATAATTTTCCAAAGCTTTCTCTTCCATCCTAGAATTCTAAAAACCCTTAATACACTTCCAAACACTGCCAAAACCTACTAACTCATGAATTATGCACGAACGCATAACCCCTAATCTAGGATGTTACACCAGGTGTGTAGCCCTACACTAATTCCTAATAGATTAATGGTATTAATATTATGTATGTGATAATGGAAATATGAAAAACGTGGCTAAGGGTACCATTCAATGGTACAGTGAATTCAGGTACGTTACCCCTTAATACTCTGTTAATAATGTTATGAACATTGAATATGAGACATACGTGAATTCGTTATGAATATGGGATAAGGTATATTGCATGATTTCTGCATGTTTTGTATGACGCATGGGCATATGGGTGATAATGGAAAGGGGAAGTGTTCTGGTGGTTTTTACCACATTATCTGGTGACTTATGTCACACAATCCGAATCTGGTGACTAACGTCACGTATTATTATCTGGTGACTCTGTCACATTATCTGGTGGCTATGCCACGATTATAAGGGCGATGTGCAGTTGACTGTAGCGACTGCCTTCGATGGTGTGTAGCGAATGGAGGGTCGATTTAGTAATCCCCACGGTGTGATTGGCAGGTACGGGTGATGTGTAGAGGATGGTTATTTAGGTGGGTTTGGGATTGCATCATTTCCTATATTTGTTATATATGATTTGATATGCCTAAATCGTTTGGGAGTTTGTGTTGGTTGTTACACACTGAGTCTGTTGACTCACCCTTCGTGGGCTAACATTTTGCAGGTGACACTCAGTAATTGGACCAGGTCGGCAGGGACTTAGTGGTGGCCATACTCAGCTCAGTGTTTTCTTTTTATTTTGGGTTTTCATATTAAGTTTTGGATTTATTTCGGGATTTGCTTTGTTGTAATAAGGCCATTACTGTTAAACTGTTTTAAGCATGCGTTTTAGTTTTATTATAATACGATTAATATTAAACTAAAGGCTAAACAACTTTTCTTTAAAATAATTTCAAATGTGTTGACACCTAAACCCCAACGATTTTTAACTTAATGCTACGCTCTAAAATTTGGGATTTCTTTTAACTTATAGTTTTGAAGTATGAAAATAACATTTTAATAAAATATAGACTTCAAAAATGACACCGGTTTCAATTTACTCACAACACAAATCGATTTTTCTTCAAAACTACCCAAATTTTCTGAATTGACAAACAAACTTTTGAAATGTTTTACTCAAGGAGCATGCCAGATCCGGTCGAGGCTCGTGGGCTGGGTTTGGGGTGTTTCAATTTGGTATCAGAGCCCAGTTTTAAACTCTCGGCGTTGGGTTTAAAGCCCACAATGTTTTCAAAATTGAGCCCAAATAAGTTTTTGTGAAAATTTTTGGAATTGAGCAGGTTTTCTGGCATGGCACCTAAGTCTCCGACCTGAAGTCCACCAGGTGAGTACCTCTAATTATTGTATGATTAGTATTATTGTATGATTTTTATGTGGGTATTACGGGATCGTAGATTGGTACATTAGAAGTAAATGAACCCTAGAATTAGCTTACTCCAACACAGAATTACATAAAAATTTAAAGCCTAACTAAACAAACCTGTGAGTGAGTCACCGAGTTAAGAGTGTGGTAACCATTGTGCGCATGTCTAGTATTGGATTCAAGGAGAGCTTGGTATTTAAGCAGTTCTAGTGACTCACCTCCTCTTCGCTCGAATTCTACCTGGTGCGTAGTGACAGTTTACCCTAACCAAGAGGACTTATTCACGGGCTAAATTCAATAATTAAAACCTAAAAGGGACCAGCTACACTATTTTTTAAAAGCCTTAGTTTTTAAAATCACCAAATCACCCTTTTTATTTGTAAAAACTATTTTAGATTTTAAAAAAAAAGAAAATTTTCTGAAATATTCCCGGTTTACAAAATTACCCAAGTACCCCTGGTTTATAAAATTACTAAAATACCCTTGGTTTATGAAATTACCACACTACCCTCAACTTTTACTAAGATAATCTTACTTTACAAAAAGACCAAAAACCCCTATTTTGCGAAATATCAAGATACCCTGATTTGGACAATTACCAAAATACCCCTATAGGACAAATTACGAAAGTACCCCTCGGATTGGAATGGGCGAAAATGTTCGAGTGGTGAATGTGTGTAGTAGATACTATTGAATGAATGTGCTTCTCTGAATTAGGGTAGAAGACTTGAAACAAAAACCCTGTAATGATCGAAAGAACTACTACTAAACTTCTTTACATAAAACTTATTCGCGAGTAATCAGTGGAACAAAGACTAATGCATAAAACTTTTATAAACCAGATTAGATCGCGAACATAGACATGAGTTTTAGGGGACGTGGCCATAATGTGCGAGGGCGTGGTAGAGGCAGAATGATCGTATCAGAACCCGTTAGGTCTGGTCAAGGGTCCGAGAATGAGGTACCACCACTACCACCACCAGCTGCTAATGTTGAGCATCAGGATCAGACAGGGGATGATGCAGTATCGCAGGCAATGCTGCGGGTTTTTGAGAGGGTGGCTAGAGTAGGTGGAGGTGTCGGAGTTCGAAAATCTGTACCCGAGCGACTTCGAGCCAATAGAGCTGAGGTATTCCGTGGTGTATCCGGTGTGGCGCCCAATACGGCTGAGTATTGGTTGGAGGCGACGAAGCGAATTATGGATGAGTTGGATCTGACTGCTGAGGAGAAACTGAAAGGAGTGGTGTCGCTACTTCGCAATGAGTCACACCAATGGTGGCTCACAGTTCGGGATAGTGCTACAGCTGAGGATCTCACTTGGGAGTATTTCAAGGCAACATATCAAAAGAAGTATGTTGGGACTAGCTATATTGATACGCAGAGAAAGGCATTTGTGAGGCTGGTTTAGGGGAGTAAGTCTGTAGCGGAGTACGAGGCAGAATTCTTAAGGTTGAGCCGGTATGCTCGAGGTATCGTGGCTACGGAGCATGAGCGGTGTGTCCAGTTTGAGGACGGGCTGAGGGATAACTTGAGGTTGTTAATAGCTCCACAGCAGGAGCGGGAGTTTGCTGTGTTGGTAGAGAAGGCTAAGGTAGCCGAAGGGATTAAGGAATCTGTGAGACAGAATACGGATCAGAATAGGCAAAAGAGAGGTTTTGGATCAGCGGGGTCATCCAGAAATGTTCAAAAGAGACATAGAGTTGATGGGTCGCGAGGTCAGCAGGTTGCTACAATGGGACAATACCGTACTTGTGCTCAGTGTGGAAAGATACACCTAGGAGAGTGTTGGAAGAAGACAGGGGGATGTTTTAAGTGTGGGTCCAAGGATCACATGATTAGGGACTGTCCCATGAAAACAAACGGGAGTCGACCAACAGGTCAGGGTTTTAATCAAGCTGGAAGAGGTGGGCAGCAGCCACCGCGGGGTCGTGGTCTAATTGGTAGAGGTAATGGTGCTGGAAGAGGACGGGGAATACCGAGTAGAGGTGTTGGTAATACTGAGGCTAGACAACCAGGTCTGGTATATGCAGTTCGTCGAAGGGAAGATAGCGATGCACCTGATGTTATAACGGGTACGTGCCTTATTTCTGGGTTACCCTTTATTGCTTTGATAGATATAGGGTCAACTCATTCATACGTTGGTAGTGAAGTATCTGAAACTCTGCATGTGAACTCTGAGACTGTACCTAGGAAGATGATTGTAGTGGTAGATAAGCTCTTTAAGGAAGTGCCTTTAGAAGTTCAGGGGACCCAGTTTCCAGCTGACTTAATGGAATTGCCATTCGGGGAATTTGATCTAATCTTAGGCATAGACTGGTTAGTGAAGTACCGTATGAATGTGGACTGTGCTGCTAAACGCATGTCATTGAGGACTTCTGACGATAAGGAAGTTGTGGTGATGGGTGAAAGATGGAACTATTTGTCGAATGTAGTATCTGCTCTTAAGGCGGAGAAGATGGTAAGGAAAGGATGTCTAGCTTTTCTGATGTTGGTCAGTGCCTTGGAGGCTAAGGAAGCAACTGTTGAAGGGGTCAGAACTGTAAGGGAATTTGTGGATGTTTTTTCGGAAGAACTTCTAGGGTTACCTCCGGATCATGAGGTGGAATTTGGGATTGACTTATTGCCTGGAACGGCACCAGTATCTATCGCTCCGTATAGAATGGCACCAAAGGAGTTGGTTGAGCTCAAGGCTCAGATCTAGGAGTTGCTTGATCATGGGTTTATCCGACCCAGTGTGTCTCCATGGGGAGCACCGGTCTTGTTTGTGAAGAAGAAGGACGGGACTATGCATATGTGCATATATTATCGTCAGTTGAATAAGCTGACCATCAAGAACAAGTACCCTTTGCCAAGGATAGACGACTTGTTCGATTAGCTTAGGGGGGCCGCGGTATTCTCAGAGATCGATTTACAGTCTGGATATCATTAGCTCAAGGTGAAGGAGGTGGATATCCATAAAACAGCTTTCTGGACAAGATACGGGCATTATGAGTTCTTAGTAATGCCATTCGGATTGACGAACGCCCCAGTTGCGTTCATGGATATGATGAACCGGGTTTTTCAACCTTACTTGGATCAGTTCGTCGTTGTGTTCAAAGATAACATCCTAGTGTATTCCAAGTCTGAGGAAGAACATGATGAGCATCTCCGGGTTCTATTGCAGGTGTTAAGGGAGAAGAAGTTATATGCCAAATTCAGCAAGTGTGAATTTTGGCTGAAGGAGGTCGCATTCTTAGGGCATGTGGTGTCTGTAGAAGGGATAAGGGTGGATCCTCGGAAGATTGAGGCAGTGCTAGATTGGAAACCACCTAAGACTGTGGCTAAGGTTCGTAGTTTCTTGGGATTGGCAGGCTACTACAGAAGGTTCATAGAAGGGTTCTCATCAATAGCGGCACCTCTGACGAAGTTGTTGAGAAAGGAGGTACCTTTCGTATGGACAGATAAACAATAGGATAGCTTTGAGAAGCTTAAGAGGGTTTTGACTGAAGCTCCGATTTTGATTCAGCCTGAGGCAGGGAAGGATTTTATGGTGTACTGTGATGCTTCTCACACAGGATTAGGATGTGTTCTGATGCAAGACGGGAAGGTAGTTGCTTATGCGTCTTGGCAATTAAGGCCACATGAGGTTAACTATCCGACACATAACTTAGAATTGGCGACGGTGGTCTTTGCTCTTAAGGTATGGAGGCATTATTTGTATGGAGAAAAGTCAGTGATCTACACAGACCACAAGAGCCTTAAGTATCTGCTGACTCAGAAAGAGCTGAATCTGAGACAGCGAAGGTGGGTGGAGTTATTGAAAGACTACGATTGTTCTATAGAATATCACCCGGGGAAGGCGAATGTAGTGGCGGATGCCCTAAGTCGAAAGGTAGTGTCGGATCTGAGGGTGATGTTTGCACATCTTAGTTTATATGACGATGGCAGTTTGTTAGCAGAGTTGCAATCAAGCTGACATGATTGAATGAGGTGAAAGAGAGTCAGTTGGCAGATGAGGATCTAAGTGCTAAACTACGGCAAGTGCAGAATGGAGAGTTGGAAGGTTATGGTATTAACAGTGATGGAGTATTGTGTTTCAAGGGTAAGGTCTGTATGCCGAAAAATGAGGAACTTAGACAGAGAATTCTTCAGGAATCGTATAGTAGTCCTTATGCTATGCATCCTAGAGTTAGTAAGTTGTACAGAGATCTACGGGACCAGTTTTGGTGGCCTAGTCTTAAGCGAGAAGTTACAAAATTTGTAGGGAAGTGCTTAACGTGTCAGCAAGTCAAGGCTGAACACCAAGTTCCATCAGGATTGCTTTAGCCAATAAAGCTTCCGCAGTGGAAGTGGGAGAGAATCACCATGGACTTCGTTAGTGGGCTTCCCCTTACGCCTACTAAGAAAGACTCGGTATGGGTGATAGTGGATCGGTTGACAAAGTCTACACATTTCATCCCAGTGCGGGTTGATTACTCTTTGCAGAAGTTAGCGAAGCTGTATGTGGCAGAAATTGTGAGGTTGCATGGAGTACCGGTATCGATTATTTCAGATAGGGACCCAAGGTTTACGTCTAGGTTTTGGAAAGCACTACATCGCTCTCGCACCGACTAGATTTCAAGATGAAAGATTTCATCCGCAATGGACGGTCACCGAGCGAGTGATCCAAGTGTTAGAGGATATGTTAAGGGGTTGTGTCATAGATTTAAAGGAAGTTGGGAAGAATATTTGCCTTTAGCGAAATTTACATATAATAGCAGCTACCAAGCCAGTATTCGGATGGCACCGTATGAAGCACTGTATGGACGGAAGTGTCGCACTCCTACGTGTTGGACAGAATTAGGGGAACGTCGAGTTTTGGGTCCAGAGATTGTGGCAGAATCCGAAAAGAAGGTTAAGGTAATTCGGGCACGGTTGAAGGAAGCATCTGATAGGCAAAAGTCATACGCAGATCTTAAGCGGAAGGAAATAGAGTTTGCTGTAGGAGATCAGGTGTTTCTAAAAGTTTCGCCTTGGAAGAAGGTAATGAGATTTAGTCGCAAAGGGAAGTTAAGTCCCAGGTTTATAGGACCTTATCGGGTTTTGAAGCAGGTTGGACCAGTGGCATACTAGTTAGAGTTGCCTCCGGAGTTGAAGCAGATGCATGACGTGTTCCATGTTTCGATGCTACGTCGTTATCGATCGGATCCGTCTCATGTAGTACCAGTTGAAGAGGTGGAGCTAAGGCTAGATTTGTCCTACGAGGAGGAGACGATTCGGATTTTGGAACGAGATGTGAAAGTGTTGCAGAGGAAATCAATTCCTCCGGTCAAAGTGTTATGGCGTAATCATGGATCGGAGGAAGCTTCTTGGGAGCCAGAAGAAGCAATGCGACAGCAACACCCTCACCTATTTTAGCCGGGTAATTTCGAGGTCGAAATTATTTTAAGGGGGTAGAACTATAATATCCGGGATTTAGGGCTTCTGCATTTTTGCTTAATTATATGGGAAGCATGCCTATGTGTGGTTTGAATGTGTTTTATAGATTTCGGGAACTTGAGAATGTAGGAGAGTGCCTTAGAAAATATCAGATTTTAAGTCATAAAGGGGGGAGCTAGGCAAATGAGGCCTTACGAAAATTTGTAGGGGAATTTGGACACAAAAGAACCCAGTGGTAAAGTGGCAGAAGGCGCCACTGAGGGCATTGGTAAGTGACGCCTCAAGCAGGGGAGAAGGGCTCAGGTTCGAGCAGTAAGGGAAGCAAATGGGAGTTTTTATTTTGTAGCAAGGAGGAGAGGTAGTGGACAGCACAGGGACTTTAAGTGGATGAGGATGAGACTTGGTCTTATTCTTTTGAAAATTCGGCTAAGGGAGAAGATAAGTATTGACTCATTCAAATTATTTTGAATAAGTAGAGAAGAGGAAAAATAGGAGAAAAGCAAGGAGGAGCTAGAGGTTGAGTGATAGCCGAATTCAGGAGAGGGGAGTGAGGTGAGGCAATCGGTCATGCTAAGGGGGTTAAGTGCCGAAAGTTTAAAGCCACCAAAGTGACATTTTGGCCATTTTCTTTTGCCGAAATTTAGCTTTGTTCTCTTCTAAACTCTTATCCTTTTTCTTTCATAATTGAACCATACCAAAGTTTGTTCTTTCTCACCCATTTAGATCTTGGCCTTTGCATAGACCATTAGGGTCATTTGTTTCTTTTCTTTTCTGACTTGTTTAAGGTAAGCCGAATCCACCATCTTTCCTTCTCATCTTTTCTTTCTCTTCTACTTAGGCCGAACTTCTCCCTCCCAAAAGTTCATCATTGCCGAAATTCTTAGATCAAAACACCACCATTGTCGAACCTTTGTGAACCTCATCTCTTTTCCTTCCCATTTGTTAAGGCCGAATATCTCTATGGGTTCAAGCAAAGGAGCAGTTGATTTCAGCAGTAAGGGTAAGGATCAACTGTTGTTCGTTTTCTTTCTTTTCTTTTGGATTAGCCGAAATCTAGGATCTAACCCCTTTCCCCCTCTTTTACCGAAACTTTGAAGATGAGTTTCGGGATTTGGTTGTAGCCGATTATAAGGAAGAGATCATTCGGGATTGAATATCCTAGGTAAGTGAAGTGTGATTTAGGCCGAAGGCCATCTGCTTTGGTTCATTAAATGTTAGAATTGATTCTAACATAAAGTTTGTAGGGATTTCGACATCTCCATAAGTCAAGTGGTATTTTCGGGATTTAGATGTGCAAGGTAAGGGAGTGTTAATATTCAGCCAAGGCCATATTAAGTGTTAATGATGGGCCGATTCTGACTATGGTTTTTAGGGAGGAGTACAACCTGTTTCGGTAGATTTTCGGGATCCATTAATCGTGTTAGTACCAGGTGTGTAGCCCTACACTAATTCCTAATATATTAATGGTATTAATATTATGTATGTGATAATGGAAATATGAAAAACGTGGCTAAGGGTACCATTCAATGGTACAGTGAATTCAGGTACGTTACCCTTTAATACTCTGTTAATAATGTTATGAACATTGAATATGAGACATACGTGAATTCGTTATGAATATGGGATAAGGTATATTGCATGATTTCTGCATGTTTTGTATGACGCATGGGCATATGGGTGATAATGGAAAGGGGAAGTGTTCTGGTGGTTTTTATCACATTATCCGTGACTTATGTCACACAATCAATCGTGACTAATGTCACATATTATTATCCGTGACTCACACATTATCCGTGGCTATGCCACGATTATAAGGGCGATGTGCAGTTGACTATAGCGACTGCCTTCGATGGTGTGTAGCGAATGGAGGGTCGATTTAGTAATCCCCACGGTGTAATTGGCAGGTACGGGTGATGTGTAGAAGATGGTTATTTAGGTGGGTTTGGGATTGCATCATTGCCTATATTTGTTATATATGATTTGATATGCCTAAATCATTTGGGAGTTTGTGTTGGTTGTTACACACTGAGTCTGTTGACTCACCCCGCGTGGGCTAACATTTTGCAGGTGACACTCAGTAATTGGACCGGGTCGCCAGAGACTTAGTGGTGGCAATACTCAGCTCAGTGTTTTCTTTTTATGTTGGGTTTTCATATTAAGTTTTGGATTTATTTCGGGATTTGCTTTGTTGTAATAAGGCCATTACTGTTAAACTGTTTTGAGCATGCGTTTTAGTTTTATTATGATACGATTAATATTAAACTAAAGGCTAAACAACTTTTCTTTAAAATAATTTCAAATGTGTTGACACCTAAACCCCAACGATTTTCAACTTAATGCTACGCTCTAAAATTTGGCATTTCTTTTAACTTATAGTTTTGAAGTATGAAAATAACGTTTTAATAAAATATAGACTTCAAAAATGACACCGGTTTCAATTTACTCACAACACAAATCGATTTTTCTTCAAAACTACCCAAATTTTCCGAATTGACAAACAAACTTTTGAAATGTTTTACTCAAGGAGCATGCCAGATTCGGTCGAGGCTCGTGGGCTGAGTTTGGGGTGTTTCAACACGCCCGTGTGCCAGGCTGTGTGTTAGGTCGTGCCAAACCTATAGGGTATACTGACTTATGCAACACGGCCAAGTCACATGCCCGTGTGCTAGGCCCTATGCCAATTAAGAGGGTATACTGACTTGTACCACACAGCCAATCACACGGTCGTGTATCATGACCATGTGTCACACACGGCTGAGACACACATCCGTGTCTCTGCCCGTGTGGACAAAAATAGGCTATTTACCAAGCCAATTTGCCACCCAAACTCATGCACACCAATACCAATTTCAATGTCACCAAAACATAACACTTATAAGCATTTTAAACAACCTCAATCAAACATCTTTCATACCATTTCAATACCAACAAATACAATACATACTATATCCCATCATATCTTCCAAAACATACCAATATTCACAATCTCAATTCATTATATGAACACATCCAAACATGCATTTATTTACCTAATATCACCAACATATCATTCATCAAACATGGGCTCTTTCATACTCCAAATACTTATTCAAAATCTACCCATCACAATTAGCATTTATAGGACAATTACAAAACTCAAAACAAATGTCATTTGCACACTTATACATCATCAAAATCATCAATATAGCCAACTCACATGGCTATATATACAAACCAAAATATAGGCATTCATAAGCCAATTCAAATGGAAAAAGTCACTACGAAAATACTTATTAAAATAACCATATTTCTATACATGCTATATGACCAAACCATAAGCTCAAAAGTACCAAATTGATGGTTGGATAGTGTGACGATATCTCCGACGATCCCCGAATCCGTGCTAGCTTCAATATCACTATAAAACACAGGAAAATAAACGAAGTAAGCTAGAAAGCTTAGTAAGCTCGTATGAGATAAATTAATGAAATCACTTAAACATGATTCAATAATTTCAATATGTCTATACAATTTTCATTAACTATCAAACCTTTCAAGTGCTCATTCACAAAACCATATACATTCGTCATCATTTCTACCATTCAAAGCTAAAATGGTTTATACACAAACATGTACCATATCGTACCAATCTCATATACCTTCTTGTCTTTCATTTACACATTGAACCATTCGGAATAGAATTCGGATACTCAAAGATCTCACAAGATAAGTACCTATATCATGGCTCGTAGCCAAATCAAGGTAACTTATCCAAAATTCTGATATCATGGCCCGAAGCCAAATTAGTTTATCTTACACAAAGTGCTATATCATGGCCCGAAGCCAACTCGATTTATCTCGTATACAAAGTGCTATATCATGGCCCGAAGCCAACTCACTGTATCCCCTAATGACATGTCACTAGCACCCTAAACTATTCCTAAAGTTCAACTGGGATTCCGAATGTCGAATCATCATCGAATCACTATCATTCATATCCACAGTCTCATATTTAAAATTCATGCAATATCAAAGCATATAAAATACATTTATATTGAAGTTTATCACATACGAACTTGCCTCGAAGGTGGAAACGACGAAATAAGTCGATTAGTCAATAACTTTCGTTTTCCCCCGATCTAGATCCAAATTCTGCTTTTCTTAATCTAAATATATTCAAAATTGAATTGTTTAATCAACTATTTATTCAATTCACTCCAAAATACACTTTAAAACACATTTACACTTTTGCCCCACATATTTTACATTTTTCACAATTTAGTCCCTATTTCATAAAATCACAAATTAGTGAAATTCCAAATATACCCATGCTAGTCGAATTACCATAATGCCCCTAGTAGCCCATAATTTTAATTTATTTCACATTTTAACCACTAACTTTACACTTTTCTCAATTTAATCCCTATTTTGCATTTTTACTAAAAATCACTTTATAAAACTTGTATAATCCACAACAAACTTTCATAATCTATCATCAAACATCAAAACACATATGTATTCATCAATGGAATCATTCAAAATCTTTAAGAGTTTTGCAAATTAGTCCCTGGGCTAGCTAGAATACGAAGCAATGATCACAAAACATATAAATCATTAAAAATCGAGATTAAAAACCAGACCATGCAAAGACAATACATAGCCAAACCTTCAAGTCTCATCCATGGTTTTTTTCACCTCAATATTCGGTGGTGATTCATGTAAAAAGATGATAACCATCTTTTATTTCTTTTGTTTTATTAACCGTAATTATTAAATTACATTAATAACCTTAATGAAAAACCATTTAAAACATTCATTTAATGGCCAAATATGTCCACTCATGCTATTAATGGTCTAATTACAACATAAGGACCTCCTTTTTTAAGTTCCATAGCTATTAGGCACTTTATTAATAGAACATGAATTTTGCACTTTACGCGATTTAGTCCTTTTTCTCAAATTGACCATTTAAACGATAAAATCTCTTAACGAAATTTGCACAAAATCATTTAATCATGCTGTAAACATCAAAATAATAATAAAATAAATATTTTGAGCTCAAATTTGTAGTCTCGAAACCACTATTCTGAATCGACCAAAAACGGGCTGTTACATGATGGACTATGTATGTGTGACTTCTATACTTTGATGTAAGTAAAAGGCTGAATTCAAATAGATAAGGAACCGAAAGCTGGTGCGTTGGGTATACGACTTCTGCAGTATGTAGCATCATTCAAAATAGTGGAATTCATAGCCCAAAACATGGGTAAATGATATCCTCTCATTGGCATTACATGATAGATGAAAAGTATATGTAGACACGAGTCATTTTTCTTTGTGATGAATGACTTAATTACTATATGATAGCAATGATTTTTCATGAAAGAATATGTAATGGTTACCATGAGCTAAAATAGGATCATATTCAGAGAATAGATTTATCCCAAAGAGATTAAGGATATCCTATGAGTGTAACACACTTATGACAACGTCATTGGACGAGTAATGATCGAGTAGCTTTCGTAATGGTATGTAATTGGGGAGAGCTCAGTCACGATACTATAGTGGAATTTCATAACTAAATGAGTTTATAATTAAAAGGAGAAAAACCTAAAATTAATTATAAATCATTTGAGCCCTAGTTACATATGTCCAACCGGACGCTAAATTAGCTCATTGAAACCAGAATTGAATTGCATGTTGAATGAAATTAATAGAAACAGATAGAAATGATAAACTTAGATAAATGGGTTACATTCAAAAATGAATGTTGTTATTCACTTAGTATGAAAATGACCTAAGAATTACTTTAATTTTTTCAAATTATTATTTAATTAATTGAAGTTTGAAAATGAAATTAAATTAATTGATCATTATGAATACAATGAAGGTAGAAATTAAATATATTTTCTCATAGATTCTTTTACGGTAAAGTTACCATGATATTAACGGAATTAAAATTAGGTTGAGAAAATTATTTAATGAAAAAATTAATTTATTTAAATTAATAAATAATGTCTATTTTGAGAAATAGAAAAACATGTATTGAGTTGAATTAAATTATAAAGTGTTGGGTTAGATACAGGAGATGTTGCGCCCCAAACCCGACCGTAACGGACCGACCCAAATCCAAAACGTCACATTAGTCACTTGCTTGACCTCCTTATCGACCACCAATCTTACCTTAAAACCACCATTCACACCACACAAATACAAACATAAAAATCAATCCTTAAGTAAAAATAAACATACAAATCCCTATATTCATGCTTTTCTAGAAAAATCATCAAAATAACAAGTAGGGGTAAATCGTCATTTGTCATACATCATACAAAATAATCATAAACATTAAGTCAAGCTTACATTAAGTATACAGAGTACTATTTAAAAAAATATTTGAAAGAACTAGCAAAAATTGATAAGTAAACTCAAGTAATTTTAAAACAAAGGTTTAAGGACTAAGTCGTATATTTAGCGAAATATCTGGAAAAATATTTTTGGAAAAATTAAAAGTAGATTTATGAAATTAAAAAAATTAAACTTAAACATGCAAAACTTCAAGGCATTTCACAGCATTTAAGAACTCAAATTACATAACATAAAAATTAGGACTCAATTGCAAAAATAGCAATACCATTCAAAACCAATAGTTTGTCACGTCACGACCACGTGAAACCCCATATCGCAACATGCCTTGGATGATGCCCCTCATCAAGATGACGTGAAAAAAGGCGTCCTAACATCAACCCCTCATCACGGCATTATACCAACATCATCATGGCGTCACTTGCAATTTTTGCAGAAAGAACCCAAAATATGACATTTTGGTACACAACTTGACATACCATTTCGTGCATTTAGGCAAAATTTTCTATTCTAACATGGCATATGGCAAGCATATGTCATTCAAGTCACGCTCATACACTCTATAACATACCATAACATAATTTGACTCCCTATGTAATTAGCTATACTAGCATGCTTTCCTAATGACATTAACCAAATTACTCAACATGTCCAATTTGCATTGCTAAGTGCACTATTGGTCTATTTCTCACCAAATGGTCATTTTAAAATTGCCCAATCATCCATGTAACATCTTGGAAAGGGCCTATGCGTTTTCGGTTTAATTGTACGAAATGACATGTCTTATGTATTGCGAATAAATTTTTGACATTTTGGGAAACCTAGAAATGCATGGAAATGATTTAGAAATGAACATTTTTGGAAACCCAGAAATGATTTGGAAATGATTCAAAAGTGGAAAGTGAACATTTCTGGAAACTTGGAAATATAAGGAAATGTCAAGTTTAAAGAGGCAAACGAAAATTTTTGGAAACTTAGAAATGACTTAGAAATGTCGAGTTTTAAAGTTTAAAAGAGGAAATTAAGGCAAGGTGGCCTTAAGAGAAAAAGTATGTGAAATTTGACACGCAAACAGGCTTGGAAAAGTGGCCCGGAGATGCCACTTAGGGCCTCTGGAAATGGCGCCACATACAAGGGGATTGTGCCTGAGTTCGAGTCACAGGGAAAGCAAATAAAAGAAATTTTATTTTGCTTCCAGAAGAAGTGAGGTGGACAGCAGAAGGTGTTTAAAAAGAAGAGCTTTATTCTCTTTAAATTTCGACTAATAAGGATAAATAATGGATTTTTATTTTAGATTATTTTTCAAGGAGATAATAAAGGATTATTCTTTAATTATTTTAAATTAAGGAAATAAAGTTATCAAATAAAAGAGTGATGGTCAAGAAAGGGACTCTTGGCCTAGTAAATTTGGCAATAGGAGGAAAAGTGAGGCATTTTACAATTTTTTTTCTCTCCAAGCAAGCCTCTGCCGAAATTCTCTTGTCATCTTCCCCAAATTCTTTTCTGACAAAATCACAAGTTTCCTCTCATCCTTTATTCTTTCTTCTTCTTCTTTTTTTTCCAATCCATCAGAAGCCGAAACCCCAAAGAAAACCCTAGCCAATTATTCAAGGAAACTGAAATTTGGTGATACATATCTAAGCCATAGCCGAATATTTTTGTAGATCAAAGGGTGTTGCCGATTTCCATATAAAAGGGAAGGATCTATTATGATTATTTTCTTTCTTCTTTAAAAACAAAAGGCAAGGTTTTAATGACATATTCATGTTGGCCGAAACTTTGAAGGAAAACTTCGGGATTTTGTGACTGTCGACTACAAGGAGGAAGGTTTCGGGATTTCTAAGATTCAAGGTAAGAAACTATAAGATTCGGCCAAAGGCCATTCATTATGTTTAATGTTAGATTAAACTCTAACATGTGTCTATAGGGTTTTCGACAATAGTAAGGAAGCAAGGATTTAATTCGGGACTTGATTCTTAAGTCAATCGGCAACAAGGTACGTTTTAGTATACTAATCCTACTAGGATTTTGATTTATGGCCGAATGGCTTTTTATTAAATTAGTAAGTGATTAATCAAATGTAGGGATTAAGGATCTAAGTGGTAGATCAGATTACGAGATCTCAAGGAATTTGCTAAGCGAATCAGGTGTGTACCCCACACTAATTCTTAATAAGTTTTATGGCTATGTCTAATTAAAATATGTAATATTAAGAATAAGAAAGTGGCTAAGGTACCATGTTATGGTACTAAGTACTCAGGTACATTTCCTACTCCTACTAGGAATATGAAATATGTTATTTGTAACATGAGAATAAGAATGTGAACTTTGGCATATTAATGCATATTACAAAATGGGGAATATGGGTTATTGAAAGGGGAAGTGAATGTGGTGACCTAAGACCACGAACACGGTGACCTAAGACCGTGGTATCCGAATGTGGTGACCTAAGACCACGATGTCTCAATGCGGTGACCTAAGACCGCGATATCTGAATGTGGTGACCTAAGACCATAAATGCGGTGACCTAAGACCGCGATATGGAGTGTAGCGGAAGGAGGGTCACTTAGTAGTCCCCACGGTGTACAGGTTGGTACGGGGGAGTGTAGCGAATGGCTTGTTAGGTTTGGGTTTGGGAATGCATCATAATTTGTATGCTATGATACGAATGTGTAATATTTGTTATGCCCGATTCTATTATGATTTAGTGTTGTGTACACATTGAGTCATTGACTCACCCCGTTGAGGACCATGTTTCGTGATGATGAACAGAATGGGCCAGACTGACAGAACTTGTGGTGGCCATGCTCAACATGAAGTTTTTATTTTTATGGACTATTAATTTTTAGTACTCGAATTATTTGGATTTACTTGATGTAATAAGGCCATAAGGCCATAGTGCACTATTTTATTTCTTGCTTTTATTTATTATGTTACTGAAATTTTTATTAAGTTAAAGATTAAGTAATTTACTTTAAATGTATCTCTATATGTTTTATCACCTAAAATTTAAAAGGGTTTTCATTATAAAATGATTTTGTTTCCTACTCGAGCCCAACCCAAAATAATATTTCTTTCAAAACACACTATTTTCCTAAAGTAACAAAAGAACTTTGAACCGATTTACTTGAGGAACATACCAGATCCAGTCCAGGCTAGTGGGCCGGGTGTGGGGTGTTTCAGTTTGGTATCAGAGCCCCTTTTAAAACTCTCGGCCTGTGGGCTAATGCCCAAAACATTTTCCAAACGAGCCCAAATAAGTTTTATGAAAAGTATTTCTAAAGTTAAGCAGGTTTTCTGGCATGGCACCTAAGTCTCCGGCCCGCAATCCACCAGGTAAGTACCCCTAACCGTCTGTGTGATTATGTGAATTATGGAAGGGTGGAAAAGGAATGGAACGTAGAATAGCATGATACGAACTTGAACCCTAGGACTAGTCTACTCAAACACAAACACATAAGACTTAATTCCATTAAACAAACCTATGGCTAAGTCACCGAAAGTTAGGGTGTGGTAACCCCACATGCGCATGTCTAGGATTGGATCCTAAGAGACCGGTATTTAAGCGGTCCTAGTGACTCACCTCCTCTTCGCAGGAATCCTACCTGGTGCGTAGCTTCGGTTCATCCTAACCCAGAGGGCTCAGTGGGTGTGGCAACCTCGGTGCGCATGTCTAGGAATGGTTTCGGTGGGAGCTTGGTATTTAAACAGTCCGCGTGACTCACCTCCTCTCCACTCGAATCCTGCTGGTGCGTAGCTTTGGTTCACACTCACCACCAAGAGGACTCTTGGTCCCAGGCTAAACACAATAACTAAAACTCGAAAGGGAACTAGCCGTGTTTTTATAAAAACAACAAAACCCTAGTTTTAAAAAAAAAAACTCTTAAAACTTTCTTTTAAATTTGTGAAAACCATCTTTACAAAATTTTTTGAAAAATTTCCGATTTATGAAATTACAAAAATGCCCCTAGTGGTAAAATTACCAAAATACCCTTGGTTTATAAAATGTCCAACTACCCAACAATTTTACCAAAATTTCATTATTTTATAAACGCTTAAAAACCCTAATTCGCAAAATATCAAAATACCTTGATTTTGGAAAATTATAAAATTGCCCCTAACTTACAAAAAATTATAAAAATGACCCTGATTTCCAAAAAAAAAATTTTCAACATCACCGTTTTGGAAAGAACAATTCTCAAAAAGAACCCTCAAAGTTTTGCAACTTTTGAAATATCCCTGATTTGTTAAATTTTACAAATTTACCTGGTTTATTACCAAAATACCCCCGAGATTCAAAATTACCGAAATACCCTCGGATTTCAAATCTTCCAAAATACCCCGAGAATTTTAAAAAAAATCCAAAATACTTTATGACAGAATCATCAAGGAACTTTTTCTTTTGAAAATTACGAAAATACCAGAGGGACAAAATTACGAAAATACCCCAGGTAGTGGAGAAACAATAACAATGAAAACTACAACGTTTCTCTGAATGAACGAAAGTTCATAATTGGTTGATGGATGTATGAATGAATGAAAAGACTGTGTGCATGTATGAATACGAAAGAACCACTCCTAAAACTCTTCCATAAAATTTCTTCGCGTAATCAAAGTGAAACAAAGACTAATTCATAAAACTTCTTAATCGATCTCGACATTAGAAATGAGCTCTAGAGGACGTGGTCGCCGTGGACGCAGGTAGAGGAAGGATGATCGTGTCGTAACCCGTTAGATCGGGTCAAGGGGTCTCGACAATGAGATACCACCGCCACCACCACCCCCACCGTTGGTGGTGTTGAGCAAGCTCGAGACGGATGATGATCTTTGTCGCAGTCGTCTTTGCGAGTTTTGGAGTTGGTGGTCGTGCGGGAGGAAATTTAGGAAATCGAAAGTTCAGGCTCGAACGGCTCAGAGCTAATGGAGCCGAAATGTTTCGTGGAGTATCAGTGTGGCACCCAAAGATACCGAAGTCTTGGTTGGAAGCAATGAGCGCATCATGTATGAGCTTGACCGACCCACGAGGAGAAGTTAAAAGGAATGGTGGCAATCGCACGCGATGAAGCGTATCAATGGTGGTTAATCGTTTGGGATGGTGCCACAATGAGGATCGACACAGGACTACGTTAAGGAAGCGTATCAAAAGAAGTATGTTGGAACCAGGTATACGGATGAGCAAAGGAAGGCAATTCTGGGGCTGGTTCAAGGGAACAAGTCCGTGGCGGAATATGAGGCTGAATTCCTGAGGTTGAGCCGGTATGCCCGATGAGTAGTGGCAACTGAGCATGAGTGCTGTGTCCATTTTGAGGATGGCCTAAGGGATGATCTAAGATTGTTGATAGCACCGCACCAAGAGCGGGAATTTTCTGCGTTAGTGGAAAAGGCTAAAGTGGCTGAAGGGATCAAGGATTCTACCAGGCAGACTATGGACCGAAATAGGCCCAAAAGAGGTTTTGGATCATCTAGAAAGGTTCATAAGAGGCCTAGAGTTGATGGGCCGCGAGGTCAGCAAGTTGGTTCAGGAGGGTAGTATCGTCCTTGTGATTTGTATGGAAAGAAGCACCTAGGAGAGTACTGGAAGAAGACAGGAGGATGTTTTAGTGTGGGTCCAAGGACCATGTGATCAAGGATTGTCCTAAGGCATTAGATGAAAGTTGACCAGCAGCTCAGAATGTTAGTCAGGCTGGTAGAGGAGGACAACAGCCTCAACGAGGTCGTGGTTCGAGTAACAGAGGTAATGGTGCTGGCAGAGGCCGTGGAACACAGGACAGAGGTGCTGCTAATGCTGAGGCAAGGCAACCGGGTTTGGTTTATGTGGTTCGCCGGAGGGAAGATGGAGACGCGCCGGATGTTATAACCGGTACGTTCTTTATTTATGGCAAGCCTTATTATGCCTTAATTGATGTGGGCTCGACCCATTTTTATGTTGCATGTAGTGTAGTGGAAACACTAGGCCTAGGCTCTGAACTTTCTGATAGGCAGATGACTGTAGTAAGCCCATTAGGCCAAACTGTAGTGGTGGATAAGATCTTTCGGAATATTCAGGGAGTGAACTTTCGGGCTGACTTAATGGAACTACCCTTTGGGGAGTTTGAACTTATACTTGGAATGGACTGGCTAGTAGAGCACCGAGCCATATTGGATTGTGCGGCTAAACGAATGGAACTAAGGACTCCGAAGGATGAAGTAGTAGTAATGATCGGAGAAAGAAGAAACTACCTGTCCTACGTAGTTTCGGCGTTAACGGTTGAGAAAATGGTTAGGAAAGGGTGCAAGGCGTTCTTAGCCTTCGTAAGTGCGTTGGGTGGAATGGAAGAAGGTTTTAGTGGAGTTAGAACGGTAAGGGACTTTGGAATTACCAGGAATACCCCTAGATAGGGAGGTGGAATTTGGAATAGACTTGCTACCGGGAATAGCTCCTGTGTCAATTGCCCCGTATCGAATGGCACCAAAGGAGTTGGTTGAGCTCAAGGCTCAAATCCAAGAATTGCTGGATCGTGGGTTCATTCGACCCAGTGTGTCTCCATGGGGAGCACCGGTCCTATTTGTAAAGAAGAAGGACGGAACTATGCGGATGTGCATAGATTACCGTCTGTTGAATAAGCTGACCATTAAGAACAAGTATCCTTTGCCAAGGATCGATGACTTGTTCGATCAGCTGAAGGGGGTCGCGGTATTCTCGAAGATAGACTTAAGGTCGGGATATCATCAGTTGAAGGTGAAGGAGGCAGATATCCATAAGACCGCTTTTAGGACACGATACGGCCATTTTGAGTTTGTAGTAATGCCGTTTGGGTTGACGAACGCTCCAGCCGCGTTCATGGATATGATGAACCAAGTTTTCCAACCCTACTTGGATAGGTTCGTCGTTGTATTCATCGAAGATATTTTGGTGTACTCCAAGTCCGAAGAGGAGCATGATGAACACCTACGGGTTGTCTTTGCAAGTGTTAAGGAGAGGAAGCTCATGCCAAATTCAAAGAAGTGTGAATTTTAGCTTAAGGAGGTGGCATTCTTAGGGCATGTGGTATCTGCAGAAGGAATAAGAGTGGACCCTAGAACGATCGAAGCAGTGTTGGATTGGAAACCACCTAGGTCCATAGCTGAGATCCGAAGTTTCTTAGGTTTGGCAGGCTATTACAGAAGGTTTGTGGAAGGGTTCTCGTCAATAGTCGCGCCTTTGACAAGGTTGCTGAGGAAGGAAGTACCCTTTGAATGGACAGATAAGCAACAGAAGAGCTTTGAAAAGCTTAAAAAGGTGTTGACGGAGGCTCTAGTGTTAATTCAGTCAGGGGCAGGA
The DNA here is from genome assembly GCA_025503065.1 of Gossypium bickii. Lineage (NCBI taxonomy): Eukaryota > Viridiplantae > Streptophyta > Magnoliopsida > Malvales > Malvaceae > Gossypium > Gossypium bickii. Next base: position 98,011,847 of record CP106714.1, on the reverse strand, counting down.
AAGGATTTTGTAGTGTACTATGACGCTTCGCATACGGGATTAGGATGTGTCCTAATGCAAGATGGAAAAGTGGTCGCGTATGCGTCTCGGCAACTAAGGCCTCATGAGGTTAACTACCGAACTCATGACTTGGAATTGGCAGCGGTGGTTTTCGCCCTTAAGTTGTGGAGGCACTATCTCTATGGAGAAAGGTCAGTGATCTACACAGACCACAAGAGCCTTAAGTATCTGTTGACTCAGAAGGAGTTGAACTTGAGGCAGCGAAGGTGGGTGGAGTTATTGAAGGATTATGATTGCTCGATAGAGTACCACCCGTGCAAGGCAAATGTAGTGGCTGATGCCCTAAGTCGGAAGGTTGTGTTGGATCTAAGGGCTATGTTCGCTCTCTTAAGTTTATATGATGACCAAGCTTTGCTGGCGTAATTACAAGTCAAGCCCACATGGTCGAATGAGGTGAAAAGGGGACAGCTTGGTCGATAAGGACCTAAGTGCTAAGTTACGATGAAGTACAAAGACGGAGAATTAAAGGACTATGACGTTAATGATGAAGGAGTATTGTGCTACAAGGGAAAAGTCTGTATGCCGAGAGACGAGGAGTTAAGACAAAGGATTCTTCGGGAGGCGTATAGTAGCCCTTATGCTATGCATCCTGGAGGCATTAAGCTGTATAAAGATCTAAGGGAACAATTTTGGTTGTCTGATCTTAAACGGGAAGTTACTGAGTTCGTGGGGAAATGTCTGACGTGCCAGCAAGTTAAGGCTGAACACCAAGCTCCATCGGGATTGCTTCAACCAATTGAGATTCCGCAGTGGAAGTGGGAGAGAATTACCATGGACTTCGTTAGTGGGCTTCCCCTTACGCCTATTAAGAAGGACTCGGTATGGGTGATAGTGGACCGTTTGACCAAGTCCACGCACTTCATTCCGGTAAGAGTTGACTATTCTCTTCAGAAGTTGGCCAAGTTATATGTGGCAGAAATTGTGCGGTTACATGGGGTACTGGTATCGATCATCTCCGATAGAGACCCTAGGTTTACGTCTCGGTTTTGGAGGGCACTTCATCAAGCTATGGGCACTAAGTTAGACTTCACTACGGCTTTTCATCCACAATCAGACGGGCAGTCTGAACGGGTTATACAAGTGTTGGAGGATATGTTGAGAGGCTGTGTGATGGATTTCCGAGGTAGTTGGGAAGATTATTTGCCTTTAGCTGAGCTTGCCTACAACAACAGCTATCAGGCTAGCATTCGGATGGCACCATATGAAGCATTGTATGGTCGAAAGTGTCGAACTCCTACTTGTTGGATTGAGTTAGGAGAACGTCGAGTTTTGGGTCTAGAGTTAGTGGCTGAAACTGAAGAGAAGGTGGAGATAATCCGAGCACGGTTAAAGGAAGCCTCTGTTAGGCAGAAGTCGTACGCAGACCTCAAGCGGAAGGAAATAGAGTTAGAAGTGGGAGACCAAGTGTTTCTGAAGGTCTCGCCTTGGAAGAAGGTGATGAGGTTTGGTCGCAAAGGGAAGTTAAGCCCAAGGTTTATAGGGCCCTATCGAGTACTGAAGCGAGTTGGACCAGTGGCATACCAGTTAGAGTTGCCACCAGAGTTGCAACAGATGCACGACATATTCCATGTATCCATGCTACGTCGCTACCGATCGGATCCATCTCATGTGGTACCAGTTGAAGAAGTAGAGCTAAGGCCAGACTTATCCTACGAGGAAGAGCCGATCTGGATATTGAACGTGATGTGAAAGTGTCACGAAGGAAGTCGGTTCCCCTAGTCAAAGTATTATGGCGCAACCATGGATCGGAGGAAGCTTCGTGGGAGCCAGAAGAAGCAATGCGATAGCAATACCCTCAATTATTTTAGTTAGGAAATTTCGAGGACAAAATTATTTTAAGGGGGTAGAACTGTAACATCCTGGAAAGGGCCTATGCATTTTCGGTTTAATTATACGAAATGACATGTCTTATGTATTGCGAATAAATTTTTGACATTTTTGGAAACCTAGAAATGCATGGAAATGATTTAGAAATGAACATTTTTGGAAACCCGGAAATGATTTGGAAATGATTCAAAAGTGGAAAGTGAACATTTCTGGAAACTTGGAAATGTAAGGAAATGTCAAGTTTAAAGAGGCAAACGAAAATTTTTGGAAACTTAGAAATGAATTAGAAATGTCGAGTTTTAAAGTTTAAAAGAGGAAATTAAGGCAAGGTGGCCTTAAGAGAAAAAGTATGTGAAATTTGACACGCAAACATGCTTGGAAAAGTGGCTCTGAGATGCCACTTAGGGCCTCTGAAATGGCACCACATGCAAGGGGATTGGGCTGAGTTCGAGTCACGGGAAAGCAAATAAAAGAAATTTTATTTTGCTTCCGAGAAGAAGTGAGGTGGACAAAGACAAGGTGTTTAAAAAGAAGAGTTTTATTCTCTTTAAATTTCAACTAATAAGGATAAATAATGGATTTTTATTTTAGATTATTTTTCAAGGAGATAACAAAGGATTATTCTTTAATTATTTTAAATTAAGGAGATAAAGTTATCAAATAAAAGAGTGATGGCCAAGAAAGGGACTCTTGGCCTAGTAAATTCGGCAATAGGAGGAAAAGTGAGGCATTTTACAATTTTTTTTCCTCTCCAAGCAAGCCTCTGCCGAAATTCTCTTGTCATCTTCCCCAAATTCTTTTCTGACAAAATCACAAGTTTCCTCTCATCCTTTATTCTTTCTTCTTCTTCTTTTCTTTCCAATCCATCAGAAGCTGAAACCCCAAAGAAAACCCTAGCCAATTATTCAAGGAAACTGAAATTTGGTGATACACATCTAAGCCATAGCCGAATATTTTTGTAGATCAAAGGGTGTTGCCGATTTCCATATAAAAGGGTAAGGATCTATTATGATTATTTTCTTTCTTCTTTAAAAACAAAAAGGCAAGGTTTTAATGACATATTCATGTTGGCCAAAACTTTGAAGGAAAACTTCGGGATTTTGTGACTATTGACTACAAGGAGGAAGGTTTCGGGATTTCTAAGATTCAAGGTAAGAAACTATAAGATTCGGCCAAAGGCCATTCATTATGTTTAATGTTAGATTAAACTCTAACATTAAACTCTAACATGTGTCTATAGGGTTTTCGACAATAGTAAGGAAGCAAGGATTCAATTCGGGACTTGATTCTTAAGTCAATCGGCAACAAGGTAAGTTTTAGTATACGAATCCTACTAGGATTTTGATTTATGGCCGAATGGCTTTTTATTAAATTAGTAAGTGATTAATCAAATGTAGGGATTAAGGATCTAAGCGGTAGATCAGATTACGAGATCTCAAGGAATTTGCTAAGCGAATCAGGTGTGTACCCCACACTAATTCTTAATAAGTTTTATGGCTATGTCTAATTAAAATATGTGATATTAAGAATAAGAAAGTGGCTAAGGTACCATGTTATGGTACTAAGTACTCAGGTACGTTTCCTACTCCTACTAGGAATATGAAATATGTTATTTGTAACATGAGAATAAGAATGTGAACTTTGGCATATTAATGCATATTACAAAATGGGGCATATGGGTTATTGAAAGGGGAAGTGAATGTGGTGACCTAAGACCACGAACACGGTGACCTAAGACCGTGGTATCCGAATGTGGTGACCTAAGACCACGATGAATCTGAATCACGGTGACTTAAGACCGCGATATCTGAATGTGGTGACCTAAGACCACAAATGCGGTGACCTAAGACCGCGATATGGAGTGTAGCGGAAGGAGGGTCGACTTAGTAGTCCCCACTGGTGTGCAGGTTGGTGCGGGGAGTGTAGCGGATGGCTTGTTAGGTTTGGGTTTGGGAATGCATCATAATTTGTATGCTATGATATGGATGTGTAATATTTGTTATGCCCGATTCTATTATGATTTAGTGTTGTGTACACATTGAGTCATTGACTCACCCCGTTGAGGACCATGTTTGTGTGATGAACAAGAAATGGGCCGGGACGGCAGAACTTGTGGTGGCCATGCTCAACATGAAGTTTTTATTTTTATGGACTATTAATTTTTAAGTACTCCGAATTAATTGGATTTACTTGATGTAATAAGGCCATAAGGCCATAGTGCACTATTTTATTTCTGTTTTTATTTATTATGTTACGAAATTTTTATTAAGTTAAAGATTAAGTAATTTACTTTAAATGTATTCTATATGTTTTATCACCTAAAATTTAAAAGGGTTTTCATTATAAGACGATTTTGTTTTCTACTCGAGCCCAACCCAAAACAATATTTCTTTCAAAACACACTATTTTCCCAAAGTAACAAAAGAACTTTGAACCAGTTTACTTGAGGAACATACCAGATCCGGTCCAGGCTCGTGGGCCGGGTGTGGGGTGTTTCAATCCAACATCCAATATAAACCTCTACGATAATAATTCACTAAGGGACATACATGTCATTCATCATACAACACAAACCAATATCAAGCAGATTGAAATCATCATTTCAAACCATCAAATGATCAAAAACTAGTTATGAATGTCCTTAAACAGTCCATAAAATGTCCATTTACAAGCCAAAGAAATATTAAGGTCTAACCCTTAAGAGTGGTCCCACATTTTTTTATTTTCATAGTTGTAAATCAAATCACATACACCAAAGGATTGCCTTCCTTTGGATTATTAGCTTTCCCACTTCCCCTCCTCACTCAAGCTATTTCTCTACAAAATAATCAGGCAAGAGTATAGATAAAAGAAAGCATACTAGAAATCATGAACATAACATCATACTAGAAATCATTCTTATCATCATCATGAACATAACATCATATCATTTCATATTGATATATTGGCATCTTGTGACTATGAAACATGTATAAAACATAGTGCATTGGATAAATAGATCTCCAAACACAGCAATGACTCAAAAATTCTAACATATTCCAAGAAGTGTAGCATATAACTAACATTATCCAAACACAACCAACATATCCCGTTGAATGGAGCTAAGCTCAACATTCTTTTACCCCTCCAACATATTTCGGGGCCTCAATGCCCAAACATAAGCATATAGGTGAGTACTCACAAATCCTATAGCATGAAAATTATATCCAATGATTCCAAGAGATTACAATAGCAAGATATCCACTTAAACACATATAGTTACTTTTTATGCACACCTTCACTTATCATATACATATGATCATAACAATTTAATATTCACTTATAATGCACTCATCAAGTGATCACATAATGCTCAAAGAGCCATATTACATAGATCTCATATAATATGCATAGAACCATCAAGCCTCATATCATATTCAGTCATAAGCATGTAATATTTGCAACGACATCTCCATATGCATCACTTATCATGTCATATCTCATAGGCTTACTTGCACAATTATAATAGATTGATTAAGGAAACTTACACTCGGAACTTATATTAGGTGTTTAGGCCAACCTAAGCTCCCATTCAACTTATGGAATCGTCCCTAAAAGCAGCAATTCCAATCACTCACTAGATCGCTTTCATTCAATTGTCGAAGGCTAGATAAGCTTTTCTTTGCCCTTCGATTTCCTTGTAGAGGCTCTTGTTGAATCTAGAACTTTGCATACATATTAAACACATTACAAACTCATCATTTATGACCTTATCACATTCAAACAGCATCAAAATTGTAGATCTATGTTTTTCCCTTTTTAATACCAAAATCTAACTAGTTAATCGAAATAAGAGATTTTATCATTCAATTTTCATTTCTAATCCCTAAACATGTTTCTAAACATCCTAAATGTCATATTATTACATATCTAACCTATCAAGTCACCCAATTTATCAAATTTAACTTTTTCCAAAAATTTAAGCATACAAAATCGATGTAAGAGGGAAAACTCTAAATTCGTAAAAATCCTAACAATCCTTAAAATTAAGTTTACAAACATTCTAATTAATTCTAAATAAGTCGAAAATCAATATAAAATAGCAAGTTAACTTAATATTTCGAGTTTCACCATTTTTAAGACAATTTTCAGTTTGAAAGCTTTAGATCTATTGCAATCTAGTAATAGTTAATCAAATCTCGAATTATAAAAACAACAAGCTTCGATTTAACAATATGAATCAAAACATTACTTCAATTTTAGAAGAATGAAAAATTGTAGATCAAATTCAGTGAAAAACATTTGAAGAGGAATGATGAAATTGATGAAGAAAACATGAATTTTCTTTGAAATTAGAAGATGATTTGGTGTTGGGAAAGTAGGAAAATCAGTAAGGATGAGCTAATTTTGAGAGAAAAACTTAGATTTGGGTATGTGAAATTTTTTGAATAAGGTGAGAAGAAAGGAAACGTGGGAAGGGGTGTTTAAATAGCTAAAAAAATTTAATATTCAAAAATAGGGGAAATTACCTCTTAAATTTTTTTAGCTTTAACCCTTTTTCAAACTAGTCCTTATGTTTTAATTAAAACACAATTCCTTAAATTTTTTTTTCAAATCCATTGTAAGAAAATTAATAGCTGGGCACTTACTTTTAATTTTCTAACCTAAATTTTAATCCCAATTATTTTTATATTATTTTATTTAATTACTATGATCCTAATTTTGGATCCAAATTGAATATTCGGTCCACTAATCTGATTCTACTATCCTGATTTTTGGGATGTGACAGGAGAGGCCCAAAACCCATTCATAATACATATGAGGGGAGGCACACCTTCTTAGCCGGCCCTCTATCTCCTACTTCAACTAGGGAATTTTCTTATTATTAAATGGACATTAAATGCATTCTACTAATTCAACTAGGGTTTCACTTTCTCTCCCTAAATAGATGACACCAGTAAGGCTAAAAACACTATAAGTTATATACAACTTTGAGATATTGTTATTTTACCCAAAATAGTGAGAATGCATTTCTAAGTATAAATTTTATTTTCCTGGAATAACAATTATACTGTTTCTATATGTAACAACCCTTGCTGGCCTGACCATCGGGTCTGAACTATGGGATGCCACATCCATTGTAGAAGCAACTACGAACATATAACATTCAAATCAAAATATAAAATATTCAAAGATGATAATTTCATTTCATAACCATGTTATACAACATTTCTCGGGTCTTATACGATCCTACGTATGCTCTAAAGTAAACTCAAAATCGAACAAAAACCAATTTGCAATGTTTTCAAAATAATTTCAATAACACCCTATACTTGGCCCAGTCGCCGAACCAGAATATCAGGATGTCACACCACCGTCACCCATCATAAGCATTACAAATGGTCTTGTTATTAAGCAAACATCTTCCAATTTAGCTTTTGAATAATTATAAGTCTCACATATTTTAGTCATCACTAAAACATGCTCAACATTCATCAAATGAACTTAAAACAAGAATTAAACATGTTTTTAAACCAAAAAAGAAACCAGAAGTATTCACGTAGGTATCGATACTGAATCAAAGGTATCGATATTTCCTTATATGGTATGGATACTGCTTTGGGAAATCTATACCAAAACAACATTATGTTTCTCGCTTAAAATCAAAATCTCATAATTTATCGGTACCTTTCATAAAGTATCAATTATTCTACCCCGAGTATCGATACTCATGATATGGTATCGATACCAAATTACGTTACTGACTTCCTGCACTTTCAAAAATCATGGAGGTATCATTTTTAAAACACGAATATCGATACCTTTGCTCCAGACCAAAAAAATTTAGCAGTTTAAGGCATATAATCCATTCAAAATGATAACTACTCAACATGCAACTTTTACCTTATCAAGTAATCACCAAAACAACCACAATAACAGTTCAATCATCAAAAACATGTTCGAGTAAGCAAACGATTTAACAAGAACATTATCCATAAATCCTAATAACAAATAAGCTATGAAAGTAGTCAAAACATTATGGCAAAGTTCATGCAACAATTCTACCACACTATTCAACGTCCATTGCCTATACAGACAGTTCATGGCATTTCAACATAGCATATATTCAAACCAAAAATATACCAATGAAATAATTATAACATCCACCAGAAGTGCTAGAAAACTAAACCTATAAAATACCATGAGGACCACAATAATAATCGATCAAAGTCTAGCTACATTGCCTTATCCCCACAGTTCAAAAAAATAATATTAATACCACCTGTGAAATACTAAATCCTAACTTGGATCATTTCCTTAGTATCCCCGCACCGCCGACACCGCAAACACTAAATATCTGTAATGGTTAGAGAGAGTAGGTAAGCTTAAACAAGCTCAGTGAATGTCGGAGTAACCATAATGTATACATACCATCAAAGGTTAAACAAAAGCATGCTATAACACATTCATAACCATATTCTAACCAGACACAATAATATATTCATGCTTCATTAAATCATAAAACTAGCATATACTCTTACATATAACTACACTCAACTCATATACAAATAATTCATTTTATAATAATTCGTCAAGACTAACAACGTTTACATGCTTTAATAACTCACAAGTCTAGCTAATATATTGACATGCATTCACAAGTTAAATGAAAACAACCCAAACCACAGTCACATACACAATTTACTATGAGAACATACTAACATTTTCATGAAACTTAAATCAACTCATTTAGCATATTATTTACATGTTTATACATCCATCTCACATCGTATTATCACAATATATAATATCACATTTAAACAATAATTTGGCACTTGAGGCTATGAAACATAAAATTGGGCTCTAACACCACACATCTAGTACACGGATATCCAACACACTAATTGACTCATAGAGTCAAACATATCCCAAAAGTGATGCATAAAGCTAACACTCTCCAACACACCAAACATGTCTCATTGAATGAAGCTTAGCTCACATTCCCTTATCTCTCCAACCTAACTCGGGGCCTGAATGCCCAAAAACACAATAAATATATGTGAGTACTCACAATCCTATAGCATGCCAACTATATCCAATGATTTCAAGAAATCACAAGGCCAAAACATCCACAATTACACAATTTTAGTTACTAATTTAATGCACATCGTCTCTATTCATATTCACCAGTTCACATCGCAGTCGTTTACACATTACACACTTATCGAATTCACATTTATTTGCACTTTAAGTGCCTCAATAACACTCAATGAGCCATTACATATTCGACCACATATGGGTGTATTAAAATTAGTACATCATATATCACATACAAGTATTCTCACATATTACCTGTCATAATAATATAACATTCCATAATTCAACCCATAAATACTTACCGAAATTTCGCTCGCTTTCGCTACATATTTGCATTATTAGGATATCATTATCACTGTCATTCGGCAAGTATATGATTCCCACAACACAACACAATTCACAATAGTCATCACACATGTCTCATATCACAATATCGCATAATTATTCACATAATCACATAATTGCCAAAATAAAGCAAGGGAAATAGAAAGCTTACACTCAGAACTTAGGATAGGGTTTTAGGTTATTCCTAAGTTCCCAATTAACACTATGAATCATGTCTACAAGTAGCGATTCCAAACACTCATCGTTTGCATTTTTGCCTAGTTTTCGAAAGCTCAAATTAGCTTTTCATTGCCTTTCTCTTTACTCGTAGAAGGTCCTAGCAATTCTGAAGCTTCAATAAGTAAATCACACAACAAGCACAATCAACATTCAACCAAAGACTCTCTTGAATCAAACAAAAACACAAGTCTAAGCTAGATCCTCTTGTAATTGAAACTTTTGACATATCAAACTTGAAATTCAAATATCTCGTTCTATACTTAATCTTTTTGCCTACAAAAATTCCATTAATATAATTATTCACCTAAGACAGATTCTCAACCTTTAAACTATGCAAAACTACCCAATTGATGGTATCAAAATTTTTCAACATGTTATGACAATTTTCACGAAAATTCATTAAATATCAAGAAATCTTTAACAAACCTTTAAAATCAGTTTAGAAACATTTGATTCATATCAAAACTAATTGCAAAACAATTTGAAACCATGTTTTTACTCAAAATCCCAAATCCACCATTAATGATCCAATTTTTGGCTTTTATTCAAAACATTCGATTTAATGGCTAAAAAAACTATTTAAAAGACTAGACAACAATAAAAGCTAATAATAAATCAAACTATTACCTTAGTTGACGAAGAACTAAGCGTTTGATCGAAAATCCGAAAAACCCAAAAATTCAATAATAGAGAAATCTATGGTGTTCTTGGATGTTTTTCTTGAAATACTATGGAGATTTAAAGATGAAGGGAGAAAATAGGATGAAAAATAAATTTTGGTTTAATTTCCTTTTAAAAACTCGTAATTTAGACCCTTTTACAAATTAGTCCTTATTTCAAAATTGAAAGTCTTTTGAACATTATTTTCAAAAATTGATTTAATTTCCAAAATGCCATATAAAAAACCATTTCTAAATACCATGCTAACGAAATTCTCGAGCTCACTAGAGTTAAAATTCCCTTTTTACCCTCAAAACTTCTATGCCCAATTTTGGGGTGTGACAATGTTGCAATGTAATGGGGTTCCTCGTCATGACGTGACATACTGATTTGCCTCATTCTGAAGACAGGGTTCCTCATCATGCTTGACCATTGCTTGACATTGCAACGTGGACTTTGATTTTGGCATAATTTAGGCCCTTTTGGGCATCTATTTCAAGCCAAACCAAACAAGAGCACAATTAGTGCATAATTGACCAAACATACCTACATAAAAGCATACTAAAACATTTAAAAACATGTATATAAACATATAAAACCATCTTTATTCTAACTATGCCAACAATTCAACCATTAATCTTAACATTTCAATACTAATGCATTCAAACCAATCCATTAGGTACATATCAAACATTTTTCTAACTCAAAGCATTTCAAAACATACTAAATACATCCACTTATACCATTTCATCTTGCCACAATCATATTTCAACATATTACCATCACATACCATAATAACAAGGCTTATCATTTTCAAAATCAAACATTATCCAAGGTTCCAACTATATTATCATTCATATATTAACATATATATAAACACTTATGTACATATCACATAACTAAACTTTAAAATGAAAGAAATTCTACTTAGTTAATAATGGGATAGTGTGTGCTTCTCGTAGATCTGATCGACACATTCCACAAGCTACAAATCTACAAGAAAAGGAAAATTAATGAGGTAAGCATTTTAAATTCTTAGTAAGTTCATAGGTATTTAAATAAAATCTTACCTTAACTTTTAATTCAAACATAAGCTACTAAGTTACATAAGTTGGAACGTTTGTGGATTGGGGAATCCACAGGATGTGAGGCGTCTTCAACATATGCTAAAATTACATAACCCCCAAGGTGTTTTCTTTATGGAGACAAGTTAGATGTTGCTCGTATGGAAAGAGTTCAAAGACGGTGTGGGTTTTAGAATGGTATTGATGTTTCGATTGATCGTAAAGGACTGAATCTTAGATGGAATGGGAAAACCTTGGTAAGCATGAGAAGTTACTCTATCAATCATATTAATATGGAGATTCAGGAGGATAGGGAGGGGCCAAAATGGTGTATAACTAGGTTTTATGGGGCCTCAAAAGCTCGGGCTAGGGCAAGAGTCTAGAACATATTAAAAACATTAGGGAGAGATCAGAATTTTTCGTGCATGATCTTTGGTGATTTCAATGAAATCTTTTACTCGTTTGAGAAAGAATGAGGTTTACTGAGAGAATAGGTATGTATGAAGGAGTTCTAAGATGTGTTAGAGGAATGTCGACTAGAGGAAATGGGTTGTAAAGCCCTTTACCCATTTTCAACACCGGAACATGGTACGAGGCATTACCGAACTTATACACAAGCAATCATACAATACTGAGACTTAAATTTCCATCCAAATTAAAACCATTGACATTTAATCATAAAGTCCCTAATACGAGCCTATGAGGCTTAAAACATGCTTTGGAAGTGGTTCGGGACTAAACCGAGAACTTTAAAAAATTTTAGAAATCTTAGAAAAATTTTCATGTTACAGGGCTCACACACCCGTGTGGTCTAAAGGACACGCCTGTGCTTTAGACCGTATCCAAATTAGCGTGCTCACTGACTTGTGCCACACGCCCATGTGCTAGGCCATGTAACACACACGGCTAAGACACACACTCGTGTCCCTGTCTGTGTGCTCAATTTTAAACATTCTATTTTTCCAAAATTAATGTGCAGGGGACACACGACTGGAACACATGCCCGTAGGGCAGACCGTGTGTCACATACGGCCTAGACTGTAACACCCCAAACTCGGCCTAGAAGTTAGGTCCGAATATGACGTGTCACATTGAAGTGTTTCTTGAAAACTGTGTTTTCATTTGCGTTTGTTTATTTTCAAAACGTGGTTTATAAAAAAACTACTCCCTTTTCAAAATGTTATTAATCACTTAGTAAAATCTTTTTCAATTGCGGAAGCTTAATTAAAATAAATGATTTATGGAAACATGATATTTAAAAATTGGGTTGCAGAAACATAGTGTTTGAAAGCAGTTATTATTTTGGAAAAACCATGTCCTACTTCTAGCAGATATTAAACATACTTAAGTGAATATCTCAAATAAAAGTTAAAAATAGAGAGGCCTTATTACAACCCAACTCAAAAATCGAAGTGCTTAAATAAGTGAACGAAATAGAAAAACATGTGTGGCTGTGTGGTCGTCTTCGAGTCCCTTACAGCACCGATCCTCCTAATGTTGGGGATTACTTGCATAGTCAAAAACGGGGTGAGTTTGCGAAAACTCTGTGTGTAATCCCCTTACCAGAGTAACAGTCAGTATACAAAAACAGAAACCGAAACAATCTGGGCCAAAGCCCTTTTAACAGTAACAGTATAGTCCAGTTCAGAGCATACGTGGGTTACAGTCCACTACAATATCATTTGGGTCACAGCCCATAATAGAATCAATTGGGCCCAGCCCAGACAATTACAAAACAAGTGGGCCTAAGCCCAGTATAGTGACAGATCTCATGACAGATATGCAATGGTATGAGGATGCATCCCACCTGGATCCAGCCAACACACCACCTGTACCAACCCTACACTCCTGTGGGGATAAAATCAACTCACCCAGCCAGCACACCAATGTTAGAACCGGTTGCGGCCCTAACTGAAATCGCAACAAAGCTACTAGTATATATATACGGCTCTAAGCCTTCAATAGCAGTATAATAATTGGCACAAAGCCATAGGTAACTGTAATACGATTGGCACATAGCCATCAGCGACGGTAATATAGTCGGCATACAGCCTTGGGTAAATATGATCGACACAGAGTCATCAATAATCATAACCGGCACATAGCTCTAAGCAAATACGTCTAACACACAGCCATAATCAAGATGGCACAGAGCCATATGTAGGTTGGCACAAAGCCATAATCAGAATAACTGGCTTTAAGCCATCGGTAGGTCCACAGTCATCTCGGGCGACCCGTGCGACCTTAGCAGAACAGAATTGGGTCCACAGTCATCTCGGGTGACTTATGCGACCCTATCAACATAGATCTTCCTCCATATCAATATCCCAACCCCATGCAATATGTCATGTATGCGAAATGTTATGCCCATAAACAATCATATATACACAATTACAACAGTCACTTACTGTCAAATCAGTCCAATCGTACCATAAGTGAGTCAATTACCCTCGAGGGGCAAAACGGTCATTTTACCCTTACAAGGGTATTACGGTAATCCTACCATACAGAGGTATTTTAGTAATTCTACCCTAAAGGGGTATTTCAGTAATTCTACCCTACAGGGGTATTTCACAAATCAAGGGTATTTTGGTAATTTTACAAATCAAGGGTATTTTGATAATTTCACAAATTGAAGGTATCTTGGTAATTTCATAAATCAGGGGTATTTCGGTAATTTTACAAATCGGGGGTGTTCCGGTAATTTTACAAATCAGGGGTACTTTGGTAATTTCACAAACTGATGGTATTTTGGTAATTTTGCAAATCAAGGGTACTTTGATAATTTTACAAATCGGGGGTATTTTGATAATTTTGCAAATCAGGGGTATTTTGGTAATTTTACAAATTGAGGGTATTTCGGTAATTTTGTAAATCAAGGGTATTTCGATAATTTTTCAAACTGAGGGTATTTCGATAATTTTGCAAATTAGGGGTACTTTGGTAATTTTACAAATCGAGGGTATTTCGGTAATTTTACAAACTAGGGGTACTTCGGTAATTTTACAAGTCGAGGGTATTTCAGTAATTTTGTAAACTAAGGGTATTTCAGTAATTTTGTAAACCAATGGTATTTCAATAATTTTGTAAACCAAGATATTTCAGTAATTTTGTAAACCTAGGTATTCTAAACAGAGATAACGATGCGAATGGGCCTAGGGCCCATTCTCGGCCCAAATGGGCCCACACGCTCATGTGGCCCATTTAGCCCAAATCTAGCCACAGATATGAGATTCAAATAGTCCAGTCCAATATATACTACACAATCATACAACTTATCCGCTTGGGCCCACGTGCCCATTGGCCCCACATGGCCCCTTTCGGCCCATTGTAGCCCAAACAGCCTAAACCCGCAAGAACACTCATGATGGCCTCAACTATCGCGTCAAAGCTCCCACACGTGCACTCGCACGCTCGTGTGGCTACCATCGCCATGTGACCAGCATTTCGGCATTTGCCGCTCTACAGCTAGAGTAGTGCGAAATACACACCTGATAGGAATCTGGAGTTAATCCGCGCTCCAAACACTCATATGCCTAAACGCCAACCAAGGTATCCTTACTCTCTTCATAGATCGCTCTATTTAAAGCCAGCTTCTCGCCTACTCTCATGCTAGCTTCCCGATGTGGGATCCCTCCACCAATCCTCCAAAACCGTCCCAAATTAGCAAAATAGTCACATTTCGCATGCAAGGGGTTTCGAACTCAGGCTCCCCTGTAACTTAATCCACGCCGCTAGCCACCTTACCAACTAGCTCCTTGTGTCATGTTTTCCCTAGCAATATTCTTAAAGCCTACTTACTTACATCCAGGGTTTTATTCACCTAAAACCAAAATTTTCCTAAAGTTCAGGTTTGAACCCAAGACTTCTTCAATACTTCTCAGGACCCTTAACCACCAAAGCAGACATACTTTTAGGTTATTCATATGCACGACTAAATTCCAATTCCTCCGGCACATGAAGCCCATTTCTTCTAGGCCTAAAATTCGGGACGTTACATAGACACACGCCCGTGTGTCTACCCGTGTGGACAATAAAAAGACTATTTACCAAGCCATTTGCCGCCCTTATTCACACATACACTCACATCCATCCAAAGGCACGTAACATTACATACTTAGGCAACCAAAGCATCCACATTTATGGTTAAAACATATCAACTTATATGTTTATTTAATATATTCACTAATTTATTAAGCCCTAAATCAAACATTCAAATCCCACATTCATTAGACTTCTTTCAATTACTGTCTTGTTACCAAATTATACTCAAATTTCTCATCTCATCAATAGGTCACAATTCCAACATTACACAATCATGCCATAAATCACATTTCCAAATATTTCACATTCACCAAGCATACCATGATCATATCACCATAGACATTGACACATATATGAATATACTTAGGCTTACAACCATGTTGCCAACATAAGCAAACTTACATGGCCAAATAACAAACAAGCCTTTAATGATTACAAGCCAACATATTGGCTACAATCATAAAGACACATATAACCAATTGACTTAGTCCCTATTCATGCCATAAATCAAAATACTTGAATTTAAATTCACCCAAAATGGTTGCTTGATAGTGTGATAGAATCTTCGGTAATCTCTAACTCGAGCTAGCTTATTAACCCTATAAGACATGAGAAAGAAAGGGGGTAAGCTTTATAGCTTATAAAGTTCATATGCAAATAATAAACAACATTAATTATACATTGTCATATGAATAACATGACATATATTAACATAAATGTCATTAAACTTCATGAGCACATCTTGCTCAGTCATAAGAATAACATATCATTTACCACAATCAACAGACCATCTCAAACCTCACATAAAACATACACATTAATTATGAGCATTTACATTTCAAGCATATACTCTTACATCTTTCAATTGCCTAAACTCTTATCTTTCCATGCTTCCATAATTATTTTAATAGGCAATTTTGCCAATCTTTCCTTTATCTTATACCCGATAAATCACAATTTGCATGAATACAACATGCTATATCATAACTCAATCTAGCCCGAAAGTCAATCACAAAATCGTCAATCGAATTTACTATGTATTTCATGCATCAAAAGTATAGACCTATAATCACAAGGTTTTCACAAAATCATTCTCGTGGAATCATGAACTCACAATTTTATGAAGTCAATTCTTATAAACTTTACGTACATACATGTACCAATTTGTAATACTCACATACTTTTTCTCTTCTTTGACATACCCGTTGAATTTCCTGTTGAACCATTTGGAATACTAAAGGATACTCTGGAGTCTCGTACATACAGTACTATACCAATGCCATATCCCAGATATGGTCTTACATGTATTCTCATATCGATGCCAATAGCCTGGCTATGATCTTACACGAAATCTCATATCGATGTCATATCCCAGATATGGTCTTACACGAAATCTCAATAACCCTAATGTCATGACATTTGTATCCTAACTATTCCTAAGGTTCAACCAGGATTTTCTCGCTTGTCGAACTTTGTAAATTACGTTCAAGAATTCGATCATAATTCATACAATATTAAAGCATTTAAGACATAAATAAAACAATGCATTGTTTACATACGAACTTACCTCGGTATCAAAAAGGCAAAAAAGGACTTAATCGTCAAATACTCATTTTTCCCTGTTCTAATTTCGAACCTCATTTTTCTTGATCTATAACATCACATTTAACTTATTTAATCATTATATTCTTCAAATCAGCCAAAAATCACATTATGGCAAAAATTACATTTTGCCCCTAAAGTTTTACATTTTTACAATTTAGTCCCTAGGCTCGTAAAATGAAATCTATTCAATTTATTTAATATACAAGCCAAGCCGAACCATTTTCATAACTATTACAGTCCACAATTTCCATTAAAACACACTTTCACTACATATTTTACAACTTTTACAAACAAGTCCTTTTTGGCATTTTCACCGAAAATCACTTAGCAAAAGTCGTTTAACAAGCCATAAACATGCATTTTATACCATAAAACATCAAAATACACAAGTTTCCATCATGGGTAAAATTTTAGACTTTGATTACGTCTTAAATTAGTGGTAGAAATAGATAGATCATGTTACGAGGATTTCAAAAACGTAAAAATCATTAAAAACGGGGCTACGGACTTACAATCGAGCTTAGAAGCTTGAAAAACCCTAGCTATGTCTTCTCCATGCAAGTTTTGGCCATGAGGAAGAATATGGACAAAAATTGGCTTTTAATTTGGTTTTTTAATTCATTTAATTACCAAATTACTAAAATGCGCTTATTGAAAAACTTTAAAAACATACCTAACCATGTCCATTTTTGTCCACCAACTTAACAATGGTCTAATTACCATTTAGGGACCTCCAATATTATAGCAATTGGACTCCTCTAACATATAGAATTCAAGTTTTGTACTTTTTACAATTTAATCCTTTCAACTAAATTGAGTGCCCAAACGTCAAAATTTTCAAACGAAATTTTCACAAAAAAATTACATAAAAATGTAGACCATAAAAATATAATAAAAAATGAACTTTACTGTGTCAGATTTGTAGTCCCAAAATCACTGTTCCGACTAGACCCAAAATCGGGCTGTTACATGGGTTATTCTAGCCGCTAGTTTACATGAGAAAGGGGGAATTTTTCTAGAGGCAAATATTAAAGAAAATCTCAACAAAGAAGTCACAAATCCCAAATAGATGACATTATTCTTGGAGATTTTAGTTCAAAAATTGCCATACTCTTTTTCTGATCACGACCCATTATTTATTCAAACGAAGCAGGATGAGATGAGGAAAAAAAGAAAGGGTTTCAATTTGAAGCACGGTGGGTTATGGAAGATTCAAGTGAAGAAAAAGTAAAATGATTGTGGACGAGCAATTCTGGTGGAGTGATTGAAAGGTTTTTCGCTATGGGTGTTGGTTTACAAAGTTGGGTGTAGGGGATCAAGAAGAAAAAAGTTGGTTTATCAGGGAAATTAATGACACGCTTGGAAGAACTTGACGGTTTGGATAGAAACGATGAAAACATGGCTGAATTGATTGAGGTAAAGGTGTAAATGAATATGGAAATTGAAAAGGAAGAGAGGTTTTAGGAGCAACATGCGAAGGTGAACTGGTTAAAAATGGGGGATAGAAATATGACTTTCTTTCATAATTTTGCATCTCAGCGAAAAAGAATGAATTGTGTCGATGGTTTGGAGAACAATAATGGTCAAATGATAATGAATCTAGAGGAGATGACTGATTTTTTCCAAAAGGTATTTTGAAAATAATTTTTCATCAAGGGGGATTGGTAATCTTGACCACATTTTTCGGGTATCGAAAGATGTATCTCTAAAAGCATGAATCAAGCTCTAATTGTCACACCAGAAAAAAGCTAGTTCTTACTTTAAAAGGAATGGGGCCAACAAAATCATCAGGAATGGATGGCTTCCCGACTTTATTTTTTCAAAGGTATAGGCATATTTTAGAACATAAGGTAGGAACATTTTGTCTTGACATTTTGAATCGGGGTAATTCAATAAAGGCCTTAAATATGGTGAGTATCATTCTTATTCCAAAAATGTCCTATCCAACAAACCTCAAGAATTTTCGGCTAATTAGTTTGTGCACAATTCTATACAAAGTAATATCAAGGGCTGTTGCAAATCGACTCCAAAAAGTTTTAGAGGTATGTATTGATGAAGCCTAAAGTGCTTTTGTCCTAGGAAGATTGATTACTGATAATTTCCTTCTTGCCTATGAACTCATGCATACTTTTAAACAAAGAACGATGGGAGGGAAAGGAAGCTTGGCATTAAAGCTTGGTATGAGCAAAGCGTATGATAAGGTGGAGAGGGCTTTCCTAGAGTAGAATGATGCTAAAAATGGGTTTTGCTAGCTCATGTTTGCTAGCTCATGTGTGGACTTTATAATGCATTGCATTAGCTCAGTCTCTTACTCGAAATGTCTAAATGGAGAGATGGAGGAGAGGATCAAACAAAAATGAGGCTTACGTCAAGGTGACCCTTTGGGCCCTTATTTGTTTTTTATATGTAATGAAGGTATTTCCGCTCTTATGAGATTAGCTATTCAAGAATGATTAATAAATGGGGCAAGGGTAAGCTGCAGATGGCCTCCTGTTTCTCATTTATTGTTTGCTAACGATTGTATTTTGTTTGGTGATGCGATAGAGAGAAAGAGGCACATACATTAAAGAATATGTGAAGTATGAAATTTTTTCGAGGTAGTACATTAATTTTGAAAAATTGCTTACTTATTTTAGCTCAAATGCATCGGAGCAAAAGAGGGAACTAGTATCTTGTATCTTGTATCTTGAATGTTAGAATTCCTAGGGACCTAGAAAGATATTTGGGTTTACATAATATGGTGGGCAAAAACAAGCGAAGGGCTTTCCAAATCTTGAAGGATTGAACGTTGAATAGGATTAATGGGTGGAGTGTAAAGCATCTTTCATAAGGGGGGAAGGAAATCTTTATAAAATCAGAACTACAAGCGATGTATTGGAGAGTATCATTGGAAAATTTTGGTGGCAAAGGAGCCATGTCAAGCAGGGTATCCATTGGTACGAGTGGAAGATATTGTGTAATTTGAAAGAGGATAGGGGATTAGTGTAACAACCCGTTTTTAGTGATGTCAGAAACAGTGATTTTGGGACCACAATTTTGACTAGCGAACTGTAAATATTATTTATTTAATATTTGTGAATCTATTATAGTGTCATAATAAAATTCAGTTCAATAATTTTGATGTTTAGTTGATTAATTAAAGCTTTAGGATTAAATTGCAAACGAGGTAAAATTTTTATTAGATGAAGTATTAAATAGAACAAGGGTCAATTGAATAATTAAACCAAAATGTATTTATGCTAGTGGATTTTTATGTCATCATCCATGTTAATAAGGTTTAATTAAGCTAAAGATAAGTTAACTAAGTTTTAATTCAAAATATCTTAATATTTACAAGAAAACCAAATTATATAAGTTAATTTAATAAAACAAAAGATGATATTTTCATTATCTTTTTCATCTTTTGTCTTCCATGGCCGATTGTTGAAGAGAGAACAAAAATATGGCTTCACATTTCAACCTTTAAACTTTGATTGGTAAGTGATCTCTAAACCATTTATTGTAATTTTTATGTTTTTGAAATCCCAAGAACTAGTTCAAGGATTATTTTATGAAATTGTTAAAAGTTTAGGGACTTACCAGGAATGATTTATATGTGTTTGTGAACTTAGTTGATAGATTCAAGAGATTGATAGCTAAATATGATTATTTTATAAAGTGATTTTTAGTAATTTTAATGTTAGGATTAAATAGGTATAATTTCAAATTCTGCATAGGTTATTTGTAATTATGTAGTTGTTTTGGGCTATTTAGGGACTACATTGGATTCAGCCTAGGGAATTTTAGGATAATTGAGGTAATTTTGCAAGTTGATTTTAGGACTAAATTGCATAAGGGTAAAAGGTTGGGGTAATTTCATAAATTTATATTAAAAGGACTTATAAGCTTAAGTTTAATTATTTTAGATGTTTGAATTGAATAATTGAATAAAAATCATTATTTAGATTAAGAAACAAATCAATCGGACAAAAATCGCAAAAAAGCTAAGGTAGCAGAATAGTCATCTGCATCGTCTTCGTGAATGATTTTGTCTAGGTAAGTTCGTATAATGATTAAACTTATTACTTGTTGTTTTGATTGAAATGTTAATGAATGTTTATGCTAGGTATAGTTTTAAATGATTGTTGTGTAATATTTGGTAATTGGGATTAAATTGTAATGTTAATCAAATTATTGGTTATGTTTGAAAATTGTGACTTACATGAATGTGATTGTGAATTGGTATATTGGAAATGAAGTTAAAGGATTCAGATATGCAATATGTCCCGTTTGAACCTCGTGAATACTTAGGATACAAATGACATGTCATTAGGGTTTATTTACAATTTCAGATGCTGGTCTTAGATGTCCTATCGATGGCTGAGGTCCTACATTTGTTGCAGATTCTCCACAGCTCGTGTGAGCAACATCATGTAGCTTAACATCCTGACCCATAACTCGTGTGAGCAAACCCATTTCACAGCTCGTGTGAGCATATACGGTTACAGTCATAGCTTGTGTGAGTATTTCCCTAGTATCTGATGTTATTCATTTGGTTCAATGGGTAATAAAGGCTTAATTGAGTGAACTTAATTATATGATATGTTATTCGATTTTGATGAATGAAATGGAAAGTGTTGGTATAAATGTTTTGGAAATGAATGAATGATACATGTTGGAGATGTGATGAATGAATTGTATATTGATATGTTCCTAATATATGTTTTATGATATGGAAAGATTATATGTTTCCTTATTGAACTCACTAACTTGTGAGATTTGTGATGTGAATAGGATTGAATGAACTCATGTGCATGTTAATGGAATTTATGCTTGAATTGTATAAATTGAGCCTATTTGGTAAGTTTAAGTTTACGGTTTTTACAAGCTTACTAAGCACTAGTTGCTTACATTAGTTGGAATCAATTCGGAGCACACACACTATACGTCCTTCATCTTGTTCGAAGTTTTGATCATTTTGGATGTTGGTTATAAATGGCATGTACTAGGAGATTTTAAGTTCTTTCTTTATAATGATGTTGTTTAAACTTGGTTAAAGCATACTTGTGTATATATCTATGGTGTTGGCTTGAATATGTCCATATATGTATGTACATTGGGCTATTTGGTTGGTGCCTCTTGAAAGTGGTTGAAATGTGGTAAAATTGAATGCGAATAGAATAGATGAGTTGATATGTGAAAGCTCGATGAAGCAAACCGAAAATGCGAAGATGGGGGTGAATTGGCCTTTAAAAAATTTGGTGAAAGCAAAGGCAAGAATGAAACAAAGAACACAAAGAATTTAGAGTGGTTCAGCCCCACTTGCCTACTCTACTACCTTAGCTTTCCACCACTAAGGATTTTTCCCAAATTCACTAATTTGTTCAACCTTTGAGGACAAGGTTTAACCTTACAACTCCTTAAGATTTCTACCTCAAATCTTAAGTTTCAAAACTTCTCAAAGAGATACAAATGAGCAAACAAAGAAACAATCCTTCCAAGATAAAATTATTTGCAAATTGAAGCACAAATACAATGAGATACACTTGAGCAAAAGAAAAGAGATAAGGCTCACAAGTGTATGTAAGAATAATATGAAAATTTAAGCTCTAAGATTGTTTGATTGATGATTTTTGTTTGAAAGTAATTTATTGGATGTTGTAGGACTTTAAAAGATGGTATTTATACCCCCTAATAGATTTCCAGCCGTTTAGGTTGTTGGTGAAGTTAATATAGCCGTTAGGGATGTAAAACCAAAGCATTTATTTCACCTGGAACTGCAAGTATCGATACCTCCAAAAAGGGTATTGATATTTTTTGTCATAAATTCTAATTCAGTGACCATTGGAATGAAATAATTGATACTTCAAAAAAATTTTATCGATACTTCCTAGAATAGGTATCGATACCGGATCGATACTGTGTAGGGTTTATGAGAAACAAAATACAATTTTGGTATCGCTTTTAAAAAAGGTATCGATTATTTTCAAAAAGTATCAATACCAAAAACATGGTATCGATAATTTTTAGGGTTTTGAAAAAATTCCTTTTTGGTCTCAAATTTTCTAAGGGTATCGATTATTTTCAAAAATTATCGATACTTGGCAAAATGGTATCGATACTTTTGTCCTGGAGCAATTCTAACTTGTTTGAAAATCAATTTGATGTGTTAAAATGATTTTAACTTAATTGAGATGATTTTAACTTGGTTAAAAATATTTTCACTTAATTTTAAAATTGTTTCAAAATTTTCTGAGAGTTTATTGTATGTATTCAAAGTTTTATTTCTTAGAATTCAAATCTAAAAATTATTTTTTCAAATTTAGCTTATATTCAAAAACACTTTTAATTTGTTATATAAAAATCTTTTATCAAATAAAGCTTAGTTTAACAATATGTTTAACATGTGTTTAAGGTAAGGACTTGTGACTTTCAATGTGAATTAGATTGGTGTATGAAATGTGGTGCCAATGAGGGCATATTGGTTAGGCACTTAGGTTTAATACTTTGGTATGTTTTAAGCTTATTTGAATGTGTTTCGAAGGCATGTGAATGGTTGATTTTGGTTTATCTTGGCACTTAAGGAAACGATATTGTTTTGGATTGTTTTGAAAGTCATTTAAGGTGCATACGACCTAGGACACGGGCTATCACACGGCCGTGTGCCATACACAGTCACACCATATAGCTATGTGGCGTATTAAATTTTGGTACAGGTTTGTCCCACACGATCTTAGGTTGTTACACGGCCTGGCGACACGACCATGTGACCTTATTTCAAATCACACACAATTTGGCACACGGTCTACGACACGACTATGTGATCCTATTTCGAATTGCACACGATCGGGCACATGGTCTGGTGACATGATCGTGTGACCCTATTTTCGGGCTATACACAGTTTGGCCACACGACCATGTCCCTGGGCCACACTACCTAATCTATGTCACATGGCCTAGCCACACAGCCGTGTGAACCCTATTTCTAGTTTTTCTTACATTTTTTATTGTATTTCAAATAAGTCCTTGTTAGTTCCCAATTTGATTTTTAGGTTCCATAAGCTCGAAATAAGGTCAGTAATCGTATATATGCTATGAATGATGATTGGTTTTGAATATTTGGAAGTTTAATTAATAATTAAATGTTATTATTTTGTCATTTGGTTTGACAAGTGTCGTAATACTCTATAACCCTAATCCGGCAACGGAGACGAGTCAGGGGTGTTATAATTAGGATTTAGATAGCTGTCAAAATTTAATCTGGTGTTATTAGAAAAGAAAGGTTGGCGTCTAATCTGTTATCTAAATTCTTTATTGGCGTGATCGTTAAAGGCCAAATATTACCAAGAGTCGGATTTTTTAAATGCAATATTAGTAATTTACCTTCATATACCTAAAAGAGTGTGTGGAGGGCGAAAGGTTAGCTAAAGAAGAGGATGTGCTGGCAACTCAAATCAAGAAATCAAATCTTGGTTTGGGAGAATGTGTGGGTGTCGGAGCTGTGTATTTAAAAATCCAAACATAAGCAAACGATCAACATATATGTTATGTATCAGATTAATCGATCAAACTACAAATTGTTGTAGGGAAGGATTAATTAAAACTACCTTCAATGAAGAAGAGTCTAAGAGGATTTTATGCATTCCTCTACCATGTGCATTACAAGAGGACATGCTAGTATGGCGAGGTGAGGTTTCTAGAGAATACTCAGTAAGGAGCGAGTACAAAATACTAATACAAGAAATACTGATAAACCATAATTTACACATATTTTAACCCCATGCTTGGCTTACTTTTGAATGATTTTCCATTGAATTTGATGAATTCGATGCTCCTAATCTCTTAATTTCATGTTTTACACTCAGGAGAGCTTAGGGAGTTGAAAAGAACGAGAAACGCGCCAAAAAGGGACAAAATGGGCCTACATCAGAAATCACACGGCCTGGACTATCGACCACGGGCAGATCACAAAGCCGTGTGTGGCGAGCAGAATCGACCATGGCCGAAGAAGTTCATCACAAGCGTGTCACACGGGCATGTCCCTGCCGTACCTAGGTTTAATTCTATTCAGAAAAGGGCTACTTGGGCCAAGAAAGGCATCTCAAAGCCTATATAAACACCCTAGGGGGCAACCTAAAAGGGGAGGTTGAATGGACGCCGAGTAGAAGGCGGAAAGTACTCCAAGACAGCAGTCGGGAACAGCTTAGGAGAAGGATCTCCATCAAGACTGAAGATCTCCCATCAAGTGCTTTAGAAGTTTTTGGGTTTTCTTATGTTTTGTTGTTTTCCCTATTTTAAGATGTTTTCCTCTATCAGTATGAACTAAATCCCTAAAATACCTAAGGGGATGAAACCTAAGACAAATCTTATTATTATTTGATTTATAACATAAACACTTGTTCTTATTCTTAATTGTGAGTTCTTATTTTTGTTTTGATAATTCAGGTTATTGATTCAAGTCGAATGTGCTTATTCAATAGAGCAAAAGTCCCTGTTTAAGAGTAGATCAACACAATTAAGCGGTGTTGATTGCAACCCTAGAAATAGGGCGACGAAAATCTGCCGGATTAGAGTCAAATCTAATAAAGGAATCCATATATCGAGTTAATGCGACAATAGGGGTTTTAATTAGAAAGAGATTTCAATTAATCAACCTAGAGTCAGTTGTTTTTAGTCTTGAAAAAGATATTAACATAAATCAGGGATTTCTACAGATTAAGTCAAGTAAATAAATCGTATGAATCAAAAGTAATAAGTGAAGTCTAGGTGGATTCTTCCTTAGGTATTGCCTATCTCACATAAGTTGTCCAAAAGTATTTTCCAAATTCACTATCTGTCACGTTCATAATTATTTAGTTAGTTAAATTATTAGTTAATTTTATATTAAAAACAAATCCCCTTAATTATTAGGTTAGATAATAAAAAGATAGTTATTACTAGTAATTTTTGTCCTTGAGGATACGATATTCCAGACTCACCATAACTATACTACTGTTCGATAGGTGCGCTTGCCTTTGTCAAAATTATTAGTTAGTTTCGAGCCCATCAAGTTTTTGGCGCCGTTGCCGGGGACTAAGATATTAGGAACACTAAATTTTTAATACTTTAGCCATTTTATTTATTTGTAATTTATTTTTTATTTATTTTAACTTTGCTAATTTTTCTTTTATTTGCTTCTAGAAGGTAATTTTAGTTTATGACTAGAAGAAACCCGTCAGGACCCTTGATTTTTGACAGTGAGATTGAAAGTACAGCTCACATAAACTGAAGAGAAATAAAGCGAAGCCTACAATGCATAGAAGAAGAGCAAGAAGATGAAATCAATACCACCATAGAGATGGCTGATAATAATCCGCTACCTCCTGTGGTTGCCGCAAACCCGGTGAATCAAAATCCTACTCCTCGTACTATGTATGATTATGCTAAACCTAATTTAACAGGAAATGAATCAAGTATTGTTAGACCTGTTGTTGCTGCAAATAATTTTGAACTAAAACCTAACACTATTCAGATGATTCAGCAATTTGTTCAGTTTGATGGTTTGCAGGATGAGGATACAAACAATCACTTGGCAAATTTTCTTGAGTTTTGCGACACTTTCAAGATTAATGGTGTTTCTGATGATGTTATTTGCCTTCGGTTGTTTCCCTTCTCGTTGAGAAAAAAAGCTAAACAGTGGTTGAACTCGTTACCACGAGGATCAATCACTACATGGGATCAAATGACCGAAAAATTTTTACTTAAATATTTTTCGCCGGCTAAAATGGCTAAGTTGAGGAATGATATCTCTTCTATTATGTAGATGGATTTAGAGACACTTTACGATGCATGGGAGAGATACAAGGATCTACTGAGAAGGTGCCCACACCATGGATTACCTCTATGGTTATAGGTTCAAACCTTTTACAATGGTGTGAACCCCTCAACTAGGCAGTTGATTGATTCAGCCGCCGATGGAACTCTAAATACCAACACCCCTGAAGCAGCTTATGAGTTTATAGAGGAGATGTCACTGAATAATTATCAGTGGCAAGTTACGAGGACAAAGCCAACAAAAGGCGCCAGTGTTTTCAACCTTGACGCAGTAACCATGCTATCAAATCAGGTAGAACTTTTAAGTAAGAAAATTGATAGTTTGTGTGGTTCTTCGCAGGTACATACAGTGATGCAGTGTGATACGAATAGAGGAGGAATGAATAATACAGCGTATCCATCCTACAACTCTGGCATAGAAAGCGAACAGATGAATTATATGGGTAATAATTCTAGACCTCTAAATAACCCTTATAGTAACACTTATAATCCATGTTGGAGGAACCACCCCAACTTCTCATGGGGTGGCCAAGGAAATCAGAGACAACAACCCCTCTCAGGTTTTTAACAGCAACCCTACCCACAAAAGAAGAAGCCGAACCTTGAGGAGATGCTAACAAAATTCATCGCGGTGTCAGAAACTCGTTTCCAAAACACTGAAATAGCAATCAAAAATCAGCAAGCATCGATTCAAGGGCTCAAGAACCAATTAGGACAACTTGCTAAGCTAATCTCTGAACGACCACAAGGAAGCTTATCAAGCAACATTGAAACTAACCCAAAGAAGCAACTTTACGCCATAACTGTTCACAAAAATTAAGAGTTAGACGAACCAACCTGCGGCAAGAAAATGTGGTAGAGGAAGGTAAGGTTGAGGTAAGCCATGATAAACCAAAACCGGTAATTACAGAGTACCAACCTCGTGTGCCATACCCTAATGTGATGAAGAAAGACCGCACAGATGAACAATTCGGTAAATTTCTTAAACTTCTAAAGAAATTACATATTAACTTACCGTTTCTTGAAGCTCTTTCGCAGATGCCCAATTCAAGGAAATTTTTAAAAGAGCTTTTGATAAACAAACGGAAGTTAGACGATACGTTGCATGTGGAGCTAAATGCAGTGTGCTCAGCAATTTTACAAAATAAACTACCACGAAAGTTAAAAGATCCAGGGAGTTTTAAAATTTCGTGCTTAATTGGTAGTTTATCTGTTAATAATGCTTTAGCTGATTTAGGGGCAAGCATCAATGTTATGCCTTATAAAATGTTTAAACAGCTAGGTCTTAGGAAACCCAAACAAACTAGGATGAGCATCCAATTAGCTGATAAAACCATTAGAGTTCCTAGGGTATAATTGAGGATGTACTAGTTAAAATTGACAAATTCATATTCCAAGTAGACTTTGTTGTTTTAGACATGAATGAGGATAATGATGTTCCTTTAATATTAGGACGGCCCTTTTTAGCAACTGCTAAGACCATTATCGATGTTGATAAAGGGGAAGTAATACTTCATGTAGGTGATGACATGATTAAACTCAAAGCACGTGATTCTGATAGAATATCTAATGATCAAGAGAATATAAGTCCTGTTAATATAAATAAACTTAACGTTCAATCTTCTTTGCAGGAAATCTTTTGAGAAAAGATAATAGAGTCAGGATCTAGTGTTCGTACTGAGCAAAAAACTGTTTATGAGGAACGGAGATTACAAATCGATGAACTAGATGAATGGCAGACACATGCCAAGGAAAAACTGAAAAAATACGAGGAACCAAAGCAAAACCATGTCAAACTTAAGGATGGGACAACCCAATTTAAGATCGAGGATCAAGTATTGTTGGATAAGAAGGACCCTCGAATTGCCACTTTGGACCTTAATACAAACGAAGAGATCCCTTTCACGGTACTGAATGTCTTCCCATACGGAACAGTCAAGGTAACTAATCCTACATTCGGCACTTTTAAGGTAAACACCACTCGACTTAAACTATATATCGATAACCGAATTAGTAGCAAGAATGAGGAGTTTCAACACTTCAAACCACCATGATTATGCGAATGAAAGGTAAGTCTAGCTTAAGACTTTAAACGAGCGCTTCTCAAAAGGCAACCCGAGCACTTACCCCACTAATGTCCATATTTTCGATTTTCAGCACCTAACCAACAACTAACCAAGTTAATAAAGTGCAGGTTTCTTTCTCCACATGGGCGTGGCCGTGGCCGTGTGGACACCAGTAATAGGCACATTGGTATGGCAGAGATCGTGCAAACCAAGGATGAAAATTCCCCAAAACACGGGCTGCGATAAAATGCCGCGACCGTGCAATTCGGCCGTGGTCAACACTGAGAAATCTACACGGGCATGCAACACCCCCGTGCCTCTAGGCTATGGTCGATACTGATCAAACCAGATGGGCGTGGAAACTTCTACGCGGCTGTAAGAGAAACAAATGAAGCAGCACACAGCCATGCGATTTGGCCATGTGACCTAACACCCCCAGGGAACACGGGCGTGGGCAGCAACCAGATGTCCCAATCTCTATTTAAAAGCCCTTCTACTATTCACTTTCTTCCCCAAACCTTTCCCCCCCAAACCCTAGCCACCGCACCCCTTTCCCGGCCACCTCCTCCTCACTCCATTTACTCACTTTCCCCCCATATTCTTCTTCTCCCAAACCCTAGCCACCACACCCATTCCCTTTTCTATTATCTTTCTCCTTTCATTTTTCTTTCACCCTTTCCTTCATTCTTTCTTTACACCACAATCCCCATGTCGAAGAAGCGAAAAGACCCTAGCACAATCTCCTTGCGCTAGACCAATCTACATAAGTTCATGTCAGCCGCTTCATTTACTCGACAAGACAAGGACCTTTGAGTCCATTTATTTTTTTCTTTTTTATTTTATTTTCATTTTTAAATCCTTTTCCTCTATCTTTCTTATCTTTAAATTATATTATTATATTTTGATTTCCTTAATTTAGGTTCAAGAGGCTGTTAAGGGATGACCACACCCCCACCGGAGTATCCACCTCTACCTTCATTTATGCCTAAATTACCATTTCTTTTCCTTGACTCCATCCAAAATTCAAGAAGTTCACTTCTCTCCCTATCTTATGATTTTATATATTGTAGATATCTATTCTTGTACATTGAGGACAATGTACATCTTAAGTGTGGGGAGGTGTCAACAATACTGAATTATGCCTTGTTCTTAAGAAATTTTCTCATATTACTATTAGAATGAAACTTCTATTGATTTATGATTTTTATTGATATGTCTTGGATTATGTCATAGATAATTGTGCATTGATGGTTTAAAATTTAAGACAATTGAGAATTAAGCATGATAAGTCTATTTTCAGAATTAAAAATTTATTAGGTTGTTTCCCTAATCTTAAATATTACTTTGAAGTTTGAAATTTGTAAGGTTGACATCAAAAACCATAACTTTTGTGAGACTTTGAGCCTTTTAGAGCATATATTTTTTCTCACTTTATTAATTATGAGTGTGTCAACATTGATTTGTTATTCTAGAACTTGCTTCAATTATGCATGACGAGACCACACTTTTGATTTGATATACTGAGATGATAAAGGCAGCTAGGGTTTAACCCACTTACTCCCCAAAAAAGCCTACCTTCATAATTAACCCCTAGTGAACCCTTTTGAATCCTAATAAACCATTTTTTGATCTACCCTTAATATTAACCTAAAACTCACTCTCTCTTTTTTTATTCATCAAGAATTTTCCCTATTGAATTAACCCTTTTTGTCGAGAATTGATTTGATCAGTTGCCTAACTATGATTTTCATTTCAGTTGTTAAGTTCTTTCTTATTATTGTATGTTCTTATTCTTAAAAAAAATTGGAAATTTATTCATTATTAGTTTCAAGCTTGAACGATTAATGTCACATCTTTAGAAGAAGCTCATGTTATTAGTGATAAGTTTTCAATCAATGCAATTATTCACTATTAGTTCAATTTTTCTAGTTAGGTAAATTATCAATTCGATCTCGATTCTAACCCACTAATTCAGCCTTTATTCACACCTTTAAACTAAGCCCCATTACAACCCTTTGAAGACCTTTTGATTTGTGTATCATCTCATTCTATAGTGGTGGAGATTTGATTTTTATGCAAGCTTATGGGATTAACTTTTCATGTTTGACTTTTGAGTGCCTAATTCAAACCTTAAACACCTTGAGTGATTTGAGTGAATCTGTAGTGAGGATGTCAAATCTTGTCGGTTTTGAATCAGAGGTAAGTATTTAGGTAAGGGGAAACACCTATGCTTTTGTACTATAAAAATTTATGACTTAGATTGTTTGAATCTTTAGGACTCTTTTAGTTAAATTATCAATGTATTAATTATGTATGAATTATGATGAGACATTATTGATAATAATTATGAATTAAGGAAGTTAATTTTAATTGTGAGTTGAGGATTTTGCTTGAGGATAAGCAAAGGCTTAAGCGTGGGGATATTTGATAAACCATAATTTACACATATTTTAACCCCATGCTTGGCTTAATTTTGGATGATTTTCCATTGAATTTGATGAATTCGATGCTCCTAATCTCTTAATTTCATGTTTTACACTCAGGAGAGCTTAGTGAGTCGAAAAGAACGAGAAACGGGCCAAAAAGAGACAAAATGGGCCTACATCAGAAATCACACGGCCTGGACTATCGACCACGGGCTGATCACACGGCCATGTGTGGCAAGCAGAATCGACCACGGCCGAAGGAATCCACCACAAGCGTGTCACTGCCATACCTAAGTTTAATTCTATTTTTGAAAAGGGCTACTTGTGGGCCAAGAAAGGCATCTCAAAGCCTATATAAACACCGTAAGGGGCAACCTAAAAGGGAAAGTTGAATGGACGTTGAATAGAAGGCGGAAAGTACTCCAAGACAGCCGTCGGGAAGAGCTTAGGAAAAGGATCTCCATCAAGACTGAAGATCTCCCATCAAGTTCTTTAGAAGTTTTTAGGTTTTCTTATGTTTTGTTGTTTTCCCTATTTTAAGATGTTTTCCTCTATCAGTATAAACTAAATCCCTAAAATACCAAAGGGGATGAAACCTAAGACAGATCTTATTATTATTTGATTTATAACATAAATACGTGTTCTTATTCTTAATTGTGAGTTCTTATTTTTGTTTTGATAATTCAGGTTATTGATTCAAGTCAAATGTGCTTATTCAGTGGAGCAAAAGTCCCTGTTTAAGAGTAGATCAACACAATTAAGCGGAGTTGATTACAAGCCTAGAAATAAGGCTACGAAAATCTGTCTGATTAGAGTCAAATCTAATAAGGGAATCCATAGATCGAGTTAATGTGACAATAGGGGTTTTAATTAGAAAGAGCTTTCAATTAATCAACCTAGAATCAGTTGTTTTTAGTCTTGAAAAAGATATTAACATAAATCAGGGATTTCTACGGATTAAGTCAAGTGAATAAATCATATGAATCAAAAGTAATAAGTGAAGCCTACGTGGATTCTTCCTTAGGTATTGCCTATCTCATATAAGTTGTCCAAAAGTATTTTCCAAATTCACTCTCTGTCACATTCAAATTATTTAGTTAGTTAAATTATTAGTTAACTTTAGATTAAAAACAAATCCCCTTAATTATTAGGTTAGATAATAAAAAGATAGTTATTACTAGTAATTTTAGTCCTTGAGGATACGATATTCCAGACTCACCAAAACTATACTATTGTTCGATAGGTGCGCTTGCCTTTGTCAAAATTATTAGTTAGTTTCGAGCCCATCAAATACACTCGACTACTCTAAAAAATGAAGGACATGCTTAAAACCTTTTTACAAAAGATTTTGGATTTTGGATTTTCCTTATAAAATAAAAATTATGAATTGGAGGATTTTTAACAGTTATTTTCCAATTTAATACAGTCTATACGAAAGGAGATTGGTGGGATCTGCGAATTGTTTCAAATGTATTGGCAAAGTGGAAAATGTTGAGCATGCTTTTTGATATTGTTCAGCTGCAAAGGAAATTTGAGAAAAGTTAGGTATAGAATGGCCACAGGAATTAAACGAGGGTCAGTTTAAAGATTGGATGCTATACCTCTATAACAGTGTCTTAATTTAAAAATGTCGAGTAATAGCCTGCTTATTTTGGGCTATGTGGATAGCTAGGAACAATATAACAGCCCGTTTTTAGTGAAATCGAAACAGTAGTTTCGGGACCACAAATTCGAGTCAAAAAGAAAATTTATTTTAATATTATTGCATGGTTTGAATTATGATAGGAATGTTATATGAAAATTTTGATAAGAAAAATTTAATGATTACACGCTTAATTATGGAAAAGACCAAATTGCATAAAATGAAAAAGTTGAATTCTAGTAACTATAAGTATTAAATAACTATAGAATTCAAAACTTGAGGTCCTTATATGGTAATTAGACCATTAAGAAAAGTTTATAGATATTTTTGGTGAATCATCCTTTGGAAAATTAGAAAAAGAAAAGGACTAAATTTAAAAGTAGGAAAAATGAAGGATGATATAATAATTAAATAGAAATAACATAATATATTTATCATCTTCTTCCCTAAAAATACATGGAAACCCTAGGAAAGAGAAAGCAAGCTTTCTTG
Source organism: Gossypium bickii (assembly GCA_025503065.1). Taxonomy (NCBI): domain Eukaryota; kingdom Viridiplantae; phylum Streptophyta; class Magnoliopsida; order Malvales; family Malvaceae; genus Gossypium; species Gossypium bickii. The sequence goes on along the minus strand of CP106714.1, from coordinate 97,978,528 downwards.
GCTTAATTGGGTAAGCATTCTTATCCCATTTTTAGTAATTTTTATATTTTCGAGTTCGTAATAGTTTCATGTATCTATTTTGGGGATTAATTTGTAAAGATATCAAAGTATAAAAATTTTACCATGGATGAATATGCTAAAATTTTGAAATTTATGGCAGAAAATGAAAGGTTGTTGATAGATAAACAACTTTTACAAAGATATTTTTGATGAAATTATGATTTATGGACTAAATTGAAAAATGGTAAAATCCATGGAAAAATTTTGATTTTTGTGAAATTCATGGGCTGTTATTGTAACATGTAAAATTTGGTTAGACTTGAAATAAGGATTAAATTGCATGAATTTCATTTTTCGAGCCTAGGACAAAATTTTCATCTATGAAAAGTATAGGTGTAACATCCCTTACCTGTATTCTACACCGGAGCCGGGTATGAGGTGTTACCGTACTTAACTCACATGGTCATACAACCTTGGGTTATCAAAATCTATTCCAAATTAAAACTTTTCCATTCTCATATCTAACATCCTTATAATGGGCCTACAGGGCCCTAAACATACTTCCGAAAGGTTTTAGAAATAAATCAGAAACTTTTACACACTTAGAAAAATTTTACCTAAACAGGGGCCACACGCCCGTGTGAAATGGGACACACCCGTATGGGCAGGCCGTGTGGTCACACACGCCCATGTCCCTCACCCGTGGTCGACACTGACTTATTTCACGTGGCTGGGCATAAGCTCGTGTCCCTGGCCCGTGTCCTCACACGGCCTCGACACGCCCGTGTCTTAGCCCGTGTGCCAAAACCTTGGCATTCTGTTTATGACGTCATCACCTCACTATGGTCACACGGCCAGGGCACATGCCCGTGTCCTTAAACTGTATGTCGAATTAAATTCCAATTTCAAGGTGCAGACTTCATACGGCCTGGGCACGCGCCCATGTCCAAGGCCGTGCCTCCCACACGGCCGTGTCTCTGCCCGTGTGTTCACTACAAAGCTTATTGACTTGTAAAACTAACATGTAGGGCACACATGGCCTGGTCACACACCCATAGGACTGACCGTGTCACACACGGCCTAGACACATGCCCATATGCCTACCCATGTAGACAAGAACAAGGCTATTTGCCAAGCTCTTTCATTACCCTAATTCATTCAAGCATAATTCATAACCAAACAACCCAATCATATACCTTACACAATCATGAATAACCTCATCTTTTCATTGATTTATAGTATTGAGCCATTAACTATGGCCATGTACAAAAGAATTCATCTATAAGGAGCCAATACACACTTGGCCAAAATAACAAACATTTCACCTAGTCTAGCCCCTATACATGCCATACACAAAATGCTAATTCAAAATATACCAAGATGAGCTAATAGTGTGGGTGATCTTCTGATTATCTTCGTATCCCGACTCGGCTCTTTGTCACTATAAAACAAGGGAAAGGAAAAAGGGAGTAAGCTTTAAGCTTAGTAAGTTTACATGTAAACAATAAACATCATAACATGTGCTAATAAATAAATAGCATTTCACAATCCAAGATCATGTTTACTCATTCATCTCTTACCACAATCCAACCATAACACAACCAAATGCTCTTATTATTTAACATACATCCCTGCACTTGATCACCACATGATCACATGAAACAACACATCATAATTACACAATAAACCGTTCTTAGTAATACCAAACACTCGGTGGTTTCGCACTTAGCCTACCGTTTATCTTTAATAGGGTGGTATCACACATATCCCACCAACAAGAATATTTATGGTGGCATCGCACATAACCCACCAAATGATAATATTTACGGTGGTATCGCACATAGCCCACCAAATGATAATATTAACGATGGTATCGCACACAGCCCATCGTGAATAAGTAAATAGGTGGTACCGCACATAGCCTACCAACAAGAATAATTAAGGTGGTATCGCACACAGCCCACTATTATCTACTACGGGTAATATTCCGCACTTACATATCTATTTCAACATTCATCCAAAATTTATTCATTTTCTACCAAATTCAATCCATTTAAATCGTAAGTGTTCTCAATCATACAATGCACCAATAAGCAACAACATATGTATTTAAGATGCATCGTTTACACATAAAGTTACCTCGGTGCAAAATGCATTAATTTACAGCTTAATCTGAAATCTTGCCTTTTCCCCGGTCAAGGTTAATTCCGTGCTCTTTTTGATCTATAACAATAAAATTTCACTCATTCATTAATTTTATGATCATAATACATCATAATCTCTACTTAGGTAAAAATGACCCTTTTGCCCTTGTACTATGGCAAAATTACGATTTTGCCTCTAGGCTCGTAAATCATTTTTCATCACCTTTTCTCATTAAACAAGCCTAACTGAATATTTATTACTCTCACAAATACTCATAATTTCAATTATTCCATGCATTAATTATACAATTTCAATCTTTGCATTCAAGTCCTACTTAGGTGTTTTCATGCTAACACCCTTCATAAAAGCTACTTCTCTTCTCACTAACATTCAATTTCTTCCATAAAAACTCAGCTAACAACATAAACTCTCTCATAGAAAGTCCCTAGACTTTCAACCATATTGCAAATTAGTCCCCTCATTAGCTAGCTTAAGCTTTGGGGACTCCAAAAGTACAAAAATTCTCAATAAAAACCACTAAGATCACTTACTTGTAGAGATAAGGAGTTGCTGAAAATTTTCAAGCTCCCATGGTGTTTTTCTTTTTGAATTTCAATGGTGAGAAGAAGGGGAAAAGATGATATCTTTTCTTCTCCTTATTTTATTATTTTACTAGACAAATTACCACCAAAATCTCACCTAATGCTTTGAAAATTTAATTCTTTGTCCCCTATGACCAGCTATTAACTTTAGAAAGGTCTATTTGCATATTAGGGACCTCCAATTAAAATCTACAGCTATTAGACACCTTTTTCTTGTAGAACAATACTTACGCATTTAATGCGATTTAGTCTTTTTTTCACAATTAAGCACACAGTTGCTAAAATTAAAGCACCAAAATTTCTATGCAACCTTACTATCATGCTATAATTCATAAAATATTATGAAAATAATTTTCTTCAACCTCGGATTAGTGGTCCCGAAACCATTATTCCGACTAGCCCCAAAATCGGGTTGTTACAATAGAGGCAAAATGGTAATTTTGCCTAGGAAGTGAATTGAGTTCAATTGAGTATGAAATGGATTAAATTGATGTTAAATTCATTAATATAGATCTAGAAAGATCAAATAAAGAGTTAGATCAAGGAAAAGAAAAGGTGATGGATTTGTAGATTTTCATAAACGAACAAGTGTCAAAGTAAGTTCGTGTAACTAAAATTGTGTTTATTTTTATGATTGAATTGAGTGTGGTATGTATTTATGTGAATTATATAAATGTTATAAGAGTATGAAATATTCACCTGTACGATAATGTCCGGAAAATGTTAAGTTTCGTTTGAATAATGAAATTCAATGCATACAAGATCTCTCATATTGAATGTGATCTTGAATATGTTGCGGACAGAATATAGCTCGAACGAGCAATCCTGTATAAGCCCTCTCGAGCATCCTGTTATATAGTTCCTGCGAGCATCCTGATCGATAGTGATCCTGCATGTGTTGCACACCACCGCAGATCTTTGTGATCGTCCTGTTACATGATTTGATCGGTTGTGGTCCAGCATTTATTGCGAACACAAACGCAGCTCTTCGTGAGCGTCCTGATATAAGCTCTTATGAGCTTCCTGACATGGCTCTCTTGAACTCCCTGTTATGCTATTCAGAGCTCCCTGTTAATAAGTCTTCGGAGTTACCTATTAAGCTCAATGAGCTTCTTGTTCTAAACTCTTATGAGTTTCTTGTTTAGCCCGGATAAGCGTCCTGTTACATAGCTCATCTGAGCATCCCGTTATACGGCTTGAGAGTGTACTTCCTGAATATGTGCCCTTATGGGTAACCTTCAACATGAGTTGATAAATCATTGATTTGTATACCTCGAGTATACTATCTGGGTATCCATCAATATTTCAATGATTCAATGGATAAAACTTCTGTTAAAAAAAATATGAGATTAACATGATTTATTTCTTGAATATCCCTAAAATACTCAGAAACTTTTATACGATGAGCTCATCTTTGTTATCTTGATATATATATGAATCATATGACTAACTTGATTGATGAGAGCTTGTGTTTAGGCAATTGATCAAAAATGTTTGGATGTATGTTATACATGTTTAATTAAATGAGCATGATTGGTAAGTTAAATTCTTGTTATACGAACTTACTAAGCATAAAATGCTTACTAGGTTTTCTTTCCTCTATTTTATAGTACTCGGAAGCTCGTAAAGGTTGGAGATCGATCGGAGCATCATCACACTATCCTCTAACTTGTTTGGTATAAATAGGAAACTTACTTTAGTATAATGACATGTATAAGCTAATGGTATCAAGTGAGGGTATGTAAATGTTTTGGTAGAATGTAGCCATTGGAATGGCTGTTGATTACATATTTAATATATTTATGCATGAAGTTATATTATGCTTGGTATGTGAGTATGCATGGATTATCAACTTAGATATAATCACACTTGGGTAAGTATATAATTTTAATGTTAAGATGATACTTGAAAGCATGAGTAAATGCATCATGCATAGAACTTGATCATCATATTGATTTATATGCCTTGAATTGGTTGGTGAACATATTGAAGTGTTTATATAGGTGCAAGGTAAAAAAGGTGAGAAATAAGGCTTGGAAAATGGCATTATTTTGTCCACACGGGCATGTGTCTCAACCATGTATGACACACGGCCAAGCGCACGGGTGTGTGGTTTGGTCGTGTGTCCCCTGTATCTTAAAATTAGAGAAATAGAATACTCAGAATTGAGCACACGGTTAGAGATGCGGGCGTGTGTCTCGGCCGTGTGAGACACACGGCCTAGCACATGGTCGTGTGTCCTGGTCGTGTAACCCCTGCATCTAATTTTCAAAAATTAAATTGTCCACACGGTCTAGTACACGAGAGTGTGGTTGACCGTGTGACCCAAGTCAGAGAGTTACACGGGTAAGGACACAGGCTAGAACACTGCCGTGTGCCTCACATTGAATGCCTACATGGCCTAGGACATAGGCGTGTCATTGGCCGTGTGATCCACACGGCCTGACCACACTGGCGTATGTCCTCTGCACTTAAGAAAATTTTGAAATTTCATGAAAACTTTTCTATGATCCCGGTTTAGTCCCGACTCGATTCTAATATGTATTTTGGGCCTCAAGGATACATATGAGGGACATTACAATTGATTGTGATTGATTTTCAGAAATAAATAGTAAATGACATGAATTAACTATAATTGAGCTATAAACTCCGGTAATGCTCCATAACCCTGTTCTGGCAACAGATACAGGTTAAGAGTGTTACAAACAAATACCTATATGAGGGGATACCACAGAATGGGTTTGACATAGCTTGTTTTATCACGATTTATATATAGGAATTGGAGGAACTTAATAAGAGGTTACCTGGTCGAAGAGTGGAAGGAGAGTGTTGGAGACTGCCGAAGGAGTAGTATGTGAAAATTAACTTTGATGCTACTTTTCACAAACAAAGAAAAAGTTCATGTTTAGGGATAATGTTCAAGGATTCAAGTGGGAGGGTTCTTAATTTTACCATGAACCTAAATGAATACATACCAACTAGTTTTGTTGTAGAGGCGATTGCGTGTGTCCAGGCGATCCAGCTAGGGCTGGATCTGGGAATTGTGAAGGTTGAAATTGAGGGCGATGCATTATTAGTCATAAAGAAGGTGCAAATAGGGAATAGATATAAATCTAAAATCAGTGCCTATGTATTAAGTGCTAGAATGCTAAACTCTAATTATGAAGCATTCTTGTTTAGACATACTCAAGACAAGCAAATAAACTGGCGCACGCATTAACAGGAGGGGTCAAAAAGGAATGGAGGTATTTATCTGCAAAATGGATTTCCTCAATCGGCTTCTATGAAGGCAGAAGATGACTGCCAAAGAGTATCTCTGAGAGAGTAAGTGGCGTAGTGAGGTTTGCATGGTGGAACATAAGGGGGTAGATAGAATAGAAGAATCGATCAAGTTTAAAAAGGGTTTACTGTCGACTAGGGGTTTATTGAGTGAAACCTCAGTCAAAATGATCTCTTGATGAACAAAGTGGATGGGTTAGTGGGGCTACCTAGAAATCAAGCTGGTTGAAGAAGACATCGGGTTTATGATTAGTTTTGGACTTTTAAGAGAGGTGCCTCCGATTTTTGGCATGAGTTTCGGCGAACAGATGATCAGTCGATGAGCAGGAACTGATGGGCTCTGGATGTTTTGAGAGGAGTTTCAATCGTCGAAAGATTGGCTTCTGATTAGGGATGTCTATTTGTTTTTTTTTTTGTTTTTTTTTAGGAAACCAATTGTGTAACACCCCTAACCCGTAACCATCACCGATCTAGGGTTAAGAGGCATTACTGGACAATCAGAAACTTTTATGGACATTTCAAAAACATAATTCAACAAATCACATCGAAGTGTCCCTTAAATAGGTCTTCGAGACCTTAAACATACTTTAGAATAAGGCTGGGACTAAACTGAACACATACGGAAATTCTCAGAAATTTAAAAATTTTTCAAAGTTACAGAGGTCACACGCCCGTGTGGGCAGGCCGTGCTCAGACACACCCGTGTGTCTAAGCCGTATCAAAATAGGGCATACATACTGACTTGTCCACATGGCCGTGGACACGCCCATGTGCCTCACCCGTGGTCGCTACTGACTTGCACCACACGGCCAATTGCATGCCCGTGTGTCCAGCAGGTGGTCGCTACTGACTTGCACCAAACGGCCAGTCACACGCCTGTGTGTCTAGCCCGTGGTCGAGTCTGACTTGTTTTGATTTACAACCATGAGGGACACGGTCGAGCCACACGCCCGTGTACTCAACCATGTGGGCAATTATAGGCCATTTTCAAGGCCAAAATGCCATCTACACTTGGGTCATCCCTACAAGCACATACAAGCATATTTCTAAACACAATTGGCAACCAAAAACACACCAAATGGTCATCATATTATCCCATTCTATCTCATTTCTAAGCATACCAACTTATATGCCAAATAGCTCAACTAATTCACAAATAAACTAAGCATAATTCATCCACAACTTACCACTTCATCATAACCATTGTTCATCAAACACATATACTCACTTTACATCAATAAGCTTGCCATTACCTTGACTATTTCATATCAATGGAATCATACCAAAACCAAACATCATAAGCATGATTCTTCATTCATTACACAACCATTTAACTAGCTATATCACATGGCTAAACACATATTTCAAACATAACTCAAGGTAACTAGCCTATACATGACATACTTTAGTATATACATTTTCAAAAGGTACCAAAACAAGATTGAGTAGTGTGATGATGATCCTCGACGGTTTCTGAGCCTTCAGTAGCTTCGATAATCTATAAAACAGAGAAAACACACACAAAGTAAGCTTTCAAAGCTTAGTAAGCCATATACAAATAAGCTTAACACAAAATGCACATAGCCATAATGATACAATAACATTAATGTTTCTCATTTGCAAATTTATCTCATATCCTTTGGCTCATTTTTTTTAGCCATTACTTACCCACATTCCATAACTCAAAGTATCATTTTACTCATAGCTCATTTAAGCTTGTATCACATATTATCTCATCAAATCTATCCACATTTTCACTTTAGTAAGATCATTTGAACACTTACCTTTCCAACATACCTGAATCATTTATACATTTCACATAGACATTCATTTCTCGGACTTGCCCGTTGAATCGTTCGGAACTAAATAGGATATTCAGAATGCTCGAAATAGTCGTACAATGCCAACGTCCCAGACATGATCTTATATGTAAGCAAATATCGATGCCACTATCCCAGATAGGGTCTTACACGAATCACTACGATGCCAATGTCCCAAACATGGTCTTACACGTAAATCTCATATCGATGCCAACGTCCCAGACGTGGTCTTACATGATCTTATATATCAGAAAACTATGTCATGACATATGTAATCCTATCTATTCCTAGGTTCATACGGGACTTCTCGGGCATAGATACCCTGTCGATACTATCTCGAATTCTATGTACATAATATCTCGAGCATAATCAACACAAGCTAAATTTCATTATGCATAATTAACTCAATTCAAATGCATTTATTTGTATATCGACTTACCTCGGATTCAGTTAACGTACGTACTCGACTATTCGATCACTTTCGACTTTCCGCGACCTAAGTCTGTTTTCTTCGGTTCTTGATCTATACATATTCAAATTTAACTCATTTATTCACTAATTCATTCAATTCAATCCAAAACCACATATTTAGAGCAATTTACAAATTAGCCCTCATATTTTTACATTTTGACATTTTAGTCCCTATTTCACAAAATCACAAAATACACATAATCTAAATACACCCATGCTTAGCGGAATTCTCATGTAGTCCATACGAGTCCATACATTTCATTTATTTCACAATTTAGTCCCTCAAAATATTATTTTCTCAATTAAGTCCAAATTACTCAAATCCATCAAAAATTCAAAGACAAAACATGTTAATCTAAAACATATATTTCATATTTCACCATCACACATCACAAAATATATGTGTTCATCAATGGCACATTTCAACACAAGCTAAATTTAATTATGCATAATTAACTCAATTCAAATGCATTTATTTGTATATCGACTTACCTCGGATTCAGTTAACGTACGTACTCGACTATTCGATCACTTTCGACTTTCCGCGACCTAAGTCTGTTTTCTTCGGTTCTTGATCTATACATATTCAAATTTAACTCATTTATTCACTAATTCATTCAATTCAATCCAAAACCACATATTTAGAGCAATTTACAAATTAGCCCTCATATTTTTACATTTTGACATTTTAGTCCCTATTTCACAAAATCACAAAATACACATAATCTAAATACACCCATGCTTAGCGGAATTCTCATGTAGTCCATACGAGTCCATACATTTCATTTATTTCACAATTTAGTCCCTCAAAATATTATTTTCTCAATTAAGTCCAAATTACTCAAATCCATCAAAAATTCAAAGACAAAACATGTTAATCTAAAACATATATTTCATATTTCACCATCACACATCACAAAATATATGTGTTCATCAATGGCACATTTCAAAATGTTCATCAATTCACAAAATTGAAGCATAGGTTTCAAAGTACTCGAAGCAACGATTACAAAAACGTAGAAATTATCAAAAACCAAAGTCAAACATACCTTAAATCAAGCCAAATGAGTGCCAAAACCTAGCTTAGTTTTCTTTCCTTATTTTTCTTTGAACATTCGGCTATATTGTTAAAAAAGATGAACAAAATGTTTGTTTTGTTTTCATTTAATAGCATTATTAATCATTTTACTAAATTGCCATTAATGATAACATTTAAAATTCATATAATGGATGGCCATTTATGGAATACTCCACTAACTATGGTCTAATTACATCTCAAGGACCCCACATTTATAAAGATACATCAATTCAATACTCAATCAAATAGAAAGCTACTTTTACATTTTATGCGATTTAATCCTTTTCTCAAATTAAGCACACAAATGGACAAATTAATTCACAAAACCTTCACATGCTTAATCACATACAGTAGACACAGAAAATAATATTAAAAATATTTTTCTAACTCGGATTTGTGGTCTCGAAACCACTATTCCGGCTAGGGCCTAAACCGGATTGTTACAAATTGGGTTCCTTTCGGGTTTGTTTTAGTTTCCTGTTTTAGTTTTAGTTTTAATTTTAGTTTTTATTTTATTTCTTTATTCTTTTGAAATAAATGCATGCCAACTGTATTTTTCAAAAAAAAAATGTGATAAAGAAATTCACAAATACATGTTTACTTCTATATATTTTTCTCACATGCACTGCATTAGATGACTTGGCAGCTTCATAAAGCCACGGTTCACAGTCCAATTTGGCAATTTCTCTCCTCTTTTACTAGCCTTGTGCTTAGTGATGGCAACGGAACCGTCTAACCCTAACCCGATGGTCATGTCTCGATCTCGACCGATTCTGACCTAAAAAATTTAGCCGATCTAGTCTCTAAAAATTGATAAAAGATTCTATCTTGACATGATTCAACTCAAATTTTATTTCACTTTCAAGTTTTATTTCTCGTTCTGTGGATGTGTTGCAAACTAGTCGAGTTCTCATCCGAGAGAATGTCAATGTTAGCACAAGCTACCATAGAATATATATGCAGTGGCGAAATTAGGGGGACAGGTAAGGGTTCGATCCCCTTAAAATAAAAAAATTTTCATTTAGATATTTTTATAATTTATAAAATTTCAAACTAAAAATGATAAAATTACACTTTGGTCTCTTAAAAAGATAAAAAATTGATTTAATCCTTTAAAAATTATAAACATATAAACTATTAAAATAATAAAATTATATACAATTTAATTCTCAACCTCTCAACAAAAAAATTAGCCATGTATATATGTATTATATGTAACAAGAAGACTTTGAAGGCCGGCTCGTGTCTTGTAATGAATATGAAAACAAATGTGATATAGGTGAGAACATTGGGTAAGATTGAGGCGTAAAAACCTATAAAACTCGTAATCTATTGATGCCTTCACAAGTTTCCATCGAAAATCATTGTCGTTTCTTCAGGAAGAAAGAAATGGGCTGTACTGCTGCTGCTCCTACATTGGTTTGCGTGAAGCGAGTGAAGCAAGATGAAGCAGAAGAGTGGGACGAAACCATGCCATTGCCCGGAGACATCATCGAAGGGTTTGCCGAAAAGGATGGCGACGATGATGATGATGATGATGCGTCATTTGTGGCTGTTAAAGGTAGGTCAGAACTGAGTTCGCACCTGGGGAAGATGGTCCAAAAGGTGGAGACGATATGGGTGAAGGTTAGGAGAGGCGACAGAACGCATAAGCTTCGTGTTCGGGTTGTGGCGGACAAGAGCTACATATTGCATAAGAAGTATACGATCAGAGCGGCTAGGGATGACAGACATATTGCAGTTTTGGGTGATTTGACGTTGGAGAAATGCACTACACTTCAAGGTGGATGTCTTTTAGTTTTCTTTTTCTTTTTCTTTTTTTCCTCCCTTGCTATTTCAAAGGTATGCTCATGGGTAGGTGTGATAAAAATTGAATTATTTTTTGAATTGGATTGGGAGTTAAATGGATTAGGTCATCCATTTTCAATTTAATTTATCTGATGGTGGATTCGGTTTTAATGAAAAAAAGTCATAAAATTAAATAAATAAATTATTTAAAATTTTATAAAATTTGATTTAGCTAACTAAATCTTTTATCTTTATTCGTACTAATTTACATATCAATTCTTTCTTTTTTAAATTAATGTCTTGATCAGTTTTTAATCCAATCTATTTAGTTTAATTTCTATAATATTGACCAAAAATAATTTAACTTAATGGAGTTTTATTTTATTGGTTCAAATTTATTTGGTTCACTAATTTTTACAAATTTAAAAAGTTTATACGCTTTTAAAGATTTTTTGCATATACAAAATATTTATTTTTACAATTATAAACAATTTCATATTAAATAAACAAATAAAATTTAATTTAAATAATAATAATTTTTTAATTATAAATTTAAAATCAAATTCAACTAAATAAATTTAAATAATAACTAAATTCAAACTCAACCAACACTAACTGTCATTTCAGTTTTCTATTTTCTTGGTTCTTTTCTGGTCAGCCCTACGTCATGGTAGCTAGAAGCATGTTGCAATGAAATTACGGCTTTTATCTCTCTATTCAATTTAAGAATTGAATTTATGTTGTTTAATTTGATATAATTTAGTACTTTTATTATTATTTATGTTATGCTTTAATCTAAATTATTAAAATTATTAAAAAAATATTAGAGTGATTAAAATTTTAAAATTTAGAATTTTTTATTTAGAATATAAAATGAGTTTTCCTTTTCTATAGTAGTTTAGGTATTAAGTATCTAAATTTGAGATTTATCATGTGTAATTATATGTGTAAGTCTTCGAGTCCCATCATGTATGAGAGTTTTAAGTCAATTAATTCTAATTTTTTTGCTTTAGTTTGGATTATATCGGTTCCTAATTTTTTTGTATTGTAATAGTTTGATTTTATTTAATACTCGAAGAGTCTATTTGTAATAATTTGATACTTGTGATTACTTATATTTATATTTGTAATTGTAATATACTTGTTACAATTAAAAAAAACTTTGAAAACATATATATATATATATATATATATATATATATATACCAAACACATATAATCCAAGGCATTGATTTGGTTATATCAAAGTTCCATATACGTTTAGTGATTGAATCATACTAAGATGCAGAAATGAGCAGGAGGATTGTGAATGTAGCATTTAGAGGGTTCAACCGAAAGGAAGTGAAGTACGATTGGAAGAGGCAAGTGGATACTTACTTGCCAGATCAAGCCTCCACTGTGGTCGCTTCCATTCTTTTCATGCCTTTTCAAGGTGAATATTACATTGAGGCTACCATATCAAGGTGCATGGCTTGGTTTTCTGCAGCTGTATCTTCTGGAGTTCCTCTTGTCTTCGTCAATATCCAAACTGAACAGATAGTCACTTCGGTACCTACCTCACCTCTCTCTCAATTTTCAGCTATATATATATGTATGTATGTGAGATTTTCTAGGTTAATCCCTCTGCTATGCTAAAACTAGGTATTTAGTCCCTTCACTTTAGTTTTCATAAATTAAATCTCTGTTGGTGCTGCATATCTATGGCAACATATTTTCCTCCAAAGGAGAAAACAAATCAAAATGGAAAGGAAATAAGTCGAGGAGGGAAGCAACAAAACACAAGTACATCTGTAGAATTAGTGCAAGGCATAAGGCTATGGTTTCTACCTGGAGTGGAACAAGTATTGCTTGAAATGATACCTGAACCTGGAGAAACTCGGTTCGGTTTGGACATAAAACTAACCGACGAGGTAATTTCATTCCCACTTATCTCTTCACTTTTTTTGGGGTTTAATTAATTCATATGCACGTGACTCAATATTTCTTGTTTATCATTAGGGTTTTATATGCGTGGGCGAAGTAACAAAGGGTTCGGCTGCCGACCGTGCTGGCTTGCAGCAACTACTTGATGAAGCCAATCTTACAAAGCATCTGCTTGTTATCTCTCGGTTAGAAGGCAAGAGTGTAATGCCTTCGACCGTTGGCTCTGCTGGGTTTATACATTGTTGTGATCACGATGAAATAAAGGACGCCCTAGCTTCGGCGATGGAAGGATTGGATATAATTCAACTTCATATCATGGCCTGGCCTAATCAAACTCGACCGGAAACCCCGCAAGCGATCGCCCCTGAGACCCTCAGGCCTCCTAAGCCGCCGCTGTGATGCTATTAACCTAAGACCAGTTCGATGAGAACAAGGGCATTGTCTAGAATATAAGAAACCCTGTTGCAAGCAGAATTGTAAGGATCACGTAGAACCTTAAAAGATAGGAATTGGCCCAATCTAATGTTTGCAAAAAGACGTTGTATGAGAATTAGATGTTAATTGATATCAATCAAAAATTTAAACATAATATAAATGTGAATATAAATTCTTTTGCCTGCTTAAGTTTATCGTATGCCTTATTATCTTAAATTGCTTCAAAAGGCATCTAACAATCTTTAATTTGAATCTATAACTATCGTTATTTATTGAGTTGATATCTAAGTAATGTTTGAGGTTTAAGTTTTGTAAATAAAAAAATAATAGTGAAAGAGTTTTATATTATATTTAAGAATTAAATTTATCTCAATGTCAAATTTAATTGAAATCAATATAATTATTGAATATGGAAACCAATCTAAATTTTGAGCTTGATTTTCCAGAATTCCCTCAGCTATTGGGACGCCATGCTCGAAAAAAACAGTCCAGAGGTGAGTAGAATTGACCATCACATCCTTCATGTTCTCAACTTTTTGTCAGTCTCAAACCTTTTTATGCACACAATCTCTGTAAAAGAAAATTAAATTCTTCAGCTTTATAGAACAAATTGATAAGCTTTTTCAATTTCCACAATTAGGGTCCTCTGTCCAAAGTTGCAACATAAACTATTGGACAATAAGCCAGGGGAAAGGATACTCGTATTAGGACTGAATTTCTTCTTATGGAGTCAATTCTCCTTTCTATCTCTTCTTCTATTGTAAACTTTTCTAGCAACTTTCACATCTTCTTGTCTAATGCTGATAATGAGATTATTTTTAATAAGATTAAAAATAATGTTAGCGGTGATATTAATTATTATAATACTAAGATTGGGTACTGTAAAGCTGAGGTTAGAATTAATTGTGAGATATGTGTTTGAATGCATACACAATGGTGGCGGAGAGATGAAATGAAAATGACCATTAATGACATTAATTTAAAGATGTATTATTATATGTTTTATATGTTTTTAGTAATTAGTTCCTATGTCATGTGCGTTGCACATGATTTTATGTGTTTATTTTTTAAGTTTATTAAATAATATATTTTTATAAATTTTAAAAAAAATATAGTTGCTAATTAAATGAGAATTGATATAATTTATAATAAAAGTGTATTAATTTTGAAAAATAATGGATAGAATAAAATAACATTTTAAAAGTAATTAAAAAAAAAGAGGAAGGAAGCAACCAATAGTAAAAGATTTAGTAATTAGGTAAAATAACTTGTCATTTGAATATGAGTCAAAATTTTACCTACAAAAATAATTACATTAATTCTACACTGCCTTTAACATAATATTTCACAATGCAACGATAAACAACATTCACAATTGTGTAAATATTATTAAAATCAAATAATAATAAAACTATCAAATATCAAATAATATTGAAAGTAGTATTAAAATCAAATAATATTAAAACTACCTAATATCAAATAATAATTAAATATCTCAAATATTAATGAAAATCATACATTTTTTTATGATGGAAACAAAATCTATTAAATAAAGCTAAAATAACATTTTTTCAGTATTTCTTTAAATGTTATTTTGAATGAAAATGACTTGCTAATACATATATTTATAATGTTGAATATTAGTTTTAATTTATATATAACTATAACACTAGTTAAGTGATAATTAATCTAAAATAATAAGTGTAATTTAATATGAATCCAAAGTCTAATTAAGTGATAATAAAAACTACAATGATAATGGTTATAATTATAGTTATTTTATATTAATATTTTTTTAATGTAATTTTATAATAGAAACATTCCTAATAAATATTATAATTATTTATATATTATATTATATTAATTATTTTATATATTTAAAAAATATGAGAAATATAGATAACACAAAATACTAATTCTTAATTGGTCGATTTTCTTTATTTTAATTTCCTAGTAAAATATAAGTCATATTATTTGTCAATTGAGATTTGTGTTAGATAGAACTGATTTGATTAGATGAATTAATATTCATAAAAATATTTAATACTTAATTTAATTATAAAATATAGAATTTATTATAAAATATGAAAATTATAGATAATACAAAATATATTTTATGAAAAACAACCGTGCATAAGTATAATATTTAATAAATTCAAATGAAAATTACTACACTTATCTTATCCTATGAACTTATCTTATCCTATGAAAGAGTTAACTAAGTTAACAATTACTTATTAAAAAAAATTTCTATGAAAGATAAAAATAAACAAAAAGTCTGCTACCCTAGCACGTTTATGTCTGTCTCCTCTGGCAGAGTTTAGGTTTTTGTTTTTTTTGTGGCGATGACTTAGCTATCGACAATTGAATTTTCTGCAATTATTCATCCTCATCGTGTGGAATTGAATTAGTATCCATGGAGACTGAATTTGTTGGCTTATCTATTAATGAAGAGGAGGAAGAAATTCTACAAATTCCATCTTTTCCAAGCCCAAAGAAAGAAGAAGGGGGTTATCGACTAGTGGGCTATTTTTTAACGGCAAGTGTCATTAATTTTGCGGCTATGAAAAGTACCATGGCAAATCTGTGGCATCTGGTCAAGAGCGTTCGAATTCTGGATCTAGGGGAAAGAAGATTTATGTTTCAGTTTTTCACAATATGGATATGGAAAGGGTTCTCCATGGACTTTTAATAACCATTTATTATTGCTACATTTGTTACAGTGGGGGGAACATCCATTACTAGTCCCTTTAATCTTTTTTACCTTTTTGGGTTCAAATCCATGATGTTCCTGCAGGATTTTATTTTGAGGCTTTGGCAAGGCAACTTGGGGATTCATAGGCTTGTTCTTGGAGTATGATGGTGCCAATATGGGAAAAGGATATCAAAATTTTTTACGAGTCAGAATCCAATTGGATGTAAGGTATCCTTTAAAAAGGAAAAAACAGATTATATTCTACAAGAATAAATCATATGTCAGATTCAAGTACGAAATATTAACACTCTTTTGCTTTTATTGTGGTCGTCTGGGACATAGCGACTTTTTTTGTGAGGCAAAAATGGATCTAAGAGTGGAGATTACTGTAATGGGATGAGATCTTTCTTTAAGAGCTCAATCTAGAAAAGCACATTCACAAAGCAGTATCTGGTTACGAGAGGAAGACGGGGGAACAATAGGAGGAAATTTGGCCGAAAATTGGACAACTGAAGGGAGAACATGGGGTGTGATGAATAATTCTAGAAAGAAGGTGCAGATTGACCCCGTTTTGGAGTTGGGGTGTGATGAATAATTCTAGAAAGAAGGTGCAGATTGACCCCGTTTTGGAGTTTTGTTTGGAAGGAAACATACCTACATCTTCTAAAAAGGACGGAAAGCAACCATTAGAAGAAAACAAATCTTTAATGGATCATGATGCTGAAGAAGGGTTTCTTATAGGTTAGAGGGGAAAAAGCGGCAAAGAGGAGAAGCCGAAGCCAACATCGTCAGCGTTGATTCTAATAATTCGTTGTTAAAGGACAGAAAAATGGTGAACATCAATTCTTTATTATCCGCGACTGCCAAAAGGCAAGCTGACCGGGAACAATGAAAATCTTAAGCTGGAATATCCGTGGTTTTGGGAATCCACGAACGGTACGTAAACTTTGGCATTCCCTGAGGTTATATAATCCCCAAATTGTCTTCTTCATGGAGACAAAAGTACTTAAAAACTAGATGGAAAGAATACAAAGAAGTTGTGGATTTCAGAATGGTATTAATGTTGATTCAGATGGTTCGAGAGGAGGATTATGTCTAGCATGGCATGATGATGCAACTATTATTCTTCAAAGCTTCTCAAAAAGGCATATTGATGTGATCATTGAAGATACTGATAAAGGTAATAGGTGGAGATTTACTGGATTTAACGGCTCCTCATATATGCAAGATAGAAATGAATCATGAGATTTGTTAAGAAATTTGAGAAATACTGAAGAGCTTCCATGGTTAGTTTGTGGAGATTTTAATGAAATTATGTATGGTCATGAAAAGAGAGGTGGATTACCTAGAGAGGAAAGGCGCATGGATGCATTTTGATCAGCGTTAGCAGATTGTCACCTAGTGGATGTGGGATATACGGGAAATTGGTTTACTTGGGAAAGAGGGAATTTACCGGAAATGAACATTCAAGAAAGGCTAGATAGGGGAGTTGCTAATGAGGGACAGTTATTTATATGTCCAGAGGCAACAACTCAACATCTTCCACATTCTTTTTCGGATCATTGCCCACTTCTGATCACGACGGAAAAAAATGAGCGGCCTGAAAGAAGTTTCAAATTCAAAGCTTAGTGGATGTTGGAGGAATCTTTTGTTAAAGAGGTGAGAAACATATGGGACAATTCAAATGGAGACTTGACACAAAAATTGGAAAAAGTAAGAAAAGGTCTAGATAGATGGGCGAATCAAATTCGACACAGTAGGAAGATAAAAAAGGAAAGGCTAACTGCTAGATTGGTCGAGTTGTTAGAATCTGATAGGGATGATGAAAATTTGGCAGAACTTATTGATACGAAGATACAACTTAATTTTGAGATCGAAAAGGATGAACGATATTGGGAGCAAAGGGCTTGAATTAATTGGCTGCAATTTGGAGATAAGAATACTACCTTCTTTCGTAAACAAGCGACCCAACGACGAAGAAGGAACCTTATTCGGAAATTGCAATTTTGAAAATGGTAAAGAAATAAAAGAGGTTCATGAAATGGAAGTAATTGCTAGATCTTTTTTTCAGAATCTGTTTTCAGCTGGGATGAGGGGAAATTAGGAGCATCTGTTGATAGGTATTGATCGATGTATTTTTGAAGAGGATAATTCTCGATTGACAGCCAGGTACACGAAAGAGGAAATTCGAGAGGCCTTATCAGAATTGGGTCCAACAAAAGCACCAGGAGAAGATAGATTCCCTGCTTTGTTTTATCAGAAATGCTGATCAATTGTTGGGGAGGATGTGTCTTCATTTTGTTTAAAGCACCTAAACGAATGTATGGATATTAGTTTATTTAATAAAACTAATATAGTGTTGATCCCAAAAATTCAAAACCCCTAAAATATTACCCACTTTCGCCCAATAAGCCTATGTAATATGATTTATAAATTGATAGCTAAGGTCATAGCAAATCGCCTTCTTGTAGTCATTGATAAATGTATTAACCTAGCACAAAACGCTTTCGTACCGGGAAGGTTGATTTCTGATAATGTGCTGCTGCCTTATGAAATTCTACATACTTTAAAACAAAAGAAGACGGGGAAAAATGATACATAGCCGTAAAGTTGGATATGAGTAAAGCTTATGATAGAGTTGACTGGAACTCTATCGCAACAATTATGAAGTGCATGGGTTTCAATTCAGGGTGGGTCGAGTCCTTAATGAAATGTGTTTCCACAGTTTCATATTCGGTGGTTTTCAATGGCCATATTGGAGAAAATTTAAAACCTACAAGGGGACTAAGACAGGTTGACCCTTTGAGTCCGTTCCTATTTTTAATTTGTAGGGAAGGTCTTTCCAGCCTCATGAGACTCGCTATACAAGGGAACATACTTAGAGGGGTTAAGGCAAGTAGAAGTGGTCCACAGGTTTTGCATTTGTTATTTGTAGATGACAGTATTTTATTTGGGGAAGCTACAGAGAGAGGAGCTCTTTCACTTAAATAGATTTTGATAGAATACGAGAATTGTTCAGGACAGTGTGTTAACTATGACAAATCTACAGTATTCTTTAGTACTAATACACAAAAAGGGGATAAAACAGTTATATTTAGGGTCCTTAGAGTGTACAGTTCTAATAATCCGAAAAGGTATCTTGGTCTGCCTAATATGGTAGGTAGAAATAAAAAAATGTCTTTTCAAATATTGAAGGATAAAATAAAACAAGAAATTGATAATTGGAGTGTACGACATCTATCTCAAAGGGGGAAAGAGGTGTTCATAAAAGCTATTCTTCAAGCTATTCCAACCTACACAATGACATGTTTCTTTATTTCGAAGTCTTTATATGTTGAATTAGAAGGTATTATGGCCAGGTATTGGTAGAAGAAAAATCGAGATAAAAAGGGCATTTACTGGTGCACGTGGAAAGATTTATGCTCTTTGAAAGAAGATAGTGGTTTAGGCTTTCGAAATCTCGATAAATTTAATATAGCATTATTAGCAAAACAAGGCTGGCATCTTATCAATTTTCCTAACTCTTCACTAAGTCGTGTTTTAAAAGCAAAATATTATCCAAATTTGAATTTTATCAAGGCGGAGTTGGGGAATTTACCTTCGCTTACCTGGAAGAGTGTCTGGGCAGCTAAAAGGGTTTTGGAGAAAGGATTATGTTGGAGAATAGGAACAGGGGATCGCATATCTGTTTGGGATGACTTATGGATCCCGGGAGCTGAAAATGATAGATTGCAGGATGAAACCACCAATGAAGATATCAAGTTAGTATCCGATTTGATCGATGCTAATAATAGAAAGTGGAAATCAGATTTAGTGTTAAGTACCTTCAATGAAGATACTGCCAAGAAAATTTGAAACACCCCAAACCCGGCCCACGAGCCTCGACCGGATCCGGTATGTTCCTGGAGTAAAACGGTTCAAAACTTGTTTGTTTCTTTGAAAAACTTTGGGTGATTTTGGAGAAAATTTGATTTGGGTTCCAAATTGAAAACATTGTTATGGGCTTAAAGATTAGGTTTTATTAAAACTTTGTTGTCATATTTCAAAACTATAAGTTAAAGGTAAAAGTTGAGTTTTTAGAGTTTACCCCTTTAAATTGAAAATTCATTTATGTTAGGTGTCAAAACATTCAACGTTTATTTTAAAACAATTTAGATAACCTTTGATTAACAATAATAATATCGTGATAAAAAAAAAACAAATAAAAGCAAGCATAAAACAGTTCATACTAAGTGGCCTTATTACATCAGAACAAAACCCGAAATAAATCCAAAATACTTAAGATATAAAAAGTCCAAATTAAAATAAACTCTGAGCTGTGCATGGCCACCACTAAGCTCCTGTCGACCCGGTCCATCACTGAGTGTCACCTGAAAGAAAATATTCCCCAACGGGGTGAGTCAAACAGACTCAATGTGTAACCAACACTAAGTTTCAACGATTCAGGCATATCATTTCATTTCACACATGTATATATATAACAGATAGAATTAATGATGCAAACCCTAACCCAAACCTAGATAGCCATCCGCTACACATCACCCGTACCAACCATCACCCGTGGGGACTACTAAGTCAACCCTCCATCCGCTACACATCATCGAAGGCAGTCGCTGCAGACGACATGCTCATCGCCCTTATAATTTTGTGGCATAGCCACCAGATAATATATTTTGTGACATAAGTCACCACATTCAGATATTGTGGTATAAAACCACCAGATCACTTCCCCTTAAAATATCACCCATATGCCTCATATGTTATGCAAATCATGCCAATCTCATGCCATAGGCCTTATTTCACATTCGTTATAATTTCGCGTATGTGCCTTAACAGATATTCATAATATCATAACTACAGTAATAGTAGATTAACGTACCTGAGCACTTTGTACCATAGCATGGTACCTTTAGCCACATCTTACACATTCTTATTAACAATTTATTAAAATAATACCATAAATCTATTAAGACTTAGGGTAGGGCTACACACCTGGTATTAACGCTTTCACTGAATCCCGTAACTTTATTGAACCCGATTGTATTCCTCCCTATAGATCATAGTTAGAATCGGCCTAATCAACAACCACTAAATATGGCCTTGACCAATTATCAAGGCTCCCTTACCTTGACTATCTTGATCCCGAAATCGCTTTCTGTTAAAAGGAGATGTTGAAATACCTACAAGTCTTATGTTAGATCCGATTTCAATACTCAATGGTTACCATAAATGGCCTTTGGCCTGATGTTACACTTGACTTACCTTAGACAACCGAATCCTGAATGCTCTCCCCTAGAAGTCGGCTACTCAAAAGAAAAATCCTGAAATTCCTAAAAGAACCTATTTCATGGTTGATTAAAAGTCAAATCAAATGCCGTATTTCGGCTTTTGTTCTACACATGTCGACAGAGAGGAGATAAGAAAGAATAGTAGAGATTCAGCCATAGCAGACTTACCTATCCAAACCGATTTGTGAAGGGATCACAAGAGATCTCTAACTTGGTTGCTATTCAGCCAGGACTGAGAAGAGATGAGGTGGGAGAATTTCGGCAATGGCTTGGGGAATCAATGAAGATTCGGCTTCAATGGAAAAAGGAAAATAATATTGTGGTTCGGCCTTTTAAAAATATGGAGAGGGAGAGTGTGAAGCTTAAGAGTTTCGGCAATGGTGAATATAGGAGGAAGAAGATTTCGGCTTGACAAAATAAAAAGAGAAAAAAGGAGTTTTGCTAGAGAATTTGGCAGAGACTCAAAAAGAAAAGAAAAAGAAAACAAATGGCCTTACTTCATCCCTTTTGCCGAAAATACTACACCTAGTTCCCCCTATTCGGCCAACTCTCTTTCCCCTATCTCATCCCTTCCTTTTCTCCTATTTTCTCTCCTTTTCCTTTATTCAAAGCAATTCAAATAAATCAGCAATTATCCTTAGCTTAGCCGAATTTTTAAAAGGAATTTATCACATCTAAAGCTCATCCTTTCAGTCTCCCCATGCCGTCTGACTCTGTCTATCCTTGCTGTAAAATAAAATTCTTTTATTTTGCATCCTTTGTGATTCGATCCTAGGCCCTTGCACCTCCTTGTGGCGTCACTTACTGGGCTTTAAGTGGTGCCTCCTTGCCACTTTTCCAAGCCCATTTTTGTGTTAAAATTCCCTTACAAATTCTCTTAAGGCCCTATCAAGCTTAGCTCCCTTTTTGAAACTTAAAATACGATACTTTCTAAGTCATTCTCCTATATTCTAGGGTTCGCAAAATTCATAAAAACACATTCATAACACACAAAGGCATGCTTTCACATTCAATTAAGCAATAATACAAAAGCCATAAATCAAGGATATTACAGTTCTACCCCCTTAAAATAATTTCGTCCTCCAAATTACCTGGCTGAAATAAGTGAGGGTATTGCTGTCGCATTGCTTCTTCCGGCTCCCACGAAGCTTCCTCCGATCCATGATTGCGCCATAACACTTTAACTAGAGGAACTGACTTCCTCCGTAGCACTTTCACATCTCGATCCAAAATCTGGATTGGCTTCTCCTCGTAGGACAGATCTGGCCTTAGCTCCACCACTTCAACCGGAACTACATGGGATGGATCCGATCGATAATGGCATAGCATAGAAACATGGAATATGTCGTGCATCTGCTTCAACTCTGGTGGCAACTCCAACTGGTATGCCACTGGTCCAACTCGCTTCAATACCCGGTAAGGTCCTATAAACCTGGGACTTAACTTCCCTTTGCGACCAAACCTCATTACCTTCTTCCATGGCGAAACCTTAAGAAACACTTGATCTCCCACATCAAATTCTATTTCCTTCCGTTTGAGATCCGCATACGACTTTTGCCTATCAGATGCCTCCTTCAACCGTGCCCGAATTACCTCAACCTTTTCCTCAGATTCTACCACAATTTTTGGACCCAAAACTCGGCGTTCCCCTAATTCTGTCCAACACGTAGGAGTGCGACACTTCCGTCCATACAGCGCTTCATACGGTGCCATCCGAATACTAGCTTGATAGCTGTTATTGTAAGAAAATTTTGCTAAAGGCAAATATTCTTCCCAACTTCCTCTGAAGTCTATCACATAGCCCCTTAACATATCCTCTAACACTTGGATTACTCATTCGGTGCGCCTGGCGATCGCGGATGAAAAGCCGTAGTGAAATCCAATCTGGTGCCTAGAGCCTGATGTAGTGCTTTCCAAAACCGAGACGTAAACCTTGAATCCCTGTCTGAGATAATCGATACCGGAACTCCATGCAACCTCACAATTTCCGCCACATATAACTTTGCCAACTTCTGCAAAGAATAATCAACTCGCACTGGAATGAAATGCGCGGACTTTGTCAACCGATCCACTATCACCCATACCGAGTCCTTCCTAGTAGGCGTAAGGGGAAGCCCACTAACGAAGTCCATGGTAATTCTCTCCCACTTCCACTGTGGAATCTTTATCGGTTGAAGCAACCCTGACGGAACTTGGTGTTCAACCTTAACTTGCTGACATGTCAAGCACTTGCCGACAAATTCGGTAACTTCCCGTTTTAGACCAGGCCACCAAAACTGTTCCTGTAGGTCTCTATACAACTTACTACCTCCGGGATGCATAGCATAAGGGCTACTATGTGATTCCCGAAGAATCTTCTGCCTTAACTCCTCATTCTTCGGCATATAAACTTTACCCTTGAAACACAATAGTCCCTCATCATTAATACCATAATCTTCCAACTCCCCACTTTACACTTGCTGCAACTTAGCACTTAGATCCTCATCCGCTAACTGACTTTCCTTCACCTCATTCAACCACGTTGGCTTAACTTGTAACTCTGCTAACAAACTTCTGTCGTCGTACAAGCTTAGATGTGCAAACATCGCCCTCAGATCCGACACCACCTTCCGACTTAAGGCATCTGCTACTACATTCGCCTTGCCCGGATGATACTCTATGGAACAGTCGTAGTCCTTCAACAACTCCACCCACCTTCACTGTCTCAGGTTCAACTCCTTCTGAGTCAGCAGATACTTAAGGCACTTGTGGTCTGTGTAGATCACCGACTTTTCTCCATAAAGATAATGCCTCCATACCTTAAGAGCAAAGACCACTGCCGCCAATTCCAAATCATGCGTTGGGTAGTTAACCTCGTGAGGCCTTAATTGTCGAGATGCATAAGCAACTACCTTCCCATCCTGCATTAACACGCATCCCAATCCTGTATGAGAAGAGTCACAATACACCACAAAATCCTTTCCTGCCTCAAGATGAATCAAGACTGGAGCTTCAGTCAAAATCCTTTTAAGCTTCTCAAAGCTCTCCTGTTGCTTATCTGTCCATACGAAGGGTACCTCCTTTCTCAACAACTTTGTCAAAGGTGCGGCTATTGATGAGAACCCTTCTACAAACCTTCTGTAATAGCCTACCAATCCCAAGAAACTGCGAACCTCAGCCACAGACTTAGGTGGTTTCCAATCCAACACTGCCTCAATCTTTCTGGGATCCACCCTTATCCCTTCAGTAGACACCACATGCCCTAAGAAAGCAACTTCCTTAAGCCAAAATTCACACTTGCTGAACTTGGCATACAGCTTTTCTCCCTCAACATTTGCAACACAATCCGGAGATGCTCATCATGCTTCTCCTTAGACTTGGAATACACAAGGATGTTGTCAATGAACACAACGACGAACCGATCTAAGTAAGGTTGAAAAACCCGGTTCATCATATCCATAAACGCGGCTGGGGCGTTCGTCAACCCGAACGACA
The DNA here is from genome assembly GCA_025503065.1 of Gossypium bickii. Lineage (NCBI taxonomy): Eukaryota > Viridiplantae > Streptophyta > Magnoliopsida > Malvales > Malvaceae > Gossypium > Gossypium bickii. The sequence continues at coordinate 97,953,530 of CP106714.1, read as the reverse complement.
TTACAAAAAACTCATAATGGTCGTATCTTGTTCGAAAAGCCGTCTTATGGATATCTGCTTCCTTCACCTTAAGCTGATAATATCCAGACCTTAGATCTATCTTCGAGAAAACCGCTTCCCCCTTAACCTGATCGAACAAGTCGTCTATCCTTGGCAAAGGGTACTTGTTCTTGATGGTCAGCTTATTCAACTGACGATAATCTATGCACATACGCATAGTTCTATCCTTCTTCTTCACAAACAAGACCGGTGCTCCCCATAGAGACACACTGGGTCAGATAAACCCACGATCCAGCAACTCTTGGATCTGAGCCTTGAGCTCAACCAACTCCTTTGGTGCCATTCTATATGGGGTAATTGACACAGGAGCTGTTCCCGGTAGCAAGTTAATTCCAAACTCCACCTCCCTATCCGGGGGTATTCCAGGTAACTCCTCTGAAAACACATCTACAAACTCTCTCACTGCTCTAACTCCACTAACTCCCCCTTCTTTCCCATCCACCGCACTTACGAAGGCCCAAAATGCCTTGCACCCTTTCCGAACCATCTTATCCGCCTTTAGTGCTGAAACTATGTTAGACAAGTAATTTCTTCTTTCTCCTATCATAATTATCGCCTCCTCCTCTGAAGTCCTTAACTCCATTCGCTTAGTCGCACAATCCAATATAGCCCGATGTTCCACTAGCCAGTCCATACCAAGGATGAGATCGAATTCTCCAAAAGGTAGTTCCATCAAGTCGGCAGAGAATACCACTCCCTGAATCTCTAGAGGTACACTTCGAAAGATCTTATTCACCACTACAGTTTGGCCTAATGGGCTTACTACAGTCATCTCCCTATCAGAAAGTTCAGAGGCTATGCCTAGTGTTTCCACTACACTACATGCAACATAGGAATGGGTCGAGCCCACATCAATCAGAGCAAAATAAGGCTTGCCAAAAATAAGGAACATACCGGTTATGACGTCTGGCGCGTCTCCATCCTCCCTCCGACGAACTGCATAAACCAGACCCGGCTGTCTTGCCTCTGTATTCCCAACACCTCTGCCAGGTGTTCCTCGTCCCCTTCCAGCACCGTTACCTCTACCATTTAGACCACGACCTCACTGAGGCTGCTGTCCACCTCTACCAGCCTGATTAACACCCTGACCTATGGGTCGACTCCCGTCTATCTTTATGAGATAGTCCTTAATCATGTGATCCTTGGATCCACACTTAAAACATCCTCCCGTCTTCTTCCAACACTCTTCTAAATGCATCTTGCCACACTGGGTACAAGTACGGTATTGCCCTCCTATACCAGACTGCTGACCTCGCGGCCCATCAACTCTAGTCCTCTTCTGTACATTCCCAGACGATCCTGACGATCCAAAACCTCTTTTCTGCCTGTTCCGATCAGTGTTCTGTCTTACAGAGTCCTTAATTCCCTCGGCTACCTTAGCCTTCTCTACTAACGCAGCAAACTCCCGCTCCTGATGTGGGGCTATCAACAACCTCAGGTCATCCCTTAGTCCGTCCTCAAACCGGACACATCGTTCATGCTCCGTAGCCACTACTCCTCGAGCATACCGGCTCAACCTTAGGAATTTAGCTTCGTACTCTGCAACGGACTTATTCCCTTAAACCAGCCCTAGAAATGCCTTTCTCACACATCGATTATAACGTGGCTGCCGACATACTTATTATTACGATACGCGCCTTAACATACTCCCAAGTAAGATCCTCAGCTGTGGCACCATCCCGAACTGTGAGCCACCATTGATATGCTTCATCGCGTAGCAGTGCCACCATTCCTTTCAGTTTCTCCTCAAGCGTCAGATCCAGCTCATCCATAATTTGTTCCGTTGCCTCCAACCAATACTCAGCCGTACTGGGTGCCACACCAGACACGCCACGGAATACCTCAACTCCGTTGGCTCGGAGTCGCTCGGGTATAGATTTCCGAGCTCCCATGTTTCCACCTGCTCCAGCCACCATCTCAAGAACTCGCAAAGACATCTTGCGATCAAACATCATCCCCGTCGATCTTCTCGCTCCAACACCAACGGGGGTGGTGGTGGCGGTGGTACCTCATTCTCAGACCCTTGACCCGATCTAACGGGTTCCGACACAGTCATCCCGCCTCTACCACGCCTCCGCACATTACGTCCGCGTCCCCTAGAGCTCATTTCCACGATCACGCTTTAATCTGATTAAAAAATTTTATGTATTAGCCTTTGTTCCACTGATTACCCGCGAAGAAGTTTTATGAGAAGAAAATTAATAAGGGTTCTTTCGATCAATCAAAGTTTCGAGTCTTTTATCCTAGTTCAGAGAAACACATCCATTCAATGGTATGTACCACACACATTCACTATTCAGCATTATTGTTTGTTCCTACCCCAGGGGTATTTTCGTAATTTGTCCTACAGGGGTATTTTGGTAATAAATTGGGGTCAATTTTGAAAATCTTAATACATCAAGGCACTTTGAAATTTTCAAAACTCGAGGGTATTTTGAAAATTTTCCCAAATCAGAGGTATGGCAGAAATTTTATAAATCAGGGTTATTTTGGTAATTTTGTAAATCAGGGGTAATTTCGTAAGTTTTCCAAGTCAAGGTATCTTGGTATTTCGCAAGGATAATGTTTTTGGATACTTTTGCAAAATCAGAAAATTTTATTAAAATCGGGGGTAGTATGGTAATTTTGAAAACCAAAGGCATTTAGTAATTTTACCTCTAGGGGTATTTAGGTAATTTTGTAAGTCGACAATATTTTGAAAAATTTTCAACCTAATTTTTGCTACAATTTAAAGGGGTAATTTGGTGATTTCAAAACTGAAGTTTTTATAAAAATACGGCTAATCCCTTTCGGGTTTTAGTTATTGAGTTCAGCCCGTGAATAAGTCCTCTTAGTTAGGGTGAACCGTCACTTCGCACCAGGCAGGATTCGAGCGAAGAGGAGGTGAGTCACGATGACTGCTTAAGTACCAGGCTCTTTCTGAATCCAATCCTAGACATGCGCCCGATGGTTGCCACACCCCAACTCGGCGACTTAGTCCTAGGTTTGTTTAAGTACGCTTTAAGTTTTATGTAACTGTTGGGGTAAACTAGTCCTAGGGTTCAAGTACTTAATATACTAATCTACGTTCCATTTATACCCTTCTACAATTCATACTATGAATTACACAAATGATTAGGGGTACTTACCTGGTGGACTTTGGGTCGGAGACTTGGGTGCCATGCCAGAAAAACCTGCTCAATTTCACAAAACTTTCACAAAAATTCATTTGGGCCTAAATTTTAAAACATTGTGGGCTTTAAACCCAAGGTCGAGAGTTTAGAACTGGGCTCTGATACCAAGCTGAAACACCCCAAACCCGACCCATAAGCCTCGACCGGATCCGGTATGTTCCTGGAGTAAAACGGTTCAAAACTTGTTTGTTTCTTTGAAAAACTTTGGGTGATTTTGGAGAAAATTTGATTTGGGTTCCAAATTGAAAACATCATTATGGGCTTAAAGATTAGGTTTTATTAAAACTTTGTTGTCATATTTCAAAACTATAAGTTAAAGGTAAAAGTTGAGTTTTTAGAGTTTACCCCTTTAAATTGAAAAATCATTTGCGTTAGGTGTCAAAACATTCAACGTTTATTTTAAAACAATTTAGATAACCTTTGGTTAACAATAATAATATCGTGATAAAAAAAACAAATAAAAGCAAGCATAAAACAGTTCATACTAAGTGGCCTTATTACATCAGAACAAAACCCGAAATAAATCCAAAATACTTAAGATATAAAAAGTCCAAATTAAAATAAACTCTGAGCTGTGCATGGCCACCACTAAGCTCCTGCCGACCCAGTCCATCACTGAGTGTCACCTGAAAGAAAATATTCCCCAACGGGGTGAGTCAAACAGACTCAATGTGTAACCAACACTAAGTTTCAACGATTCAGGCATATCATTTCATTTCACACATGTATATATATAACAGATAGAATTAATGATGCAAACCCGAACCCAAACCTAGATAGCCATCCGCTACACATTACACGTACCAACCATCACCCGTAGGGACTACTAAGTCAACTCTCCATCCGCTACACATCATCGAAGGCAGTCGCTACAGACGACATGCTCATCACCCTTATAATTTTGTGGCATAGCCACCAGATAATATATTTTGCGACATAAGTCACCACATTCAGATATTGTGGTATAAAACCACAAGATCACTACCCCTTAAAATATCACCCATATGCCCCATATATTATGCAAATCATGCCAATCTCATGCCATAGGCCTTATTTCACATTCGTTATAATTTCGCGTATGTGCCTTAACAGATATTTATAATATCATAACTACAATAATAGTAGATTAACGTACCTGAGCACTTTGTACCATAGCATGGTACCTTTAGCCACATCTTACACATTCTTATTAACAATTTATTAAAATAATACCAAAAATATATTAAGACTTAGGGCAGGGCTACACACCTGGTATTAACGCTTTCACTGAATCCCATAACTCAATTGAACCTAATTGTATTCCTCCCTATAGATCATAGTTAGAATAGGCCTAATCAACAACCACTAAATATGGCCTTGGCCGATTATCAAGGCTCCTTTACCTTGACTATCTTGATCCCGAAATCGCTTTCTGTTAAAAGGAGATGTCAAAATACCTACAAGTCTTATGTTAGATCCGATTTCAATACTCAATGGTTACCATAAATGGCCTTTGGCCTGATGTTACACTTGACTTACCTTAGACAACCGAATCCTGAATGCTCTCCCCTAGAAGTCGGCTACTCAAAAAAAAAATCTCAAAATTCCTAAAAGAACCGATTTCATGGTTGATTAAAAGTCAAATCAAATGACGTATTTCGGCTTTTGTTCTACACATGTCGACAGAGAGGAGATAAGAGAGAATAGTAGAGATTCGGCCATAGCAGACTTACCTATCCAAACCGATTTGCGAAGGGATCACAAGAGATCTCTAACTTGGTTGCTATTCGGCCAAGACTAAGAAGAGATGAGGTAGGAGAATTTTGGCAATGGCTTGGGGAATCAATGAAGATTCGGCTTCAATAAAAATAGGAAAATAATATTGTGGTTCGGCCTTTTAAGAATATGGAGAGGGAGAGTGTGAAGCTTAGGAGTTTCGACAATGGTGAATATAAGAGGAAGAAGATTTCGGCTTGACAAAATAAAAAGAGAAAAGAGGAGTTGTGCTAGAGAATTCGGCAGAGACTCAAAAAGAAAAGAAAAAGAAAACAAATGGCCTTACTTCATCCCTTTTGCCGAAAATACTACACCTAGTTCCCCCTATTCGGTCAACTCTCCTTTCCCCTATCTCATCCCTTTCTTTTCTCCTATTTTCTCTCATTTTCCTTTATTCAAAGCAATTCAAATAAATCAGCAATTATCCTTAGCTTAGCCGAATTTTTAAAAGGAATTCATCACATCTAAAGCTCATCCTTTCAGTCTCCCCATGCCGTCCAACTCTGTCTATCCTTGCTGTAAAATAAAATTCTTTTATTTTGCTTCCTTTGTGATTCGATCCTAGGCCCTTGCACCTCCTTGTGGCGTCACTTACTGGGCTTTAAGTGGCGCCTCCTTGCCACTTTTCCAAGCCCATTTTTGTGTTAAAATTCCCTTACAAATTCTCTTAAGGCCCTATCAAGCTTAGCTACCTTTTTGAAACTTAAAATACGATACTTTCTAAGTCATTCTCCTATATTCTAGGGTTCCCAAAATTCATAAAAACACATTCATAACACACAAAGGCATGCTTTCACATTCAATTAAGCAATAATGCACAAGCCATAAATTAAGGATATTACAAAATTCTACAAATCCCCTTATCAGAGACAATTTATGAGGACTTCCAAGTATGGAGAGGAGAACCGTCAGGAGAGTATTCAGTCAGGAGCGCCTACAAACTTTTATGAGAAGCTAATTCGGGTCCTAGTAATAATTTTATACAAACCGAGAACAGAAATTTCTACAGAAACCTATGGAATTTACAAATCCCTCCAAAGATTAAAATTTCAATTTGGAGAATTTCTTGGAATTATATCCCTACTCTATCTAATCTGAAGAGCAAGAAAGTTGCAGTGGAAACGCTTTGTCCTCGATGTCACACTTTCGATGAAGATAGCAACCAGGTTTTCAGGTACTGTCCTACAACAACAGAAGCATGGTTAAATCTAGACCTGGCATGGGTAAACAATAATAACATGCAAAGCTTGTGGGAGTGGCTTATCTGGGTTTTCAAGCAGGGAAACAAAGACCAGTGTCACCTGTTTTGCTGTGGGTTATGGTCAATTTGGAACCATAGAAACAAATATATCTATGAGAAAAAGAATACAACAGGCAGAGAAATTTCTAAACAAGTCATTAGTTTTATAGCAGAGTTAAATGGAGCGGAGGAAAAAAGACTTCTTACCAACATTGACAGAGGTCATAAGCAAATGGAAAGGAGCACAAGGATGTCAATTATTTTGATGCAGTGTACGATAAGAGAACCTCTAGATCTACTTCGAGTTTGGTTGTTTGCAATACGAAGGGGGACATTGTGGCCTCTAAGTCAGTTATTCACTCCGACATTTCATCGTCGTTTGCAGCGAAAGCACATGCAGGATTATAGGCGATTCAATTAGGGATTACAATGGGACTAAAAAATCTAGATATAAAAGGAGACTCAAGAATAGTGATTAAGAAATTTCAAACCATGAATCAAGATAAATCAATTATAGGGGCGATTATCAGAGATATCCATACCAAAAAAGTTTTCTTTCAAAATGTTGGGTTTCATTTCATTCCTAAAACAGAAAATGAGACTGCCCATTTTGTTGCAAAAGATGCGATGAGAAGAGGAGAAGGACATTACCTGCTGGGGATGCATCCAAGAAGTATTCACCAAGAGAGGGAGCGACGGAGGCTAAGAGAACAGGATCAAGGAGATTCAAGCCTACTCAGATTTTGAAGAAGAAATGCTGCAAAAAAGGAGAAGGATAATAGTTGGAAACCTGATGAAAGAGGGAAAGATGGAAATGAGGGGAGTCGGCCGAAGAAGATTCAAGAAACTGATGAAAGATATCAATAGCAGTAAATGAAAGATCTCCTTGGTAACTGCTATCATAAAGGCTGGACGGTGGATTTGAAAAGACAGAGACAAGTGCTATCCAGCTGTTTGATTGACTGGACGGAGGATTTTTTTACTTTTATTCTTATTTTATTTTTTGAAATTTAAATTTATTGGGTCAAGACCATTCGGGCTTGGCCTAACTGGTTACTACTTTTGTTTCTGTTTTCTTTTAAGGACTTAAGCCCAATCCGGCTAAAACCCATTTTGTATTTTGGTTTTTTATCCATTTATAAAGTCCAGTTGATCTTCAAAAAAAAAAAAACAATTACTTATTAAACCAAAGTAAACACTATGGAGGAGTTAGCTAAGTTAACAATTACTTATTAAACCAAACTATAAATGATATAAAGTAAGAAACATTAAGATGACTTAAAAGTGACAAGTAAAATTTTATAAGCACAAATTTATAATGAAATTCTCAACATCATTTATCATATAACAAGAAGTATTAAACATTTTTTAATTCAATTCACAATCTAGTGATTATAAATATATATTTTTAGTTTTACTTGACATTCTTGAATTTATTCATCTTATTAAATCTTTCATAACCTTAGTAAAACGGGACTCGAACATTCGGGAATCCCATCCCAACACAATCAAGTATGTATTTATAACATTGCACAAAATATACATTCCAACCTGCACATCCAAGATATAGCACTAAGAGTGCTCTAACCCATATAACCACAGTTCTCAAAAGAGAACATCCTTTTGGCCTACATTGAATGCCAAGCCAAAGTAACATAATAACTCTCCAAATCTTCACATAATCCACATGCGCATTAATAATCCCTATTGGCATATCAACCCTGTCCTAAACCTTCTACTAAGTTTTCAAGGGCATTTTACTCAACCTCCATATAAATAGGATTCCACAATGAAAAGATTTGCTTGTATGAATCTACCAAGAATGAGTTTCTCTTGTAATCTATCATTATGTGTGAGCTATCTATTTATGCGAATCTGTATATGAAACATATGACAGTTCGTATGGACTTTCATTATTAATCTGCAATGGAGTCTTCCTTACGAATCCACTGGTATGTTTCGAAAAGCTTGAATCCGCATACTTGGGTTAGAAACATGAATCCATGAGGATCATAATACGAATCCAAGTTCTGTTAAGACAAGCTGCTAAAAGCAGTATGTAATAGGGACTATTTAGCCAAGATTGGTCATATGTGGATGTCTATAATTATGGGTGCAATGAGTTTTATGGAAATTGTCCATGGGTTATCTTTTACAGGTTTGCAAGTAGGAATCCATAAATGCTCCCTCTCCATGAAATAGATGTATAAGAGGTTGTGAAGGCAACTAATAAAGATGGAGTCCGTAGAGATAATCCGCTAAGAGATCAATTGCTATTAAATTTGTATTCTAGTAGTACAACTATGAAATCTCTCTAGTAGAAGCTTTATGTGTGCAAGGCTTCATATAGCTGCACATGACTCACACGGTGCGCCCGTGTTTCAGGCCGTGTAACAATCGAAATAGGGACACATGGTCATGTCCCAGCCCGTGTCCGTGCCCATGTAACTCTTTGACTTGGGTCGCACGGCCAAGCCATACGCCTATGTGCTAGGCTGTGTAACTGTCTGACTTGCAACCTTTAAAATCTACAAGGGACACACGGTCGTATCACATGACCGTGTGTCACACACGGTTGAGACACACGCTAGTGTCTTAGGTCGTGTGGATAAGAAATTGGCTAAAATCAAGCCATTTCTTCACCCACTTCAAGCATGTACCTAAACACAATTTGCACATATGACTAAGATACTAAAACATGCCCAAAACATACATAAAATGACCAATTCACTCTACCATTAATCTATACAACCAATATGCCATTAAGACATCTCAATCACAAACCATCAAACATATCTAAACATATGCATATTTGACCATACATCAACCATACACTTCTAACTTATTTCTATACCAAAACATACCATAATTGACCATATACCATGTCCATAAAGACTTACCATTTGGACCATTACTCACATGCATCATAATCACATAAGTGACATAAACCAACCAATTTCAAATGAAACCAAGTAACCAACTTATATACATACATACCAAATTCAACATTTAGCACTCAAATCAAACTTTAAACATAAATTTCCTATACATGCCATTATAACATTCCTTGGATAGTGTGATAGGTCTTTGACGAGCTTCCGATTATATATAACACATAGGAAAGAAAACTCTATAAGCACATAATGCTTAGCAAGTTCGTAAAACATGAACATAACTTACCATTTCAATTCATAACATTAAAATTAAGCATAATATAATCAGACCAAAAGCTTAGCACAAGCCTAGGCACCAACAACAACATATGTTAGCATATTCAAACATATTCCATATGAATTTAACATAGGTAAGCCATTATACATGAACATAATTCATTTGAATTAATCTTTTTCCTTAACATATCATACTTTCAATGAAACTTACTGAATTGCACCCAACAACACCGAATTGCAAAATCTAATGGAAAATTCATTTCCATATCCATTCGCCTATTCCTCTATTCTCCATTTCTAACATTGATGCTCGAACACCATAGTGTCCCCTCTACAAGGCCCTGTGTTTCGTATATCGCGGTTTGCACCCAGAAATACTGAATTGAAAAATCTAACGGAAACTTATTTTCCCTCCATATTCCACAATTCATAAACACACAGACGCATACATATTATCACTTAACATAATAACGCGGAGTATGCTAAATTTATGTATGGTACCACAACCATTTCATACATGTCGACACACTTACTGAAACTCATGTACGTACTCATCTTTATGCATATTAGCATTCAAAGCACATCCATGTATAGAGTACGGAAACTCACCTAATGCTTCCTTACTTCGTCGGCTTAGCTTTTCCGAATGTCAGAGCACATCCATATATAGAGTATGGAAACTCACCAAATTTATAGATTAAATTTCGTAATTTCAGCTTAAAAACTTAGTTTCCAAAAACGTGCTAAATTTTGTGGTTTTTCTAGGGTTGTCAAGCCTAGGGTTTTAAGTTCTTCCTATCCCAACCAGCTCCGCTAAGAAACCCTACATAGAAGCTAATTAATCCCAAATCCACTCCTTAATCTCCTATTATCGAATTATTTCCCCATGGATCTAACACACATCATGAACTTGATTAAAAACATAAACATTAAAAACAAATCAAGTGAAGAGATAAGAAGAATCCTGATATATTAATAGCAGTGCTAATGGTAATTTGTCAAATAGTTTAGTGGATCCACAATCTAAACTCCGCGAGGAACGAAATAAAAACTAAACTAAAATTACAACTAAAAAGAAACCTAAATTACAAATAAAAATAAAACTAAATAGGAGACGAAAAATTAAATTAAGCAAAAACTGTTCATAAACTATGTAGAGCAAGCCTCTTTATAGGCCTAGGGTTGGTCGTTGTCCTTGACCTAATTCAGTTGACTAATCTTTGTTAGTGTGTTGTGCAGACAGAAGCACCCTTAATTAATTATTTAGCCTCGTCACATCGGTGTCGCGACACCCTCTGGCTTGTGTCACGATACGGTTGGCAATTTACTGGTTTGGGTATGTCTTCAGGGCTGTGTCGCGACACTGAAGGTAGTCTAATCCTTTTATATTTCTTTTTTTATGTTATGACATCCTAGCTCCGTGTTGCAATATCATGGGTAGTCTCTTCACTCCGTGCCTCTGAATAATGTTTTGTACACTTATTGGACATGTTAGTCTACCTTTAGGCCTCTCTTGGTCCCACAAGGTCATATAAATACTGAAATTGCTCAGTTTGTCGTTTAAAGACTAAAAATGAAAACTAAACAAAAACATAACTAAATTGCTTTCATACTAGCTCATTAAGTATGAAAAATAGTTTAATCTGCTACAACAAATTGCGGCAGATCAAACTCCCCCATACTTAAGTCATTTCTTGTATTCAAGCAAGAAACATAAAAATGAAAATATAAAATAAAACCCCTGAGCAAGTATGATACAAAGATTAATTTCGAAGCGAAGTAACTAGGAGTATTCATAAATACACATAATTCTAGCATGATATGTAAAGGACTTACCACTATCAACCTCAAACACCTCAGTTCAGTATATTACAAAGCATTTAAACAAAAAGATCATCTAATACATTGGTCCATCAAGAAATTACATAGGGCTTTTGATTACACTGGTGAAACACAAACAACTATTATCGTCATCACTTAATACAATGCTCACTCACATATAAATTTTCCTAGGTCACATAGGACTTTTTGACTTGTAGATTTCTGAGGCTTAAAGTTGGTATGGAATTAAAGAACATGGAGCATCAAAATGGTTTCAAGCATGAAATTAGTTTGGCACATTGTATTGTTCCCCATTCACCCCCTTTAGTGTCCCATTCCCACTCATCGTTGTATCTCTCATTCTCTCACATTCCTTATTTCTTCATGTAAGAAGTCACAGTGTAAACTAGAAACTATAGTCAGCTTACGAGATTTTGTGCATTAATAACCGAGTGTTTCTATTGTTGTAACCTTGTTTTTGGATCACTTTGACTTTTTCAATGGTTTTTCACTCATAATGCTTTTTGACTTCTTGCAAATTTGGCGTTAAAACAAATGATTTTGGAAAACTATTTTTCTTTTGAAGAGCAGTTTTAACTGCAAACGTACAGGTTAGTTTTAATATTTATACTGTCCGATGGAACACCAGAGTATTTCAAAAGGTCAAACCCAAAGGAGATGGTGATTGAGTAATAAATAACGCACACTTTAGAGTCTAAGTGGCTACTGGTACGATTTTATAGTACAGCAAATCATAACAAGAAATTGTTGTAACGAAATTAAATACGTTACTCTAGGGACCAAATTGTAAAAAGTACAAGACTACAAAATTAACCAATAAATGTATAACGGTGGTCGGTTGACTTTGATGTGGTTCGTCAATCTTCGAATGAGGGACTTAAATTGCTTAAATTACTAAAGTGACTCAATTTTATCTCTTGATCTTAATTTTACCAAATTAGACAAATTAGTTCAATTTATCTCTCTATCACTTGTCTAGATGTTCTCTTAAGGGTGTCAATCCTAAGTTTTTAGGTTCATTCAAATTAATCAAATATATTATAATTTGGTCTTTCATCCAAAAATCAACTCACCACATCTCCATCAACCAACTCCCCTTAAAGGTTTAACTACTCATGCTGGAAATACAACTACCAACCAGGGAAATGAAAAATAAAGAAGTCATTAAAGTAAAGCTTAAAGAAAATGAAATGAAAAGCATTCAATAAGAAAATCTAAAACAATTAACATAAAAGGAACAAACTTTAATAGATTTAAAGTAAAGAAAACATAAATACATCAAACTAAAGCTAAAAATGTCATTACAACCAAAGTACAGAGACTGAAAGTGCAAATAAACCTAGGCTACAGTGATAACTTGTAACACCCCTAACCCGTAACCATCGTCAGAATAGGGTTAAGAGGCGTTACCAGACAGTTCAAAACTTTTATGATCATTTCACAACATAAGATATAACATCATCATATCATAGCAAATCACATACAAAGAGTCCCTTTAAAAGGTCTACGAGACCTTAAACATGCATTGAAAAAGGGTCGAGACTAAACCGAACACATACAAAATTTTTTCGAAAACTTAACATTTTCAAAGTTACAAAGGTTACACGCCCGTGTGGGTATGCCGTGTGCCTCACATGGCATCAGACACACCCGTGTATCCAAGCCGTGGAAAAACAGGGCATACATACTGACTTGTCCACACGGCCGAAGACACGCCCCTTTGCTTGACCTATGGGCAACACTGACTTAATCCACACGACCTGTCACACGCCCGTGTGTCTGGCCCGTGTGCAAGACTGACTTGATTCGAATTACAATATTAAAGGACACGGTCAAGACACACGCCCGTTTGCTCAACCGTGTGGGCAAATATAGGCCATTTGCTTGGCCAATTTGCCACCCAAATTTTGGGTCAAACCTACAAGCATCAAACCAATAAAATTTCATATCTCAAAGGCTTCCAAATCATACCAAAACATGTAATATCCCGAAATAGGGGTTATGTGTTTGGAGAATAACTCAAGTATTAGTGGGCCTCAAGAGTGGTTTTGATGTGTTTCTAGAGTTCCTAAAACTCTAGGATTAAAATAGGATACTTTGGAAAATTTTGGAAATTTGAGGGTTAAAAGAGGAAAGTAGGCAAGGAGGCCTTGAGAATAAATTTTGGAAAGTTATGGCATATGAAATGCCCTGGTAAAGTGGTTTTCGTGTGCCACTTAAGGCTTTGGGGATTGGCGCTAAGCAGGTCAGGGGATCGAGCAACGCTGGGCGCATGGGTTTTTATTTTGTATGGTGTAATGGGCTAAGGAGGCTTTAAAAGAATTTAGTGAGCGAAAATGGACATGAAAGTCCAGTTGGTAAAGTGGCACAGGTCGTGTTGGTAACTTCGGTCGAGAGGTCTCGAGTTCGAGTCCTGAAGGCAGCGCTTGATTTCGTTTGTTTTGTTTTTGCGACAAGCAAGGGATGCCTGCGAGTGAGGGCTTAAAACAAATTATTGACGCGACATTAGCATGAAATGAGTAGCTGGCCGAGTGGTTGGGGCATGGAGAACTTTTCTCCAGGTCTCGGGTTCGAGAGTCAGCACCTGCATGGAGTCTTTCTTTTTGGCCGACGTGGGAGCTTAGTGGCTGCATGGGCATTTAATGCATGCGGCATAATTTTATTTTTCTTTGCTAATGGAGTGTGGGCTGGTCATTTTATTTTATTAATTTTTTGAAGAAGGATGGGTTATTATTTTATGATGTATAGGAAATGGTGAGGTATGGGTTATATTTTATTAGTTTATTTTATGTTAATGATGGGAAATAGATTAAACAATGGAAAGTGATGTTTGAAATTAGCAAAAGAGAGAGAGAGCATGACCGTGGGAAGCATGCTCTGGGGGTGGGCCGGCCTTGTGTTTGGGGAAAGCTTGGCCGAAACTTTTGTTTTGTTTCCTTGACATTGTTGTCTTGGCCGAAAATGGGAGAGAAAAAGAGATTGAGCTGCGGTTTGGAAGGAATAGCAAGGGAGGTGGCCATTGTTTTGTTTGGCTTCCTCTTCTTTCCTTTTTGTTCTTGACCGAGAGAGAGAAAGAAAGAGCAAGTTTGAGCTTCGGATTTGAAGAAGCTAGAGAGTATTTCATTTCGGCTAGCTCTTGTTCTTTCATCTCCTTCCCTTATTGTTTCAAATCGAAATCCTCCTCCTATACTACCTTCGATTTTATTTTGAAGCATGCTATTGTTGCTATGCCGAAACTCCTTTGCCATTCTTTCTCTTGATTGTCACTTTGACCGAATGCTCCTGGCCTTTTTGAGCATAGGTTGAATCCTCAAAGGAAGGTGTTGACGATTTTGAAGGTTGGTAAGTGCCTTTAGTTAGCATTCAATTCCTCTTTCCCTTTTTCGTGCGCCGAATCATGTTGTTAGGCCTTGAGTATGGCCGAATATTCTTTAAGCCTTTCTATGTGTTCTTTTGGTGTTTAGTTGAAGGGAGGGAGCATTAAAGGAGCCTATGGGTTTTGGCTATACAAAGAGATTTATAACTACCAAAGCAAGCAAATCTTTTGGGACTTAGAAAAACTAGGTAAGCATTATGTACATTTCGGCCAAGGGCCTTTGTTCATGTATTAGCCGATTTTGACAATATTTTAGTAGGACTTTCGATAACTTCGGGAGCTAATCGACAGGAACAAGTGGTGTTTCGAGATCATAATAAGCTAGGTAAAAGATTCATAGCATTCGGCCTTAGGCCATTTTTAGTGATTAAATGGCTAACCGTTTACTCATGATGGTTTAGAGGCTAATCGGCAAACAATAGGACAAGTTCGGGGTTTTAGTTGATATTAGATTCGATAGATCGAATCTCGCTGATGATCAAAAAGCGTAGTTATCGTGACTTTGTTCTCTTGCTTGTTATATGTGTTGTATGTATTATTTCATGTAAATGTATGTATATGGAGCATGTTAGTCGAAATAAAAGCTATGATGATGGATACCCGTGGTGGGTGATTGAATAATCAGGTTAGTGGTTACTGTATTAACTTTTCGATTATAAATGATTATCGATAAATTGTAAAATAATGTGATGACATGTGATGTGTAATGTTTTGAATAGTATATTGCTATGGTTTATATATATATACATATGTATGGGAATTGTGATTAATATGTGGATCACTATATGGGTTGAGCTTCATAATTGCATATTCATAATTGTACATTCATAAGTGTATATTCATGTATATGAACTATGTGGATATGGGCTTCATAAGTGTATATTCATGTGTATGGACTACGTGGATATGGGCTTCATAATTGTGTATTCATGTGTATGGACTATGTGGATATGGGCTAAGCCCATATGTGAGGACATGTGTATTAACTATGCACTGAGTCTTGGTGACTCACTCAATTTTTGTTACACGTTTCAGGTGACGCATAAAGCTTGGACCGGGTTGGAGCGGATACAAAGGTAGCCATGCAAAAGTGAATTTTTCATGCAAAGGAATCTCTTGTTTAATGAATTAAGTACCTATATTTTCAGTATTTTGATTACGTATGTAGTGTAAGAAGGCCCACTAAAGTATTTCAGTTCTTTTATTAAGCATTTTTATTATTATGCTCAATTATGGATGGACAATTTAAAATGCTTATTGCAAATGATTTTATTTCCTTGAGTATGTATAATGAAGTTTTGAATCCCGTGTTTTTATAATAATTAAATTTTCACTTAAAATATTTCAAGCCACGAAAATATTTTATTAAACTCAATAAATTTTTATCGGTTTTACTTTAAGTAAGGATATTTTTCGAACGTATTTCGCAGTGACGTTCCAAATTCGGTCGGAGTGAATGGGCCGAGTTTGGGGTGTTACAAAACATGCATGATTTAACTCTTAACATCATCATCCATTTTATATGCAAATCTAACTCAAACATATCAATTTCAAGTATCAATTATACATCAAGAACATATAACTAATACTTCATCTAACTAATTAAATTCATAGCAATTTCTCATTATTTGCATATCCAAAATCAACCATGAACTAACCTATATATGTACCTGTTAATTTAGCTACTTATGAGCACATTAAAACTTACCAACTTATGCATCAATAAGCATGAACAAAACTCATTCATAAACACATCCATTAACTAGCCATATCACATGGCTATTCTTACATATCACAAAACATATTCTAAGTTCTCTAGACTATACATGGCATACTTTAATATAAACATTCTCAAAAGGTACCAAATATAGTTCGATAGTGTGGTGATGATCCTCGATGATCCCCGAGCTTCACGTAGCTTTAATAATCTATAAAACAATGAACAAACATACACACAAAGTAAGCTATCATAGCTTAATAAGTCATAAGCAAATAATGTACAAATAAACATTTACATTAAGTCAACTAGCCAAATCAAAACAAACTTAACCAAATGTACATCTATTATGTTTGCAACCTCAAATATTATCACATTTACATTAACATTATAACATCAATAGCCAAGTGCACATATACTAAATAGTACATATAAATTTCCCTTTTATCATAACTAATTCATATATTCATCTCAATCACAAATACTTACCTTACTTTCATATTCATATAACATAGCACGTACCTGAATCTTTTAGTTCGTTTTCACATTCGATCTCATCTTGTTAATGCTCATTAAACCATTCAAAATTAATAAGGATACTCAGATAATCAGAAAGCTCGTACGATGCCAACGTCCCAGACGTGGTCTTACATGTAATCACACATTGATGCCACTGTCCCAGACAAGGTCTTACACGAATCAAATACGATGCCAATGTCCCAGAGATGGTCTTACACATAAACACAAGTCGATGCCAACGTCCCAGACGTGGTCTTACATGAAAACACATATCGGAATCCTATGTCATGACATATGTATACTAACTATTCCTAAGGTTCGTACGGGACTTTCGGACGTCGTAACTCTATTATTTCAGGCTCGTGAATACTGCCCCCGTGCTCAATTCATTTCAGTATAATATATACACAAGTAACAATTCAATTTGGCACTATTAAAATGAATACAATAGAATCTATCGACATTTATTTACTTATTAACTTACCTCAGATAACGACGGATGAAATTGACTACTCGACTACTTTCGACTTCCCCCAATCTAATTCTGATTTCTTCCGTTCTTGATCTAAATAAATCCAAATTTAACTAATTTAATGACACATTAATTCAAATTCATCCAAAAACATATAAATGGACCAATTATACTTTTACCCCTTTCATTTCACATTTTTCACAAATTGGTCCTTATTTCACAAAACACAAAATACACATAATTTCACTAAACTCTAGTATAGTCGAATTTTCCTTTAGCTTATATAAGTCCATACATTTCATTTATTTGACATTTTAGTCCCTCAATTTATTATTTTCACAATTTTGCCCAAATTACTCAAATTAATCAAAAATCCAAAGACAAAACATTATAATCTATCACATATCTTTTATTTTCCATCATCAAACAACAAAAACCACAAGCTATCATCAATGACAAAACACAAAATCATCATCAAATTCACAAATTAAAACATGGGCTTAACAAATTTCATAGCAACGATCTCAAAAACATAAAAATTATCAAAAACCGAACAAAAACAAACCTTTAATCAAGCTAGATGTTGGTCGAATGTTTCAAAGCCCTAACTCTTTCTTTTCTTCTTCAGTTTTCGACAATTACAAAGATGAATGCCTTAGTTTATGTTTTATGTTATTAGATTATAACTTAATTCATTATTTACCAATTTGCCTTTAATGAATTAAACATTAAAACATTTAATGGTTGTACATAATAGTCCACTATCAATTAAAATGGTTTAATTACCATTTAAGGCCATCACATTTAAAAGACAACTCATTAAAACACATTAACATATAGAATGACACTTTTACCTTTCATGCGATTTAATCCTTTTTGCAAATTAAGCAGACAAACGATTAAATTAAATCACAGAAATTTCACACATGTCAATTCACATACTAAAAACACAAAATAATATTTAAATATTTTTCTAACTCAGATTTGTGGTCCCGAAACCACTATTCCGACTAGGGTCTAAACCGGACTGTTACATAACTAACTTAACTAATTACAAGAACACTAAGAATAAGAAGAAAGTGTAGTAAAACAAACTCCAAAATTAATAAAGGATAAGAGAAAATATAAACCCTAGAAAAAGTTGCAAAAAGAAAAACTAAGAGAAAACTTAGAGAAACTAAGGCTAAAACTAAGCTAATGTGTGTATCTCTCTCCTCAGCAAAAATTGGCTATTTTAGACTTATGGCTAATGAATTTTGTTTCCAAAATTGCCCCTACACAAGCCTTGTGTGATTGGTGCTTCAGGTGGACAGAGATTACCCTTTTTGTCCAATTTTACCCCTCACGATATCAGTATCGTAATACCCAAGAAGAGCATATCACAATGTCCAGTTCAGTTTCAAACTTGGGGCCATCTTGTATGGTGCATATCACGATACTCAAAGTGGATATCATGATACCACCGAAGGGTGGTCTCTAATCTTCAAGTTTGTTGGAGGTATCACGATTCCAAGGTTTGAATATTGAGCTACCCTCTCATTTAGTGTCATTTTTGCTCATTTTCATCCTCAAACACATCCCTACATTAGTCAACCACAAGTTAGGGCCCCAAATTTGCCAAATTAGGTCTCAAAATGAGTAAAAACGAGGCATTTGCACTTATTAACTTAAAATTTGAAAATTATGAAAAACTACAAAAAAATATGTTATTTTGCTTGAGAATAAGCTCCTTGAGTATACTGGGAAAGCCTAAATTGCCATATTAAGTTACGACAGATCAAACTCTCCTACACTTAACTCTTTGCTTGTCCTCAAGAAAACACACTAAACATGCAAAAGAAAATACGACTCTTAGATGAAATGTAACACCCCTAACCCGTGTCCGTCGCTGGAATAGGGTTACGAGGCATTACCGATCAAATCACAACATACAACATGCATTTATGCATTTATTCTCAAACACCATTCAATTATAATCACATTGTCCTTATAAAGGCCTACGAGGCCTTAAACACACTTTAGAAGTGGTTCTGGACTAAACCGATAACTTACGAAAATTCTCAAAAACTTAGGAATTTTTCAAACATACAAGGGTCATACGCCCGTGTGAACAGGCCGTGTGCCTCACACGGCTCCAGACACACCCGTGTCTTAGGCCATGTGAAAACAGGGCATACATACTGACTTGGGTCACACAGCTGACCAAACGCCCGTGTGTCTAGCCTGTGTGCCCTTCGAAATGGCCACACACGTCCGTGTGCTAGGCCGTGTGTTAGGCTGTGCCAATCCTATAGGGCATACTAACTTATGCAACACGGCCAAGTCACACGCCCGTGTACTAGGTCGCCTCCCATTTAGGGGGTGTACTGACTTGTGCCACACGACCGGTCACATGCCTGTGTGTGAGGCTGTGCAGAGCATACTGACTTCAATTCAATTTCAACACCAGGGGACACATGACCGTGTATCATGACCGTGTGTCGCACACGACTGAGACACACGTTGTGTCTCTGCCCGTGTGGACAAGAATAGGCCATTAGCAAGGCCAATTTGCCACCCTTTCTCATGCTTACCTAAACATCCAAAATGATACCATTTCAACACATTTATAGGAAACCAAAACATGCTATTTCATCTTTCACCATTTTACCACTCAAATCATAACCATAAACATACCAAACCAATATGTCATTACCAATAATTTCACCTATCTTCCCTATGCATTTTCTCACATTTTATCAACTAATTCATGCCACAAAATATACCAATTTATCATCCCCATATCATACAAAATCAACCATAATATATCATTGGAAAATAATCAAAACAATTAACCACTTAGCCATCATAACAATCATACCAAACAATTATACATCAGATATCACTTACCAAATTCATAAATTTAGCCAACTCAAATGGACAAATAACTAATATCATAACTCAAAACATAACATCTTAATACTAGCTTATACATGCCATATATCATATTTACATAGCATCAAAAGTACCAAAAAGTTGTTCAATAGTGTGACGATGTTCTTGATAATCCCTGAGTCCCAGCTAGCTTCGATTATCTATAAAATAGGGAAATAACACACAAAGTAAGCTTTAAAAGCTTAGTAAGCCATATACAAATAAAAGTACACATGAATCCACATCATCTTCATTAATAGGCAAATCATGAATAAGCATATAAAAGCTCACAAACCTTTCCTATTGAACATATATCCAAATTCATAAGAGAATTCATCAAATACTTCCCTTTTCAATACTCGTATGAATCTCGTACGTACCTGAGTCACTTAACTCATTCACACATTCTTTCTCGACTTGACTTTGCCCGTTGAACCATTCGGAATCGTTAAGGATACTCGGAAATCATATATAACTCGTACAATGCCATATCTTGGATATGGTCTTACATGTTATCACATATCAATGCCACTGTCCCAGACAGGGTCTTATACGAAATCATATAATGATGCCAATGTCCCAGACATGGTCTTACATGTAATCACATCTCGGTGATCCTAATGTCATGACATTCGTATCCTATACTATTCTTAAGGTTCGTACGGGACTTTCAGATATTGTAACCCTGTCGATTATTGTTCGTATTTAATCATTCAGCATTTATAGCAGTTCAATGGTAATTAAACATATATAATTCAATTTAACGACATTTATTTGCATATGAACTTACCTCGTATTAGGGATAAACGGACTAGATCGACTATTCGATAACTTTTGATTTTCCCGATCTAAATCTGATTTCTTTCATTCTTAATCTACATACATTCAAAATTAACTCATTTATTCATCAAATCATTCAATTCAGTTCACAAACACATATTTGGGTATTTTTACACTTTAGCCTCTAAAGTTCCACATTTTTACAATTTAGTCCCTATTTCACAAATACACAAAATTCACACAATTCAATATTACTCATTCTTGTCCGAATTTCATATAAGTCCCTAGCAGCCCAAAACTTTCATTTATTTCACATATCAACCCCTCAATTTACACTTTTCACAATTAAGTCATTAATAGACATTTTTACTCAAAATCACTTAACAAAACTTGTGTAACTATCAACAAATATCCATTTTTCATCATAAAACATTCAAAAGCTCAAGCATTCATCAATGGCACTTCATGAAATCATTAAGAAATTCAAAAATTAAGACATGGGCTATCTAGAATACAAAGCAACGATCTCAAAAACGTAAAAATCATCAAAACCCGAGCTAAAACACTTACTAATCAAGCTTACAAGTGCCGAACCCTAAAAGCTATTTTAATGGCTTTCTTCTCTTCTACATTCGGTTGAAAAAGATGAAGACAAAGGTTTTTCTTTTGTCTTCTTTAATTAATATACTTTATTTACAATTTACAACATTAACCTTAATTAAAATCCATCAAATTTAATTATAATATGTCCATTAATGTTAAATTCCACTATCAATGGTCTAATTTCATCATAAGGACTTCCACATTTAAATTTCATAGTCGATAGGCACTTTTAACATATAGAATGCCACTTTTGCATTTTACCTGATTTAGTCCTTTTAACAAATTAGGCATCTAATCGATAAAATTAAATCACGAAACTTTCACACATACATACTATCATACTATAAACACATAAAATAATATTAAAATAAATTTTTGAGCTCGAATTTGTGGTTCCGAAACTGTTGTTCTGATTTAGCTAAAATTGGGTTGTTACAACTCTCCCCCTTAGGGATTTTCATCCCCGGAAATCTTACTAGTGAATATGTAGCACCCCTTACCCGTGTTTTATGCTAGAACTGAGTTCGAGGCGTTACCGTACTTGACTCGCATGATCATACCACTTTAGGTTATCAAAATCCATTCCAAATTAAACTTTCCCATTCTCATATCCAACCTTCTTATAATGGGCCCACGAGGCCCTAAACATACTTTTGGAAGGTTTTGGAAAATAATCGGAACTTTTACACACTTAGAAAAATTTTGCCTAAATAGGGGCCACAAACCCGTGAGAAATAGGACATACCCATGTGGGCAGGCCGTATGGTCACACACGCCCATGTCCCTCACCCGTGGTCGACATTGACTTATTTCACACAGCCGAGCACACGCCCGTGTCCCTGGCCCTTCTCTCTCACATGGCCTCAACACGCCCGTGTCTTAGCCCGTTTGCCAAAACCTTGGCAGTCTATTTATGATGTCATCACCTCACGAAGGTCACACGGCCAAGGCATATGCTCATGTCCTTAAACTATGTGTCGAATTAAATTCCACATTTAAAGTGCATACTTCACACGACCTGGGCACACATCCATGTCCAAGGCCGTGCCTCCCACATGGCTGAGACACACGGCCATGTCTCCGCCCGTATGTTTACTACTGAGCATACTGACTTGCTAGCCTAGCATGCAAGGGGACATACAGCCGATCAACAAACCATGGGGCTGACTATGTGTCTCACAAGGCCTAGACACGCGCCCGTGCGTCTACCCGTGTAAACATTAAAAAGGCAATATTCCAAGCCAAATGCCACCCTGCATAGCAAACATACTTATTCCAACTCATCTCAACACAACTCATAACCCAAAGGCACATCCAAGAACTCAATTCAAAGCATTCGCACAAGCATAAACTTCATAAATTCATCTTCATTAAACATAAGAAATTGCCAAGTATTGGCCCAACTTTAATGACCATATACAAAATGACTTTAATAACATATGTAGCCAACACTTTGGCTAACAATTACGATCCAACAAAATACCCAAGTTCTATACATGCCATACGAAAAATAAGTCTAAATTGTTATACCAAAGTGATGTCGGTAGTGTGATTTCCAAACTCCAGCTTCCACGTTCCTCGAGTTATCTTAGCAATACTACAAGGGGAAAAGGGCAATGAAAAGGGGTAAGCACAAAGCTTCGTAAGTTTGCATAGAAATAAATAACAACAATAAGCTCATGATAAAATCCATCCATGGCATCAATTAACCATACACAAGGTTATAGGCTTCTTTCCCTACTTACTCACACTCACCCTTATTAAGCACATACCATGCCACATGTCGTAAATATTTCTTCGTGAATCATTCACGAGTACCTGTATTCCCTCATTCACATGACTTTAGTACTAATCTCATTTCTATTTCCAAGCTTATCTATCCATCCCATTAATCACTAGGGATACTCAAGGACGCATATTCATCATCATTAATATAAATACAAAGCCAATGCCACACCCCAAATAGGTCATCTCTAAGTGCCGATGCCATATCTCGGATATGGTCCTATACGGAATCTCACATCAAGTATCGATGTCATATCCCGAATATAGTTTGTACGATTCTCATATTCAATATCGAAGCCATATCCCGGATATGGTCTTATAAGGGATCTCAATTCAGAGCCGAGGCCATGTCCCGGACATGGTCTTATACGGGACCTTATCCATTTCATGTCTCGATGATAGTATTTTTACATTCATTATAGTCCACTAGGACTTCAACATCTCAACTTACTCATTCAACATCATATACTCAATTTAGTAGAACATCATGTATCAATATAATACCAAATATTCCCAAACGTGCTAACATAACGTTAAATTTATCACATACAAACTTACCTCGATTTCAAAATAAGCTAGATCATCGATCTAGTCCGAGACTTCATTCTTTCCCCGATCGAGGTGGATTCTTGGTTCTTCTTGCTCTATAATAGCAAATTAGCTCGTTTCAATCATCACATTAATAAAAGCATTTTAATAATCATGCTTTGGCAAAATTACTATTTTGCCCTTAAACTTTGGTAATACCATTTTACCCCTAGGCTTGGAAATTTATTCTAATCAAATTTCTATCTTCAATCAGCCTAGGTGAACATTTATTTCTCTTATGGCTATCATCAAAACCCAACATTTCACACATTTACAACAATTTTTATAACCTTTCCAATAAGGTCCTTTTAGGTGTTTTCATGAAAACACCTTTCACAAAATTGCTCATCTAACAACTAAGACTCAATTTCTTCCATAAAAATGCAGCAAATAACAATGAAAGCTCTCATGGAAAAACTCTAAACTTTTCACCATATTGCAAATTAGTCCCCTCATTTGAAAGCTTAAGCTCTAGGGGTTCTAAAAGTACAACTCTCTTCAAGAAAAATCATTAAAATCACTTACTTAAATAGAAAAGAGCTTACTGAAATTTTGAGCTTTCAAAAATCTCTATTTGCTTGCTATTTTCAGTGGAGAAAGATGAAGAGAAAAGATGAATATCATCTTTTCTTAATTTTATTCTATTTTTCAATTAGTCAACAGCTATTACCAACCTTGAACAATTTGTCAATTCTTGTCTCATATGATCTACTATGGCCGGCCAACCATTTACAAATGGGCTACTTGCCTTTTAAAGACCTCCTATTAACATTCTATGGCTATTTGGCACCTTTAGCTTATAAAATGGAACTTTCGCACTTTATGCGATTTAGTCCTTTTTCGCGATTAAGCAAGAAATCGATAAAATTAAAGCACCAAAATTTTCATACACTTATACCATGACATTATAACTCATAAAATATCATGGAAATAATTTTCTCTAACGTCGGATTAGTGATCCCTATATCACTATTCTGATTAGCCCCTAAATCGGGCTGCAGAATAGGTTCGGGTATTGATTTCTCATAGCATCTTTAATCCCACAAGACTTTCACTAACGCAATTTTCTTATTTCTCAATTTTTTGATCTCACGAGCTAAAATTTGAATTGGTTCTTTAGTATATGACATATCAGACTGAACTTTAACCTTAGTCGGGGAAATAACGTGTGAAGGGTCGGATCGGTATCGTCGAAGTATCGACACATGAAACACATTATGTATTTTCTTTAACTTAGACAGTAGAGATAGTCGATAAGCAACTGGCCTGACTCGCTCGATAATCTCATACGGCTCGATGAATCGCGGACTCAATTTCTCTTTTTGACCAAACCGCAATATCTTTTTCCATGGCGACACTTTCAAGAATACTTTATCCCCGATTTGAAACTAAATATCTTTCCGTTTCAAATCTGCGTAATATTTTTGTCGATCCGATGCTGCTTTCAAACTATCATGAATTACTTTCACTTTTCCTTCAGTCTCTGTAATCAGATCAACCCCATGAATCTTACTATCGCTGAGCTCTGTCCAGTACAACGGTGTTCGACATTTATGTCCGTATAAACCCTCGTACGGTGCCATTTTAATACTCGATTGAAAGCTATTATTATAAGCAAACTCAATCAACGGTAAATATTTTTCACACGTACCTTTGAACTCAAGAATGCAACAACATAACATATCTTTGAGTATCTGAATAACTCGCTCGGATTGACCATCCGTCTGTGGGTGAAACGCAGTACTGAAATGTAGCTTTGTACCCAATGCGTCTTGCAATTTCTGCCAAAATTGCGATGTGAACCTCGAATCTCTATCCGAAACAATGGAAGTAAGTACCCCGTGCAATCTCACAACCTCGGAGATATATAACTCAGCTAACTTATCAAGCAAGAAATCCATACGTACAGGAATGAAATGAGTTGATTTTGACAATCGGTCAACAACAACCCAGATTGTATCTTTCTTTCTCGGAGATAGGGGTAAACCCGAAACAAAATCCATAGTCATTCTATCCCATTTCCACTCCGGAATCATGATAGGCTGTAATAAACCTAACGGCACTTGATGCTCAGCTTTGAATTGCAGGCAAATCAAACATTTCAAAACAAATTCTGAGATATCTCTTTTTATGCTGTGCCACCAATACAGCTGTTTCAAGTCATTATACATTTTCGTGCTTCCTGGGTGAATAGATAAATGACTACTATGTACTTCATTCAAAGTCATCTGAATCAACTCTGAATTTCTCGGAACACATATTCGGCCTCTGAGCCTTAAACAATCGTCGGAATCAACTTGAAACTCTAAATCAGGGTTCGGATCACATTGAGCTTGTTTAGCTAACATTTCATTATCGACTTTCTGAGCTTCGCTAATCTGCTATAAAAATAATGGTCTCGCTTTCATCTCGGCCACAATCGAACCATCATTACTCAAAGCTATTTGAGTGTTCATCACACGTAGAGCGAATAGGGATTTTCGGCTCAAAGCATCAGCAACCACATTAGCCTTTCCCGAATGATAATCACTCACTCACTCGTAATCTTTTAGTAATTCAAGCCACTTCCATTGTCGCAAATTCAGATCTTTCTAAGTCATCAAATATTTCAAACTCTTGTGATCTATATAGATGTGACATTTCTCACCAAACAAATAGTGACGCCAAATTTTTAACGCGAACACAATAGCTGCTAACTTTAAATCGTGCGTCGAGTAATTCTTTTCATGCGGTTTTAACTGTCTCGAGGCACAAGTTATAACTTTGCCTTCCAGCATCAAAACACAATCCAGACCATTCAACGATGCATCACTGAGCACTACGAACTCTTTACCCGATTCAGGCTGAACTAACACTAATGCCTCTGTCAATAAAGCTTTCAACTGATCAAAACTTTTTTGACATTTATCTAACCACTCGAACTTAAAATCTTTTTGAAGCAATTTCGTCATCAGAGTTGCAATCATCGAAAAGCCTTTCACAAATCGTCTATAATAGCCGGCGAGTCCCAGGAAGCTACGAACTTCAGATACATTTCTTGGAGGCTTCTAATCCATTTTTGCAGAATTCTTGCTCAGATCGAATCGAATACCTGATGCTGACACAATATGCCCAAGAAAACCAACCTCTTTCAACTAGAATTCACATTTGCTGAACTTTCCAAATAACTGCATATCTCGCAGAGTCTGTAGTACAATTCTTAGATGCTCGGCATGTTCGGATTTATCATGTGAGTAAATCAAAATCTCATCAATGAAAACAATGACAAATCGATCTAAGTACGGTCTGAAAATTCGGTTCATTAAGTCCATAAACGCAACAGGTGCATTCGTTAGTCCGAAAGGCATAACTAAAAATTCATAGTGACCATACCTTGTTCTAAATGCAGTCTTTGGCACATCCAAGTCTTTTACTCACAACTGGTAATAGCCTGATCTCAAATATATTTTCGAAAACATTGTAGCCCCTTTCAATTGATCAAACAAATCATCTATTCTGGGCAGAGGATACTTATTCTTGATCGTCACTTTGTTAAGCTATCGATAGTCTATACACATTTTCGTCGTGCCATCTTTCTTTTTCACAAATAATACTAGTGTACCCCAGGGAGAGAAACTCGGTCTAGTAAAACCTTTCTCTGTCAACTCTTACAACTGAGCTTTCAATTCTTTTAATTCTGTCAGAGCCACTCTGTACGGAGTTAGCGATATCGGCGTAGGTCCTGACACTAACTCAATGCCAAAGTCAACCTCTCGGATCGATGGTAAACCCTGTAATTCTTTGAGAAACACATCTGGATACTCACACACAACTGACACTGATTCGATCTTCTTTTCAGTTACTTTCGTATCAAGCACATAAGCAAAATAAGCTTCGCAACCCTTTCTCACATATTTCTGAGCTAACATTGATGAAATCACTGCTAGTAAACCATTAAAATCATCTGACTCAATCCGGATAATCTCATTATTCTGACATATCAGATCAATCGTCTTTCATTTATAGTTTACAATAGCATCATGTAGCGTTAGCCAATCCATACCCAGAATTATATCAAATTCTTCAAATGGCAACAACATCAGATCAGCCGAAAGACGAAAATCCCGAATCATCAATGGACAGTTCTTGCACACTTTATCAACAAAAATACACTTACCTAAGGGGTTCGATACTCTAATCACAAATTTAGTATACTCTACAGGAAAAGTCTTACTGGATACTAAATTCACACATATATACGAATGAGTTGATCCTAGATCTATCAATGCAATCACATTAGTATCATAGAGAATAAAAGTACTGGTAATAACATCTGGAGATGACGCTCCTTCACGAGCGCGAATAGCGTAGGCTCATGCAAATGCTCTGGCCTCTGACCTCACAGCAGAATCTTTAGTCTCTCTCTGGCTACCACTAACATTTCCCGTGTTTTTGGGTGGTCTACCTCTAAATGCAGTGTTACTCGATCTCGTGTTTTGTACTGTATCTTGCTCAGCCAACTCATGACAGTTACGAATAAAATTATCTAATGATCCACATTTAAAGCAGGTTCGATCATTCAATCTACAATCATCGATATGTCATTTTTCACAATGTCTACACCCGGGTCAGTTTTGTCTCATATTGCCAACCCTAGCAATAGATGTAGCTCGAGCTTTAGAACTCATAGGTTGCTTTTCACGATCCCTGCTTGAATATCTCATCAATGCATTGGAACGATCGAACGAATCTCAGAATTTCTTTGATACAGACTGATAAGATTTACTCGTCGATCTCTTTCTAGAGTCTCTAGCTTCAAATAAGCTTTTCTCTTTTCTTTTCTAAGTTCTTCAGCTTTACATGCCCGTTTGACGAGTGTTACAAACTCATTGATTTCCAGAATCCCAACTAATATCTTGATGTCTTCATTTATACCATCCTCAAATCTCTTGCACATAATAGCTTCAGTTGAAACACATTCCCGAGTGTATCTACTCAATCTCACAAATTCTAACTCGTATTCGGTAACAGACATACGGCCCTGTTTTAGCTCGAGAAACTCTTTGCGTTTCTGACTAATGAATCTCTGGCTAATATATTTCTTCTGGAATTCGGTTTGAAAGAACTCCCAAGTAACCCGTTCTTTTGGAACCACGATACTAATGTATTCCACCAGTGATACGCAGTGTCTCTTAACAAAGATACGGCACATTTGATACATTCATCAAGGGTACAAGATAACTCATCGAATACTCAGATTGTATTATTGAGCCAGAACTTAGCTTGTTCAGCATTATCATTAACATTAGCCTGAAACTCTTCAGCCCCATATTTACGGATCTTATCAACAGGTGGCTTACTTAATCAAATCGAATCTATCACTTGTGGCACAACTGGGACTTGTTGAGGAATAAGTGGGGGTAGAGGTTGTTGAGCAGCCGGATTCGTTCGAACGAACTTCGTGAACCACTCACTCATGATACCATTAGCAAGGCCAATTTGCCACCCTTTCTCATGCTTACCTAAACATCCAAAATGATACCATTTCAACACATTTATAGGAAACAAAAACATGCTATTTCATCTTTCACCATTTTACCACTCAAATCATAACCATAAACATACCAAACCAATATGTCATTACCAATAATTTCACCTATCTTCCCTATGCATTTTCTCATCATTTTATCAACTAATTCATGCCAAAAAATATACCAATTCATCATCCCTATATCATACCAAATCAACCATGATATATCATTGGTAAATAATCAAAACAATAAACCACTTAGCCATCACAACAATCATACCAAACATGCCAAAACACAAGGCCATATATACATCACATATCACTTACCAAATTCATAAATTTAGCCAACTCAAATGGCCAAATACACACCCACATTTACATCATTTATGAGCCAAATCTCATGGCTAATATCATAACTCAAAACATAATATCTTAATACTAGCTTATACATGTCATATACCATATTTACATAGCATCAAAAGTACCAACAAGTTGTTCGATAGTGTGACGATGTTCCTGATGATCCCTGAGTCCGAGCTAGCTTCGATTATCTATAAAATAGGGAAAGAACACATAAAGTAAGCTTTAAAAGTTTAGTAAGCCATATACAAATAAAATTACACATGAATCAACATCATCTTCATTAATAGGAAAATCATGAATAAGCATATCAAAGCTCACAAACCTTTCCCATTGAACATATATTCAAATTCATAAAAGAATTCATCAAATACTTCCATTTTCAATACTCGTATGAATCTCGTACGTACCTGAGTCACTTAACACATTCACACATTCTTTCTTGACTTGACTTTGCCCATTGAACCATTCAAAATTGTTAAGGATACTCGGAAATCACATATAACTCGTACAATGCCATATCCCAGATATGGTCTTAAATGTTCTCACATATTGATGCCACTGTCCGAGACAGGATCTTATACGAAATCATATAACGATGCCAATATCCCAAACATGGTCTTACACGTAATCACATCTCGGTAATCCTAATGTCATGACATTCGTATCCTATACTATTCCTAATGTTCGTATAAGACTTTCAGATATTGTAACCCTGTCAATTATTGTTCGCATTTAATCATTCAACATTTATAGCAATTCAATGACAATTAAACATATATAATTCAATTTAACGACATTTATTTGCATATGAACTTACCTCGTATTAGGGATAAACGAACTAGATCGACTATTCGATAACTTTTGATTTTCTCCGATCTAAATCCGATTTCTTTCGTTCTTGATCTATATACATTCAAAATTAACTCATTTATTCATCAAATCATTCAATTCAGTCCACAAACACATATTTGGGCATTTTTACTACAACACCCCTTACCCGTATCCTACGCTGGGACAGGGTACGAGGCGTTACCTAACTTAAACACATGCATACACACAATTCCGAATCATAAAAGTCCATTCAAAATTAAAACTTTTCAAACTTCCTCTTAACATCCTTAATATAGGCCTACGATGCCCAAAACTCATCTTAGAAACATTTCAAGATCAAATCAAGTTGTTTGGAAAATCTTGGAAAATATTATTAAAACAAGGGCACACGTCCATGTGTAAATGTGACACGTCGTGTGATTCACACGGCCTAAGCATATAGGGACATACGCATGTTCTACGCCCGTGTGGATTTATTATCTCAATTCAAACCCATAGGGGTTTTCACACGGCCTGAGACACGTCCGTGTCCATGGCCCGTGTTCCTCACACGGCCATGACACGTCCGTGTTTTATCCCTTGTGCAAAAACCTTGACATTTTATTTCTGACGTCAACAACATCATATGGTCACACGGCTAAGGCACATGCTCGTGGCCTCACGTGTGTGGCGAATTAAATTCCTAAATTCAAGTGCAGACTTCACATGACTTGGCACATGCCCATGTCCTATGGCTGTGTCCTCCACATGGTCAAGACACACGGTCATGTCTCACCCGTGTGGTCACTATTGGCATTCTGTTTTACCAACTTAAGATGCAGGGGGACACACGGCTTAACTACACGCCCATGAGGCAGACCGTGTGTCACACATGGCCTAGACACACGCCCGTGTGTCTACCCGTGTGGACATAAACAAGGCTATTTACCAAGCCCTTTTTGCCACCCTTACTTGCACCAACATAAGCCATATCAAACAACCTACTCATTCATGCAATAATATACCAAATACTCAACTATGCAATTTTCACATCCATGAAAAACATCATCATTTTCATATAACAATAATGAGTAATAGCCATCAACCGTGAGCTTATACAAAATGAATTCATCTCCAAGTTAAGCCAACACATTTGGCCAAAACAATACGACACTTTACAAAGACTAAGTCCCTATACATGCCATACTCAAAAAGATAAGTCTAACTATACCAAATGTTCTAATCGATAGTGTGATCGAGCCTCTGACTTCCTTCGATCCCCGAGCTAGCTTGACAATACTATAAGAAATGGAAAAAAGAGGGGTAAGCATAAAGCTTAGTAAGTTTGCATGAAATAAATAGCAACATAAAGACTTATGATAACATCCTTAGATTACATTGATTAATAACACAAATTCTCAAGCACATTGCCATAACTTACTCATGCTTACTCTTACCAATCACATATCACATATCGGGCACATTTCTCGTAAGTTACTCACATGTACCTGTATCACTTCCTCACATAACTTTACCACTAATTTCATCTTCAACATAAACTTAACTCCTTATCCCGTTGAACCACTTGGAATACTTGAGG
The DNA here is from genome assembly GCA_025503065.1 of Gossypium bickii. NCBI lineage: Eukaryota > Viridiplantae > Streptophyta > Magnoliopsida > Malvales > Malvaceae > Gossypium > Gossypium bickii. The sequence continues at coordinate 97,921,255 of CP106714.1, read as the reverse complement.
ATACACAAGAATAATTATACACGAAATACGATGGCGATGCCATGTCCCAGACATGGTCTTACACGATTACATACCGAAGCCAAGTCCCCGACGTGGTCTTACACAGAATTACTGCTCGATGTCGATGCCATATCCCAGATATGGTCTTATACGGGATCTCATTTTGGTGCCGAGGCCATGTCCCAAACATGGCTTTATACGGGACCTCCTTAATCTCATGCCATGACAATGGTATCCTTGCTATTCCTAAGGTTCAACCGCAACTTCGACTTAACAAAATTTCATCATACTTTCATCGAGACATCAGTAACCAATTTCATAAAGATAATATGCATTTCTCATGCTATCAAGCATTTAAAAACATAATAACATTATGTAGTTTTATTACACACAAACTTGCCTCGGTACCAAGATATGTATATTTGTTCGATTTAGTCCACCACCTTGTTTTTTCCTCAATTTCGGTTCAAACTTCGTGTTTCTTAATCTATAATGACAATTTCACTTATTTAATCACCACATAAATCAAGATGTTTTAAAATTTCTACTTTGGCAAAATTACCATTTTGCCCTTAGACTTTCACAAAATTACGATTTTCCCCTAGGCTCGTAAATCAATTCTAATCAAATTTCCTCTTTTAACAAGCCTAGCTGAACATTTATTACTCTTATAACAACTCACAATACCAATTATTTCACACATTTACCACCTATTTTACAACCTTTACAAAAAATTTCTTTTTAGGTGTTGTCATGGAAACTCATTTCACAAAAGTTGTTTATTTAACAACCAAGTTTCATTTTCTTCCATAAAAATTCAGCAAAAAACACTAGTGCTCTCATGGAAAAACTCTAGACTCTCAACCATTTTGCAAAATAGTCCCCTCATTAGCTAGCTTAAGCTACAAGGGTTCCAAAAGTACAAAAATCATCAAGAATAATCATCAAGATCACTTACTTGCAAGGATGAGGAGTTGCTAAAAATTTTAAGCTTCCAAAACCCCTCTTTGGCTGATATTTCGGTGGAAGAAGATGAAGATGAAATGTGATATCATATTTCTCTTTATTTTTTTTTATTACATCAATTAGTCACCTAATTCACCTACTTTGACCAAATTCTTATTTTCTTGTCCACTATGGTCGGCCAACCCTTTCCTAAGGGTCTAATTGCACCTTAAAGACCTCCAATTTAAGGTTCTATAGCTACTTGGAACTTTTAGCTTGTAGAAAAAAAACTTTTCACTTTATGCAATTTAGTCCTTTTTCGCAATTAAGCATGCTCGCTAAAATTAATGCACCAAAATTTTCATGCGCTCATATAATCATGTTATAACGCATAAACTAATATTAAAAAAAAATCTCTAACCTCAGATTAGTGGTTCTGAAATCGCTATTCCGACTAACCCCTAAATCAGGCTATTACATTTACACTTTAGCCCCTAAAGTTCTACATTTTTACAATTTAGTCCCTATTTCACAAATACACAAAATTCACACAATTCAATAATACTCATGCTTGTCCGAATTTCATATAAGTCCCTAGAAGCCCAAAACTTTCATTTATTTCACATTTCAACCCCTCAATTTACACTTTTCACCCCCTTAGTTTACACTTTTCACAATTAAGTCCTTAATAAACATTTTTACTCAAAATCACTTAACAAAACTTGTTTAACTATCAACAAATATCCATTTTTCATCATAAAACATTCAAAAGCTCAAGCATTCATCAATGGCACTTCATGAAATCATTAAGAAATTCAAAAATTAAGACATGGGCTAACTAGAATACAAAGCAACGATATCAAAAACGTAAAAATCATCAAAAACCGAGCTCAAAACACTTACCAATCAAGCTTGCAAGTGCCGAACCCTAAAAGCTATTTTAATGGCTTTCTTCTTTTCTACATTCGGTTGAAAAAGATGAAGAGAAAGGTTTTTCTTTTGTTTTCTTTAATTTAATATACTTTATTTACAATTTACAACATTAACCTTAATTAAAACCCATCAGCTTTAATTATAATATGTCCATTAATGTCAACTTCCACTATCAATGGTCTAATTTCATCATAAGGACTTCCACATTTAAATTTCATAGCCAATACGCAATTTAGTCATTTTATCAAATTAGGCATCTAATCGATAAAATTAAATCACGAAACTTTCACACATACACGCTATCATGCTGTAAACACATAAAATAATATTAAAATAATTTTTCGACCTCAGATTTGTGGTTCCAAAACCATTGTTCTGATTTAGCTAAAACTAGGTTGTTACATGAAATCAAACAAGTAAGTCACATAATGATAAAACATCGAACTCGTACGAGAACTACCTCACATGCAACTTAAAAGTGATATCTAGCTAACTTGTTTATTCCTAATTCAAATATAGTTAGTTCCCTAAGTTAAAATGTCAATAAATGTAGAGGTAATGGAAATGAACATATGTACAAGTGTTCTCCATCAAAATAAATTATGCGAACTGCTCATAGATATTTAAAAAGAATTGGTCATATTCGTTCAAACAAATGCAATCTATTCACAAATTATTGAGTTGGTGACTTAGTCGAGTCCCAAAGGTCTTCTAGGCTTATAACGTTCAGAGGCTTAGGACAGTTCGAAATTCAAATAATGGACACTCAAAATGGGTTCAAGCACTAAAAATGGTTAAGCACATGACATTGTTCCCTACTCGTCCCGAATTTATTCATGAGCTCACCTTCTTATTTCTCCTTCCTTTGCCTACCTTAATTTCTCCAAAACGTTAGAAGGTCTTATGCGAGATTAGTACTACATAATTTTATAATTGTGAACCACAAGATTTTCATTTTCGATCTTACTTTTGATTTAACTCTCTTTTTCTTTATTTTGTGCTCTTTCGTTCACCTTTTTTTTACGTACTAAATTGCGTAATCCCTTCATTTGTTTCTCACACAAAGCCACCATGATGTCTCTACCTATCCCTCAATGTCCATGGCCCAACTTCCATTACATAGTGCATTTTAAAGAATGAGACAAAGAAGGATTGAGTGATAGCCTCGTTTAGGCTCAAGGCTTTGATAGTAAGGCTTACAAGAAAAGGGTACTTGAGGCTAAAAAAATATGAGAATTAGAGGTATATAGCCACAGGTAAGGTTTTAGGCTCTGGGCTATTTTAAACAATGCCTAAGGTCTTTCCCGAATTAATCACTTAACACCAATTCTCTCAAGCATACATCTATATAAATGAACAATTAACAATTCACATTATTTATCTATAAAGATCTGTATACTTTATACATTTTCATTTAGGTTATTGTCTCTACCCTATTATACACATTAACTAATTGAACTTACTAGTCTTCAATTGAGAGAATAAGATGTTAAAGATGATATTTTTTTCTAATAAAAATTATTATATTAATTATATTATTAATTATTATATTTAGCTTTACAAAATATTTTATTATATTTTTATATGTAATTTATTAATTAGTGTAAATTATAATCAATATTTAAAGCAAATATTAATAGTCAAAGCATGGCTTTATAAATAAGAGGTTTTAGATTCAAATTTTATTTAAAGCATTTAGATATCCACAAATATCTAAATATGTAATTATAGGAATATAAATTTGAATAATGAATATTCAAGGAAGTCTATCCAAATCTGCTCTAAATCTACGGTTGATAATAAAAGCCTCAATGAACCTACATTGAACTAATTGTTTTTCTTTAACAAATATAACCTTAATTTGCCTCTTTTATCCTTAAAAGTTAAAATAACTTCTTACCCCACCTCAGTTGCTGATATAGTTGTCACTTTCATCATTGGATTTGGTTTATTTTTGTTGTGGTTGTTACTTGTTTGACTGCTCAAGCTTAATTTTTCATATATTTAAGTGTTGATTGCATCATATTTTGAGTTCTCTCTTGTTCCAACTTGTGTTCTGTTCCTCTTGTATTTATGATTTTTTGTTTTGTTGTTACTTTTCCCCAAGCAAAATATTAATGTAAAATTACTCAATATACTAGGATTAATGTTAATAAATATTAAATAATTACATCACTAAAGATTCGAAAATACATATTATTATTTTATTAATAAATTATAAGTTGACTCCCTAAAAAAAATTATAAATGGACATAACTTTTAATAATTTCTTAAGAAATAATTTAAAAGTTATATATATAATTTATAGTTTAATATATGGAGTGAGAGTTAAAAAATCTTTCTAAACACTCAGTTTGATACATGCTCAAACTGTGTGACCCTTATTCTTCACTTTATTGTATAAAAAAAAAATCTAATATCATTAATAATCATTTTTAATTTTTATCTGATTCTTACAATTATATTTGAATCTAAGTACATATTATCCCACCAGTTTTAATCTCATTGCTACAATTATATTCTATACTATATATAAAGATTTTGTCTGAGTTAGTGTCACCTATTATCGGGTCTTAATTCAGTTGTTAAACTACTAAAAGATAATTATTTTAATATAACAATAAATATTAATATGAGAACAATTTTATTTTTATACATTAAAGCACCAAACATATTACTATTTTAATCAAAATAATATTTAATTATCATCTCGTGTATATATTAGAGAAATGTTTTCATAGTTTGGGCCAAAAGTGAGAAAAGCCGGGGTGGGTGAGGTTCACGGACTCTTCCTTCCCTTATCAAATCCGCTTAATTGAAACTCCCAATTTCTTTCAAAATTCCGCTTCCATCTGCTCTCTGTCTTTTCCTTCCTTTTCTCTTCACCCACAAAGAAAAGGGGTCTCACTCAAATGCTCTGCTACTAAAAGCCCATTTTTTGCAAACATCTTTCCTTCCTTCTCTCTCTCTCTCAAACAAAACCTGTTCTCTTCAAAAGAATCAGTCTGGGTTATGGACGGCGGTGCTTCCTATAACCCACGTACAGTCGAAGAAGTCTTTCGAGATTTCAAGGGTCGTCGAGCTGCCATGATTAAAGCCCTCACTACTGGTATCTCCCTTCTCTCCCTTTTCTCTTATTCTTTTGTCATCTTCTTAAAAGAACTCCCCCTTTCTTTTCATTCTTATCTTTTTAAGTTTGTTTGTTTCTTTATGTTAATTACTTTTTCGGGTGTGGTGTTGCTTGCAGATGTGGAAGAGTTCTACAAGCAGTGCGATCCAGGTACTTGGTTTTTATTTTTATTTTTTAAATGGAGAATTTATTGTTGGGTTTTCTATACCCAGCTTCATTTTGTTGAAATGATTTTTCTGGAGAATTGAAGTTAAAATTTTTATTTTCAATGTCTTTTTTAGTATAAATGAAGTGCATGCAATGGTATTTACGATTATGGCTTGAAGAACACTATCAGTTACTGAACAGCGATTTTTCTGCTTAGATTGAACTTTCCCCTTTAAAATAAGAATGGATTGTTTTGAACTAGGAGAGGGATCTATATGTTCAGATGAGGTAGATTTGAATATTTCAACATTCTGCTTTTTATTCTTCTGGAATTCTGTTTTACAAAATGTAGACCCTTCTTTTTCTTTCTTATAAAATAACTATAGTTTTTAAAAGTCGGCGAGGAAAAGAATTCTTGTTTGATTGTTCTCATTATTAGATGCTTTTTGGTTAGTTACATGGCTTTAATTTGGATAAGAAAACGAATTCCATTATAAGATGCTTATTACGACTTTATTCGTGGTACCTTTGTTTGGTTCTAGATGCACAAAATGTAACAGAGTTAATTAAAACTTTGATTACAGAAAAGGAGAATCTTTGCCTTTATGGATATCCCAGTGAGCAGTGGGAGGTGAATTTACCTGCTGAAGAGGTGCCTCCAGAGCTTCCGGAGCCTGCACTGGGTATTAACTTTGCCAGAGATGGGATGCAAGAAAAGGACTGGTTGTCTTTGGTTGCTGTACACAGTGACGCATGGTTACTTGCTGTGGCTTTCTATTTTGGTGCTAGGTTTGGATTCGATAAAGCTGATAGGTATATTTCTCCTTCCCTATGTGTTGTCTCCTGTTTTGGCTTTATATGCCATTCTAGATGTGGATAAGCGAAGTTACACATTGGCATGCAACAGTTCATCCCAATAATTGATTTGAATATCTTGCATTTTTGGTGTTTTGTTATTAATTGGTATTTTTGTACTACTCGCTACGTGTCTATAATGAAAATTTTGCATGCTATCTTTTTCGCTCAGCTGACCTTTCTTTTTTCGGTGAGTGGATCTTTGTTTTATGGTTAATTTAGTACAGTATCTAACATGTTTAATTTTGGCTAGAATGTTGCTACTTTGTTTAAGAAGCCTCATTAGTTGATTTGTTTTGAACACCAATTTATAAGGTTTTCCTTGAAATTTTATTGCATTGACTAATTGAATTTCTTTCCAAAAACGCTAAAGCCAGGTGTTAACCTAAGCTTTTCATCCAAGGTATGATTGGTCCGATCCTTAATCATAGGCCTCAGCATGAAGTGCTTATAATGTATGTGTACATAATATATATAGGCATTGCATGAATGAGCTTGCTTACACTGGAAAGCTGTTTATCGGATTTGCATTTGCTACAACAATTATTCTATACTTTGAACTACTTTTTTTTCCCTTAATAATACTTTTTAATGTGATGCAGGAAACGCCTTTTCAATATGATAAATGATCTTCCGACAATATTTGAAGTTGTGACAGGGGCAACTAAGAAACAGACAAAGGAGAAATCGTCGGTTTCAAATCATAGCAGCAACAAATCTAAATCAAACTCTAAGGTATGGATACATCCTTTTTCTTGCTTAGCTGTTCCATTAAATGTTAATCTGTGTAAATTTTAGGGTTAAGGTTTGGTTTGGATCTAAAACTAGCGTTATATTAATCTCACAATTTGGGAGGGGTTTATGGAGTGGATTTTGTCATTGGTTGCCAAACTTTGACCAAAATCCAATTTAGGTACTAGAACGTTATTTTAATTATACCACCAATAGTCACCCTGACCCGAAAGAGAGAAATGACTTTACACAATTTCAAGGGAAGGGGACCTTACAAATTAGATATTCTTTTCCCTTTATGTTTGAAAATATGCAGCGAGGTTCTGAATCTCAGCCCAAGTATTCAAAGGCAGCAGCATCAAAGGATGAGGTTGAAGATGGCATGGAAGATGAAGACGAGGAGGAGCATGGAGAGACGTTATGTGGGGCTTGTGGAGAGAATTATGCCGCTGATGAATTCTGGATTTGCTGTGATATCTGTGAGAAATGGTTCCATGGAAAGTGTGTTAAGATTACACCGGCAAGGGCAGAGCATATTAAGCAGTACAAATGCCCATCTTGCAGCAACAAGAGAGCACGGCCTTGACGATGGTTGTTGGGGTGGCTGTTTTATGTGAATTCTGGCATTGTGGGATTGCTAACTGTCTAGTAGGGGACGTAGTGAAGTTTGATGTTAGTTAATGTGACGTTTTAATGTAGGAGATCTGTGTTTTGACTTTTGATATGTAGGTGGTGAACTGGCTGTTTAATTTGATTATAAAATAGGATAATTATAATCAGTTATTTCTGCCATTGGAAGGGAGGCTTGGTTTATGTTTGAATCCTTCTGGTCTTTATATGCATGCAACTTGGTTTCCTTTTGTATAAAAAGGTAATGTGGATTGATTGATGAATAGTTGGGCGAAAGTGGGCTCAAACTATTGTTAGTACTTTCTGTCCATGCGCCTCAAAGGAAGAGGATGGATCCAACATTGAACTTGGGTTGATATGCTACTACCGCTCTCCTAGAAGCCAAAGCAACTGACACAAAAAGTAGGGGACTCGGCTTCAAAGTACTTCAACCTTATTTTTAATTAAGTAGGTTCTGTCCAGGGATTTTTTTTTTTAATCTATGATGTCTTGTGTCTTTGTTTTTGTGGGAACCTTGAGTCCTTGGGTTTCTATGGGACCTACAACGGTTATGGAATAGGTCGCTTTGGAGAGATTTGAATTTCTCCAAAAACTGAGTTTTTGGCACTGTTTTCATAGCCAGACATGCTGGTTGGATTGCACTAATTCAGAATGAGGTTAGTTCGGTTGAACTGGTGGATAAGTTTTTTATATATATCCATCTGTGGCACTCTCTTGCATTCTTCTTCGCATTTTTGGTATGTTTAGGTTGTCCAGTAGAGGTTGGATGTCTGTTCATCTTTTTTCTCTTGCTCGCCTGTGGTGTTGGCTTCTCTCCTTTTCTTTTAATGAAATAAAAATCAGTTCAAACTATGTTAAAAGTATGGTTTTAGGTGGACTTGGTTTGATCAAGTTACTAAACTGTTTTAACTTATTAATGTACACACTTCTTTTTTTTTTTTAAACATATTTGTAATATGTCTAATTCAATTAAATGTTAAAGTTAGATGAGTTAAGTCTTGGTTAAAAATTTCCATCATGGTTAGGACTTAAGTTGGTTTGGTTATGGTCGATTATGTCGGACTCGACAGCCATATTTTAATTTTAAAATTCCATTTCTTCCATAAAAGGTGTAGTAGGATTTATATATTAAGAAGTAAAACCAGGCATTTAATATGTCATTTTCATCTTTCCTTCCCAATTTTTGCTATTTTTAAAGATGGGAGAAAATGCCAATCTAACTAGGTTATTAAAATATATGGTTCTCGATTAAGACGCCTCATCCAGCATGAAAGCCACATGACATGCATTTGCCTGTCGGCATTCGTCATCGTAAACTCCATTGTCTTTCAAAATTGTAACTTCAACTCAACAAAAAACAAGCATGAAAAGTGAAATCCAAACAATGGGTGTTTTGAGGATGTATTATCGGCTCAAAATATTGGTTATATTTGCATGCCGTCTTAAGTCAGCATCTCTCAATCTAAATAATAACCAAAAACTGCAACACCGACTTAGAAGTGGTCCTTAAATTGGCTTCAACTCATCTCAGCCGTTAGTTTCACTTTGGTCTCAGACAAGTGTGCCTGTTATGGATAAAACTCAGACAGGAAAATAGAGTGGTGGGTGACAATGCCTGTTGTTTCCGGTTGGCTGCTTCATACACCTTAATGATGGCAGATGCTGAAAGCTTCATATTAAATCCAACGGTGCCAATGGGTTTTCTTATCAGCCCCTGGTTTTCCATCCCACTCGCTCTTCCTATATATAAAGGATTAAAAATAGATTGAGAATGATAGACTAGAAAATTGTTGGGGGAAGCTATTGCCAATTATTCAAATCTTTGTGTTATTCAGTGATGATTGAAGCATGTGATGTTCCTGTTTCTCTCCAAGAATGCCTTTTTAGTGATTAGCTTAGCATATTTTCTAAGTGTTAATCTCATGTATTTTAAAGTGGAAGGAGACATTATTTACTGTTTTCATGAAAAAGACAAGTTGACTGTCCAATCCCCAAATGGTTTTACTTGGTTTCTAGTAAAGGGTAAAAGTAAGTGACTGAGATTTGATAACTTCCATGAGTTAAAAGGACCCCAAAATTGGAAGCCTCAACTATTACCTTTTTGTCTCAATTATTTTTTCGCTTACTCGTTAGCGTTTTACTTTTCGAGTATTTAATAAGTTAGAGGCCAGAATCATTCAAAGAACAATAACAATTACAGCGTGATCCAGATGAAAAAAAGAAGGAAAAACTGCTAGATACATGTTTTGCATTAATATGCAGGTGATGCTCATCATAGAAAAGCCAAAGGAAGAAAAGAATTTACAAGTGGTGACACTTGTTACTAAGCAAACCGGTTAAAGCCCTCAGCCTCCCTTTTTTTTTTTCATGATGTCAATGGCTCTTGGCTCTTAGTTGATAACCGCTTCAAGAACTCATAGGTGGTTATCATGGTTGTTGCAGACAGAGCCATTGATGCCCATCGTGGTCCCAATCCTCGGTAACAAGCTGCCAATCCGCCTTCTTGAACTAGATTCCGCACTGTTTGCAGTACATTCAATGGTTTTCTTACTCCATTCTCTTCTCTATCCAGAACCTGTAATCTGGTCTTGATGGTGTCAAGTGGCATAGTGATTAAAGCTGAAATGCCACTAGCCATGGCTGCACTTAACCCTTGGACCGCCACTAAGGCCTTTGAATCAGGCCTAAAACCAGACCCCATCACAATACTTCCACTCTCATCTTTTTTACCCATAGAACAACCGATGCCACTCCAAATGAGCTTGTGTGCAACAGAGTAAGATGCCCACCAAACCGCATTAGACGGTGCATATGTCAAAATCGAGATCCCAAATCCCCTGTATAATCCTTTAGGACCATCTGCATATAGAATTTTCCTAAACGCATCAAGACCATTCCTATATCTACAAAAATTCACATTGGGATTTACATTTTTGCTACTGTTACTGTCATTATATCCTTGAACCATTAGTCTCTGGCTCACAACATCAATTGGGGTCCAAACCAGTTGCGCAGCCATAGCTGAGCTCAACCCAGCAGCTGCATTAGCTAAAGCAGTAGCTGTAGTATCTGAAAATCCTAAACTAACAGTTGCAGTGCCAACACTGCTCTTGGTGACCTCAAGGGCTCCCATGTAAAGTGCCCTAGCTGGGATTGTCCCCATCAAAGAGGTACCAAAACCCCTGTAGAATCCTCTCAATCCTTCATATCTCATGATGGAGAATGACATTTTAAAGCAAGAAACTTGAGTAGATGAGACTTGTTGCCTAGTTTTCAAGACCACTACAGGGTAAAGAGCAGCTGATACACCTGAAAATAAAGCGGCACCAAGAAAAAAGAACTTGGATTTATCAAGCATGTGCCAATCTATATCTGCTGGGATATGAATCTCTGACCCTGAATCATCCTCAGTTGCACTTAAACTCATCTTCGCCACTTTTATAATATGTTTAGTTCAACTAAGTAAAATCTGATTTTGTTTTTTTGGGTTACCCTTTTCACAATCACCACAGTTAATCACAAACCAACTCAGCTCAAAAGAAGATCATCAAAAAGGCAAAGAAAATTGAAAATTTATGATGGGTTTTTAGTCTTATAGTATTTGGACTGGAAAAGAAAAGGAAAAATTATGACTTTCTTTCTATAGTTACTATTAGTTGTAAAATCAAAGAAACAAAAAGAAGAAGAAGAAGAAGAGAGGTTTTGTTGTTTTTCCTTTTTTTTCCTTTTGCGCAGCCAAATTTGGAATCGAACGTGGATCAGCAGAAATAAGTCAAGCATTTACTCACTATACGAAAACCCCAGATTTTTTCTTTGATTCTTACCAGGAAAAAACCAAATCTATGCAACATCTTCAAGCTTTTTCTTAATCTTCTTTTGTCGATAGGCAACAAACGAATGACAAAAACAAAGACAGAGAGAAAGAGAACACAGATCTCAAACGCAAAGAATCTAAAGGAAAGGAAAGGGAAAAGGAAAAGTGGAGTTCACACAGAAAGCGAAATGGATAGAGTTAATAAGAAGGAAATGGAAAGAGAGATGTGGCAAAATGGATAGCTTTTAACGGGTACATGGATTTTAGCAAGGGTTTTTGGGGGCCGATGAAAGTGGACACGCGTCGCTGTTCATTTGGGGTAGCTTTATTAGCCTGCTTTAAGGCTCACTTGGTTCAAGCAGCTCAGCTAGTCGACTCACCCAACTCTTTCTCTTGCCACCCGACTTAAATTCCATAAACAAAATCCCTCCATTGACATCGGTTGGTTAAACTGGTGATTACCGAGGGTATAAAATTGGATATAGACAAGGGTTATCTCCCATTAAATTAAAAATAGTTGTAGTGGTGAAATGAATTATTATATTGTTGAGATTGAATATTATAATAATGATATTAGAATTAATGGTGATATGTGTGTTTGGCTTTAACCGTAGTAGTAACATTAAGATTGAATTGAAAAGGATCGTTTAATTACAACAACAAATAATGCAATTTTTAAAAATTGGAGGGCTAATAATTACAATATTTTAATTTTTAATTTTTTATTTAACTAAAATATTGGTGCATATTTGTTGATATTAAGATCAAACAAAGTAGAGAGTCGTTGTATATGGTGGTTTGGTTGTGGAGTTGGCTAGAGAAGGAGGAAAAGAGGAGAGTGAGTGAGTCAGAGAGAGAGAGAGAGAGAGAGAGAGAGAGATCCCTTTGTGGTTGGGGCTAAGGGCTTATACATGTGTCATATTCTCATAGGTAGTAGCAAAGTAAGTTGGCCAAGTGGTCTATCACCATAGGTTTAGGTTGGGTGACAATTGGACATGCTGCCAATCACTTCAAATGGGACATGGCAGTTGGCAAAAAAAGTAGCAAGTAATGTGTGAGACCCATGTGGGTATGTAGTTGAGGGGTAGATGCGAGAAGTGTGTTTGAGGAGTAATGACTAAAGAGTTCCCCGAGAGTGGCATTGAGTAGGTGCCTAAAGGGTGTGTGTAATATCCCTAACCCATATCCGTCGTCGGGACAGGGTTACAAAGAATTACTAAAATTTCAGAACAATTACAGATAATTCAGATAAATTACAAACCATTTTTCAAAATCATTCATAATGTCCCTTATATGGACCCTCGAGGACCAAAATGAATATTAAAATCGAGTTGGGACTAACCCGTGTAACTCATTGACTTGCAAAACATGAAGGCGCAATTTTCACATGGCCAAAACACATGTCCGTGTGGCACACACAGCTGAGACACACGCCCGTGTGCCACACACAGCTGAGACACACGCTCGTGTCTCTGCCCGTGTGCCCAATTCTGAGCATTCTGTTTCTCAAATTCAAGATGCAGGGGACACACGGCCAAATCAAATGCCCATGTGCCAAGCCCTGTGTCACATACAGTCAAGACACACGCCCGTGTGTCTATCCGTGTAGACGAAAATATGCCATTTTAAGGCAACTTTTCTCACCCTTTATGCATTTAACCTACAGAAAACACTTTCATATACCAATATACTCCAATCCAACAACCAATACAAATTAACATACTTATTTTCCTCAAAATAAACCATCTTAAAACTTGTTTAGCCAAACTTACCAACATAATCTCATTCATTATTCTACCATAATAAACTACTAAGTATAAACATACTAACATGCATTCATATTTTTACATATACATCATTCACACTCTTAGTTTAAGTTTAACCTTTTACCATTCAATCCTATACATGCCATATAAACCATAAGTCATAATATAAAAATCTACCGATGATGATCTAGATAGTCTGCCCTGATGTGTTGATCCGATCCACCGAATTCACGTCAATCTACACAGAACATTAAACACACAGAAGTAAGCTTATGAAAGCTTAGTAAGTTCATAGGCTTTTAAATAAATCTTACCGAATAGGTAATAAAAAAAATTAAACTAAGCATTTCAATAATATTCCCTGTCAATCACAATCTCAAACATTGAATTTATTTGATTGAGCTCAATATCACAACTGATTAAATTCTTTCACTTTCATTCATATAAAACTTACCAACACTTGTCAAATTATATAACGTCTTACGGATTTGAGTACATCGTTTGCTCAATACCATAGTCAAACTATGGTCTTCCACTAATATTGTCATGGCCTTGCCATATTCTTTCACTCGTGATGCCATAACCCAGTTATGGTCTTATACGTGTACACTTACTGCCATGGTTCAACCATGGTCTTATGTACACTATGCCATAATTCAATTATGGACTTTTCACTGAAATGCCATAGCCCAGCTATGGTCTTACATTCCACACTTTACCATGGTTATACCATGATTTTTATCCATCAATTCATCACTTATCACTTCACTTGTCACTGAACGATCGTACTCAATCTAGCGTTCTTCTCAATTTGAACATTTAAATCACTTTTCATTTACTTTCAATAGTCATAATTCAATGGCAAACACATGAAATAAATACATTATATCATTTCTAAATTAACAAATAATCATAAAAGTTTAACCATATGAACTTACCTGGGCCAATTCGTAGAAGTTATAGGGATTCAGGGACTAATCAGTTATGTTCCCTTTTCCACGTTTATCTTCTGATTCTTGATCTATAATGTAAAATTTTCCATTCATTAGAATATTATTTATTCTAATTCACTTCACAATTTATGCCCTTTAATTTTTGAAATTATACTTTTACCCCAAATTTTATAGTTTTTATAATTTAGTCCCTGATCAATTAGTCTATCAATTGAGTTTATTTTTCTCAATTAACACTTTATTCCATCATTCTAAACTACTAGATACCCTTTGGTATTCATAATTTCTATATCAAACCCTAATTCTAAACTTTTTCACAATTAGGTCGTAAAAGTTGTTTTTTATTAAAATCACTTAATAAAATCATCATATAATGAAATTCAAGCTTCAAATCCATGATAATTTATCATAAACATACATCACTCATCCATGGAAACTTTCAAAATCACCCATAGAATCAAAAACTAATGAAAACAATAGGTGGACCTAATTGTAAAAGTCACAAAAAATAAAAATTTCAAAGAAAAAGCAAGAATTTAACTCACATGGTGAAAAAATATGAAAAACCAGCTTCTTTTAGACCTCCTATGGCATTTTGGCTGAAAAAAAGTGAAGAGATCTCTAGATTTTTCAATTTAGTCTTTGTTTTATTTAATTAATTTGCAAAATTTCCAATTTTACTCTTATTTTACATTATTTTCTTGCTTATTTCTTTGCCCATACTGTCCAGCCCATTTAGTTTGGGTCTAATTGCCTTTTAAATATTTCCTTATTAGACATTTAAGTTATTTAATCACTTTAACAAGCTTTGCACCTTTTACAATTTAGTACTTTTTAATTAATTAACTATCGAAACATTAAAATTTCCTAACGAAACTTTAATACTAACTCAATAACATTCCATAAATATTTCTAAAAATATTTATGGCTCGGTTTATGAATTCGAGGTCTTGATACCTCGTTTTAAACCCAGTTTACCTAATAATTTCTTTTAAATCACAACATTCTCTAATTCAATAGTACTTTTAAATTCACACATGACTTATAAATATTAATTTACTAAATTTTCGAACTCACTCATTGGATTTAATGATCTCGAATCACTGTTTCTGACACTACTGAAAATTAGGCTGTTATAGTGTGTCTAAGGAGTAGAGGTATAACAATTGCCCCTAGTTGAAATGAGGTTATACAGTGGCCTTCTTTGAGGAAACCTTCTTTGAGACGTTGCCATGTGTCATTCGATCCGAGATGTTGAATATGGGCTATTATATTGTGTTTGAATTTTAAATTTGAATTGTCAAGAATAAGGGGCAATATCTAAGGCATGTTGTCCGAAACTCCCCACTTTTAGTCTGGACATTTCTTATAGACCATAATATATTTTTAGGGTTTCATACTCAACCATCATAGGGTTTGGGCTACGATGTCACCAGCATCAAATGACCATGACTAGTTGTGAGGCTTCTAGGTCCTATCGTTAACAAAACCTAGTTCAAAATCAGTGTTACAAAAACCATTCGAGTCGTTCTCAAACATACAATACTTAAACACCTTCTAGAGGGTGGTATCCTCAGGCACAACTACAAGACTCCTCTTCTGTAGATCATTGAACCACATTTCAACCTCTTCATAAGCTTTTAGTAAAGGCTTGTAATTACATAATTTGGTGGGTTAGGGTCCATTCAATGGGAAAGTTGAAGCTATCCCTAAACTTCAACTTTATATGTACTTATGGTGATCCAAGCTCATGTTACTGACCCTTCCATACAACAAGTTCTCCACGAAAGAGTCCCTTGTTTTTTGGCAAAGTATAGTAACCTCGAATGGGTAGCTTGATTTACTTAGGCAAATTAGAAGAGGTTTTGGAAGACCCTTAGCTAGGGCTACTCCTCTGGTTCATTACAATGGATGATGAATCCTAAAATAATCCACTAAGAGGCTTCGATTAGTTGCATTGGTGTAACGCCATAGCATTTTAAAACTTCACTCACAAATAGATGGATGGGGAAGTGAAACCCTGCCTCCAGTGCATAAAGAGGAAGGTAAGAACTTGGCCTTTAGTCGTCGTCTTTAGGGCCACTTATGATGCTTAGAGAATTAGCCCCTCAAGGAATGCTAAAGTCAATATTATAATGGTTCACCAGTGACCCATGGTAGTAGAGCAACCATCTCATCTCCTTCTCAATGGTGGTGAACTTGATATTACTGCCCACCACACGCTCATTTTCCAGCCTTGGGCCTTTTCTTGTTTTCTTAGTGATGGCCTCAAAAGTGTTGGCCTGTCTACCACGATTATCCTTATCCATCAGAATCAAATGTAAATGAAAGAAAATGAAACCAAAAAAAAGGGGTTCGATAGATGGAATCTTACCCTTAAAAACTTTAAACTTGAACTATGATGGAAAAGAAATAATGAAGAACAAAAAGGAACAATAATAAAGGAGAATAACAAAAGAGAAGAGAAAACTTGAAGAAAAGAAATAAAACTTAAGAAGCTCAAGAATTACAGATAAGAGAAAAAAGCTCAAAAGCACTTAGAAATTTTTGATTGATGCCAATAACCTTTAACTTTTGAAGAAATGGTCTATTCAAAGGGTTTCTTCAAAATAACACATTTTTGAAACCCAACAGCCTTAATGTTCCACAGTCACTCCCAAAAGGATACGTGCCTCACGCAAGGACAAGAAGTCTACCCTATCATTAGTATCATTTCTCAAGGTACAATTGTACTTTATCATTAATGCAACCATTCTGAAGCATCCTCAACACGCACAAACTAGACAACACTTCATCTACCACCCCCTTTGTTACTTAGTTTATTTAGGTGACCCTCTATATGAGATTACTATTAGGAATATTTCGAAACATCCTACTTTATGGCCTACCTCTCGATCTAGGGGGGAAGGGAGGGGAAATTGTTATATCCTTACTTTGACAAAGACACGTGGTTGAATAGGAGGTGACTTGTCAATGACCTTATGTTGTAACTATAACACTCCTTACCCATATTCAACGCTGGAATAGGGTACGAGGCATTATCAGATATAAACATAAGCAAACATATAAAATCGAGACGTAAATTTCCATCCAAATTTAAAAATTTTCACACACATTCATATCGTCCCTAAAACGAGCCTACAAGGCCCACAACATACATTGGAAGTAGTTCGGGACTAAACAGAGAACTTTAAAAACTTTTAGAAAACTTAGAAAATTTTTCACTAAAACAGGGGCATACGCTCGTGCGATCCAAGGGACACGCTCGTGTGACCATTGGACACGACCGTGCTACAGGCCGTGTTCAAAATACGGAGCTCTCTGACTTGTGCCACACGTCCATGTGCTAGGCCGTGTGGTCAATTTAATTTTCATGATTTTTTTCATAAAATAGGTGCAAACTTCACACGGCCAGGGCACACACCCATGTTTGAGGCTGTGCCTTCCACACGGCTGAGACACACACCCTTGCCTCTCCCTGTGTGCTCAATACTGAGCGTTCCATTTTGCAACAATTAAGGTGCAGGAGACACACGGCTGAAACACATGCCCGTGGGGCAGACCGTGTGTCGTACACGGTGTAACAACCCAGTTTAGGGGCTAGTCGGAATAGTGGTTTTGGAACCACTAATACTGTAACATCCTGGAAATGGGCATATGCATTTTTGATTTAATTATACGAAATGGCATGTCTTATGTGTTATGAATGTATAGTGAACATTTTTGGAAACTTGGAAATGTAAGGAAATGACTTGGAAATGGAAGGAAATGTCTTGTCTTGGAAATGTACGGAAATGACTTGGAAATGTAAGGAAATGACTTGGAAATGTAAGAAAATGATTTGGAAATGATTCAAAAGTGGAAAGTGAACATTTCTAGAAACTTGGAAATGTAAGGAAATGTCAAGTTTAAAGAGGCAAACGAAAATTTTTGGAAACTTAGAAATGACTTAGAGATGTCGAGTTTTAAAGTTTAAAAGAGGAAATTAAGGCAAGGTGGCCTTAAGAGAAAAAGAATGTGAAATTTGACACGCAAACAGGCTTGGAAAAGTGGCCTGGAGATGCCACTTAGGGCCTCTGGAAATGGCGCCACATGCAAGGGGATTGGGCTTGAGTTCGAGTCACAGGGAAAGCAAATAAAAGAAATTTTATTTTGCTTCTAGAAGAAGTGAGGTGGACGGTACAAGGCTATAATTTAGGAGCCTTTATTCTTTTATTTTTAAGAGATAAATAGTGGATAAATAAGGGATAAATAATGGATTTATTTTAGATTATTTTCAAGATATAAATGAGGAATTATTCTTTAATTAGGAAAATAAGGGAGAAGTGATGGCCAAGTAAGGGACTTTGAGTTTAATAATTTATTAAGTATGGATAGTTGCTTGAATTATCTTTTATTTTAGGAGATAATTAAAGAGATAAAGCTATCAAAATAGAAGAGTGATGGCCAAGTAAGGGATTCTAAGTTAGTAAATTCGGCTATATAAGGAAAAGAGGGCCATTCATCATTCTTTCTCTCAACCCTTCTCTCTGCCGAATTTCCTAGAGCATTTGTTCTTCTTCTTTTTTGTTAGCCAAAGTGAAAATTCAAGATATCACCATTAGCCAATTTCTTTTCTTTTCAATCCATCAAAAGCCGAATCTTTGAGGGGCTTCAAGCATAGGTGCTATCGATTTCTTCAAGAAAGGGTAAGAACAAGTTTTGATTTCTATTCTTTTCTTTTAGATTTGTCGAAATCTAGGACTAATCCCATCAATATTCTTATTTGCCGAAATTTGGAAGGATTCTTTCGGGATTTTTGCCATAGTCGACTATAAAGGAAAAGATCTTGATTTGACCATCAAGGTAAGTCATATCGACATTCGGCCAAGGGTCATTGATTGTGATTAAAGGTTAGAAGTTGATCTAACATGTGGTTTTAGGGATTTCGACAGAAGCTATAACCAAGGGATAATTTTGGGATTTAAGATCTTTAAGGTAAGTGACTATGAATATTCGGCCAAGGCCTATTTTAGTAGTTAGATCTATTTTTATGTGTTTTAAGCCGAAAATTAACCGATTCAAGGGATCTAATGATTAGCCGATTTCAAAGGGGAAGAATACAAGTTTCCGGGATTTGATTAATTATCAAATCGGCAACAAGGTAAGAAAGTGGATACGATAATCCTTCGGGATTTGATTAAATTAGCCGAATAGGCTTTTTCCTAAAATACTAAATGTGGCCAAATGTAGGGATTTAGGATCTAAAGCGATAGATCGATTTTTCGGGATTTCAAGGAATTCGTTAAGCTAATCAGGTGTGTACCCCACACTATTTCATAATATGTTTTATGGCTATGTCTAATTAAAATATGTGATATTAAGAATAAGAAAGTGGCTAAGGTACCATGTTATGGTACTAAGTACTCAAGTACGTTTCCTACTCTTACTAGGAATATGAAATATGTTATTTGTAACATGAGAATAAGAATGTGAACTTTGGCATATTAATGCATATTACAAAATGGGGCATATGGGTTATTGAAAGGGGAAGTGAATGTGGTGACCTAAGACCACGAACACGGTGACCTAAGATCGTGGTATCTGAATGTGGTGACCTAAGGCCACAGTAATCTGAATGCGGTGACCTAAGACCGCGATATGGAGTGTAGCGGAAGGAGGGTCGACTTAGTAGTCCCCACGGTGTACAAAGGTTGAGTGCGGGGAGTGTAGTGGATGGCTTATTAGGTTTGGGTTTGGGAATGCATCATAATTTGTATGCTATGATATGAATGTGTAATATTTGTTATGCTGATTCTATTATGATTTAGTCTTTGCGTACACATTGAGTCTGTTGACTCACCCGCCAGTGGGAACATTTTTCGGTGATGAACAATGATGGACCTGGGGTCGTGAGAAGCTTAGGGATGGCCATGCTCAGCAAGAAATTCATTTTATTTGGACTATTTTATTTTAAGTACTTTGGTTTTAATTTTGGATTTATTTGATATATTAAGGCCATAGTGACCTATGTTATTTTCTGTTTTATCTACTATGTTACGAAATTTTATTTATTAGAGACTAAGTCAATTTAATTTAAAATAAACTTTAATTATTTTGTCACTTGAAATTAAATGGGTTTCAATATAAAATAAATTTGTTTTCAACTCGAGCCCAACCCAAAACAATATTTCTTTTAAAACGCACTATTTTTCGAAGGAACAAAAGAATTTTTAACCGGTTTACTTCGAGGAACATACCAGATCCGGTCCAGGCTCGTGGGCCGGGTTTGGGGTGTTTCAAATACGAGGTTGAAGAAAATTATTTTTATATTATTTTATGATTTATGGCATGATTATATAGGTGCATGAAAATTTTGGAGCTTTAATTTTAGCGATTGCATACTTAATTGCGAAAAAGGACTAAATCGCATAAAGTGCGAAAGTTGTATTTTACAAGCCAAAGGTGTCTAAAAGCCATAGAATATTAATTGGAGGTCCCTAATGTGCAATTAGGCCTTGTTTAATGTGGTGGCCGGCCATAGGGACAAAGAATTAGAAATTGGTCAAAGTTAGTGGAAATTAGGTAACTTAATTGACTAGTTATAATAAAATAAAGAAAAGAAAAATATCACCTTTTCTCTCCATCTTATCCATAAAAAATTAGCAGAAAAATAGGGGTTGAGAACTCAAAATTTTCAGCCAAGCTTTTCTTCTTGCAAGTAAGTGTTTTAATGGTCATTCTTTGATAATTTTTGTACTTTTAAGACCCTTGTAGCTTGAGCTAGCTAATGAGGGGACTATTTTGCAAAATGGTTGAAAAATTAGGATTTTTCCATGAGAGAATTAGTGTGATTTCTGAAATTTTATGAAAGAAAATGAGTCCTAGTTGTTAAATAAACAACTTTTGTGAAAGGTGTTTCCATGAAAATACCTAAAAGGACCTTTTTGTAAAGGTTGTAAAATAGGTTGTAATTGTGTGAAATAATGAGTATTGGAAGTTGCTATAAGAGTAATAAATGTTCAACTAGGCTCGTTAAAAAAATAAATTTAATTAGAATTGATTTACGAGCCTAAGGGTAAAATCGTCATTTTGTGAAAGTTTAAGGGCAAACTGGTAATTTTGCCAAAGTATGATTATTGAAATGTATTGATTAATGTGATAATTAAATGAGCTAATTTACTATTATAGATTAATAAGAATGAGGAATTAACCTTGACCGAGGAAAAGGCAAGGTTTTGGACTAGATCGGCAAATTGGCCTATTTTGGTATCGAGGTAAGTTTGTGTGTAATAAATTCAACATCATGTTAGTATGTTTTAAAATGTTTGATATTCATGAAGATGTATAATATTTCTATGAAAATGAGTATTGATGTTAAATGAGAAAATGATGAAAATTTATGATGTTGAAGTCCCGGTTGGACTTTAAGAAGTGAGAGGATATCATCATAAAGACATGAGATTGGTAAGGTCCCGTGTAAGACCATGCTTGGGACATGGCCTCGGCATCGAATTGAGATCCCGTATAAGACCATATCTAGGATATGGCATCAGAATCAAATATGAAAATCATATAAGACCATATTTGGGATATGGCATCGACATTGATATGAGATCCCGTATAAGACCATATCTGGGGTATGGCATCGGCATCGAGATGTGACCCCATATAAGACCATGTCTGGGATATGGCATTGGCATTGTGTTTATGTGTATGATGATGATTGTGTATCCTCGGGTTTTCCAAGTGATTCATCGAGATAAATAGTTAAGCTTATATTAGAAAAGAAATTAGTGCTAAAGCTATGTGATGAAGTGATACAGGTACATGTGAGTAATTCACGAGAAATATTTACAATATGTGATATGACATGTAATTGGTAAGAGTAAGCATGAGTAAGTTATGGCAATGTGCTTGAGACTTTGTGTTTTTATACAATGCAATGGATGGATGACATTATGAGCCTTTTTGTTGCTATTTATTTCATGCAAACTTACTAAGCTTCATGCTTACCTCTCTCATTTCCCTTTTCCTTGTAGTATCGCCAAGCTAACTCGAGGATCGTAGGACGTCGGAGTTTGGAATCACACTATCAACTTCTCTTTGGTATAGCATAGTTTAATTAATTTTGAGTATGACATGTCTAGGAACTTGGTTATTTTGTGTTATGTCATATTTGTTAGCCAATGTGTGGCTTTTAATATTGTTCAATTCATTTTGTAAATGGCCATTGGAAATTGGCCAATGCTTGACAAGTTTATATATTCAATGATGATGAGGTTCATGAAGTGTATGCTTGTATGGATGTCTTGATTTTGGGTTCTTAAAAATGCCGTATGGTCATGATGTATGTTGAATCGAATTGGTATAAGTGTGGTTGCTTTGTAGAGTGGGAATTGACTTGGTAGATAGCCTTACAATTGTCCACACGGGTAGACACACATGCATGTGTCCAGGCCGTGTGTGACACACGGTTAGCCCCATGGGCGTGTTGATAGGCTGTGTGTCCCCATGCATGCTAGGTTGGCAAGTCAGAATACCCAGTAGTAAACACAGGGGCTAAGACACGACCGTGTGTCTCAAGCTTGTGGGAGACACGACCTAAGACACGGGCATGTGCCCGAGTCGTGTGAAGTCTGCACCTAAAATTTGGAATTTAATTTGACACACGGTCCAAGGACACGTGCGTGTTCCTTGGCCATGTGACCTTATTGAGTTGATGACGTCAGAAATAGAATGTCAAGGTTTTCACACATGGGTGAGGACACAGGCGTGTCATGGCTGTGTGAGGAACACGGGCTATGGACACGGGCATGTGTCAGGTCATGTGAAAACCCCTGTAGGTTCGAAATAAAAAATAAAATCCACACAGACTAGGGACATGGGCGTGTGTGATTACACGGCCTGCCTACACGGGCATGTCCCACTTCACATAGGCGTGTGGCCCTGTTTTGTGTCGATTTTTTCTAAGTGTTCAAAAGTTTCCAGTTTGGTCTCAAATGATTCTGGGTGCAAGTTTAGGGTCTTGTAGACCTATAATAAGGACATTAAGGTCTCGAATGAAAATTTTTAATTTGAAATGAAATTTTATGGATCGGTGTTGTATGTTTGAGCAAGTTAAGTACGGTAATGCCTCGTACCTGGTTCAAGTGTTGAATACGGGTAAGGGGCACGCCCGTGCGTCTACCCATGTGGACAAAATAAGGCTATTTACCAAGCCATTTTATCACCCTTCCATGAACATACCTACACAACAAAATATAGCACCAATCCAAGCATATACATTCAACCAAATCAGCCACAACCAAGACATCAACACTCATTCATATGTTACCATCTATCACATACAACCATCACATACTTATCAAATTAAACCATGCAAATTTCCCACATCCATGAAAAGCATCATCATATGCATATATATATATATATACTTAAACCAATATTAGCCAATTTCAATGACCATTTACAAAATGAATTATCGACCAACATAAACCACCACATTTGGCTAAATCAATTATGACACATAACAAAATGACCAAGTCCCTATACATGCCATAACTCAAAATACTTGAATTCCTTGGTACCAAAATAATCGTTTAGATAGTGTGAATGGAGCTCCGACAATTTTTGATCCCCGAGCTGGCTTGACGACTCTATAAGATAAGGGAAAAAGAAAAGGGGAGTAAGCTATATAGCTTAGTAAATTCCTATGCAAATAATAAGCATTATAATCACACATGTATCATATAAGTAAACATGATGAACTTGGCATAAATAGCATCAAAATAATCTAATCATAACTTACTCATTCATAACCTTACCAAGGGATTCATCACATATCGAGCTCATTAGTAAATGAGTTTTACGTACGTATCTGTACCAACTCGTAACATAATCATAAACTTTCACAACTTTGACACACTTGTTGAATTTCCCGTTGAACCACTTGGAATACTAATGGATACTCGGGAATCTCACACACATAATACTATACCAATGTCATATCCTAAATATGGTCTTACATGGGATCTTTTATTGATGCCAATATCCCAGCTATGGTCTTACACTAAATCTCATATTGATGCCATATCCTAGATATGGTCTTACACGAAATCTCAAATAACCCTAATGTCATGACATTTGTATCCTAACTATTCCTAAGGTTCAACCGGGACTTGTCGCTTGTTGGACTTTGTCGATTACGTTCGAAGAGTAAATCACAATTCATACAATATTAAAGTAATTAAAGCATAGTTATTTACATACGAACTTTACCTCGATACAAAAATAGTAGAAATGGGACCTAATTGTCAAATACGTTGTTTTTCCCCTTGATCTAGGTCTGAACTTCGTTTCTCTTGATCTATAATAGCAAATTTAACTCATTTATTATTCAAATTATTCAATTCAGTCCAAAAAATCTTATTATGGAAAAATTACATTTTCCCCCTAAACTTTAACATATTTACATTTTGGTCATTAGGCTCGTAAAATGAAACGTGTTCAAATTCTTTAATGTACAAGCCTAGCCGAACCATTTTTATAACTATAACAGCCCACAATTTCCATTAAAACATACTTTTACTACATATTTTATAACTTTTACAAATAGGTCCTTCTAAGCATTTTCATCAAAAATCACTTAGTAAAAATTGTTTATCTAACACCAAACATTCATTTTCCACCATTAGACATCAAAAATACACAAATTTATAACATGGTTCAAGCCCTAGACCTTGATTATTCCTTAAATTAATGGTAGAAATGGATAGATCGAGTGATAACGACTTCAAAAATGTAAAGAGCATTAAAAACGGGGCTAGGATGTACTTACAATCAAGCTTGGGAGTTGAACAAACCCTAGCTATGGTGGTCTTCAAATTTTCGGCTATGGTGAGGAAGATGGATAAGAATTTTGGCTTTATTTTCCCTTTTTATTCATTTATTTACCAAATGACCAAAATGCCCTTAATGCATAACTTTGAAATTTTATCCCACCATGTCCATTTTTGTCCACTAACTTAACAAATGGTCTAATTACCATCTAAGGACCTTCAATTTAAAATTTCGTAACAATTGGACACTTCTAGCATGTAGAACTCAACTTTTGTAGTTTTTACAATTTAATCCTTTTAACTAAATTGAGTGTCAAAACGTCAAAATTTTCGAATGAAATTTTCACGAAATAATTTTGTAAGATTGTAGAACATAGAAATGTAATAAAAGTAAAATTTACTATGTCAAATTTGTGGTCCCAAAACCACTGTTCCAACTAGACCCAAAATCTGGCTGTTACAGTGATGGCCTGTGAGAGTGACATTCCACTGGGTATACTTCGCAGCGGACCTCTTGGCGAAATCATCCATGATTGACCCTTCCAAATCCTACTTTAACTACCTTAAAGATGGTCCACAACATACCCTTTGTTGGGACTACTGAGACATACCAATCTCGTACAACCTCAGTAAAGAGAATGACATAACAGTACTACATAGTACCACATATGGCGACAATTGACCTGCAATGACCCTGCCACCTAGCCAACCATACAAGCAGGCTTACCCTTCGTATTTTCGGTGACATGGCACTGCCAAACAATAGGGCTTCCTCTTGTATATACCCTAATGTTGGAAAATCAATTTAGAAAACAATTATTTTAGGTACAACGAAAGTTTAAAATTTTCTAAAACTTAGCCCTTTTGTGATATTTATAGTAATAAACCTAAACTAGAATTATACCTATACTTTGTTCAAGGCGGACTAAAGTTGTTCTAGCTGTTAGCCAAACGAGCTTCTCCATTATCCTCGAACCACAAATTGCCTTGAGTATGGGCTTGAGCAACACGAACCAAGTCACAGAACGAAAAATAATTTATTTACTTTTAGTAGAAACATAAATTCTCTCTATTAATCAGTAATTATTTTTTATTTTTAGAAAATAGAATTTATTCTTGTAAATAAATTACCACTACTTTTTGGCAGAATAACGTCTATGATGTGTGTAAATTGTTTAGCTGGTGGTCTTTGTTTATAGATACAAGTACAAGATTTTTGCTTGAATAAGTCTTGAATAAATAATATTATTTTAATAAAAAATACAACTCCTACGCTAATTGTAGGAGTGAGGGGCGGTGGCACCTTTGTAGAAATACTAGGGTTGCCGGCCCTTGTATTACACAAGACCATATTGGGTCTTTCTTATATGAGCTCAATTATATTTGTTTCCTGGACTTTTTCCCAACACTTATAATTTATCTAACCCAATATTTATTTTTTATTACCCAAATAAGTATGATTTAACCAATTAATTTAACTAAATTAATTTATCAAATAAATAATTTTTCAATCCAATTCTAATTCCATTAAAGTCATAACAACTTTATTGTAATAGAATCTATGAGAAAATACATTTAATTTCCTTATTCAATGAATTCATAATGACTAATTAATTTCATTTCGTCTTCAAACTTCGGTTATTTAATTATAATTAATTAATTATATTTAAATAATAATTCGAATTTAATTATAATTAATTATAATTAAATAATAATTCAAAGAACCTTAAATTAATTCTTAAGTCATTTCTTGTACTTAGCGAGAAAACGTATTTACTGCGGATGGTATACATGCAATCTATTTCTTTTACTTCATTGTTTCATTATTTCTATTAATTGGTTCTACATGCAATTCGTTTTTTATTATCTCAAGCTAGTGGAGGGATCAATTGTACTATATAATTAGGGTCCAAATAAATTATAATTAAGTTTTGGCTTTTCATCTATTAATTATAACAATATTTAGTCACTAAGTCATTCCACTAGAGTATCGTGACTGAGCTCTCCTTTATTATATACCATTACGAAAGTTACTTAATAAGTGCTCGTCCAATGTAACACCCCTCACCCAGTCTGGATGTCAAACCCAAGTTACTGGATGTTACATCAAACGCTGGAATATTCACACACAAATTATAACATTGAATTCAATTAAAATCATCAAATTATTCCAAATTCAGACATAATAGAAGTTATTAGTAAAACAGGGGCTAAATAGAGCATACAAACACAGTTTAATTGATTCGAGCATGATTAAGGACTTATCTGAAAATTTTTAAAACTTTGGAACTAGGCATCGGTACCAAAGGTATAAATATTGATACTTTTATGGTAGATATCGGTACTATAATCGGTATCGATATGATTTTGGCATTCTGTCATTTTCAAAACACTGTTTATTTTGTCAATTATCGATACATAGGTCCTTACTATCGATACTTTTACCCAGATGGCAAAAATCACAAGTTTTGTGTACCAATCACGCTCAAAACTATAACCCAAATTTAAGGATGCTTATAAGCTTATCATAAGGCCCATAAGTAACCAATTTCAACATGCTAAATACCACATTTATTCATTTTAAAACCACAATTCAACCTTTTCATGTTAGCATTCAACTTAACACCTAATCATGTACAATCACAACTATAGTTCTTTCAGTTCACCATCTCCTTTCATCACAATTTCATGCCATTAATACTCAAATCTCCATTGAAATGTCATTCAAATTATCTCATTTGACATTCAAAACATGAAACTATGCTACATGCATTTCATAACAAACTTTATATGCACTTAAGTACCATTCATCTCTCAAACAACTTTACCATTATGCATAATTTATTCACTATGTTAAAAGTATCAAACAATGATTGTTCACCATGACAATCTCATCACAATATCTCAATCATTCACATTCAAACATAGTCATTGTAACACCCCTTAGCCATATTCAACTCCGGAACAGGGCTCTAGGCATTACCAGACTTATAACACAAGCATTCACACAATTCCGAGTTATATATTTGTGTCCAAATTAAAACCATTCATATTCAATCATAAAGTCCCTTATACGATCCTACAAGGCCTAAAACGTGCTTTGGAGGTGGTTCAGGACTAAACCGAGAACTTTACAAAATTTTACGAAACTTAAGAAAATATTTGCTAAATGTAGGGCTCACACGCTCGCGTGGTTCAAGGGACATGCCCGTGTGACCCTGGGACACGCCCGTGCTTCAGACTGTGTTCGATTTAGGGTGCTCTCTGACTTGTTCCACACGGCCGTGCCACACGCTCGTGTGCTAGGCCATGTAGCACACAAGGCTGAGACACATACCCGTGTGCTAAATTCTGGACATTCTGCTTCTCAAAATTTAGGTGTAAGGGACGCACGGCCAAAACACATGCCCGTGGGGCAGATCGTGTGTCACACACGGTCTAGAAAAACGCTCGTGTGTCTACCCGTGTGGACAAAAATAAGGCTATTTACCAAACCATTTTGCCACCCTCACTTGCACACATCAACACAACATCACATAGCACAAATTCAAGCAAATAATAGCAACCAAACAACCACAACCAAGATAATAACATGTCATCCTCATGCCATTATTTATCATGCTTAGAACATCAACTTTTCCTCACCAAATCATGCAAGATTCCAGATTCACAAATGAAATTAATATATAAATATACTCACAACCAATATTAGCCAACTTCCATGGCTATATACGAAAATGAACCATAAACCATTATAAGCCAACACATCTGGCCAAATTAATAATGACACATATAGCCAAAAGACCAAATCCCTATACATGCCATAAACTCAAAATAATTGAATTCATCAATAACCAAAGTGTTAGCTTGATAGTGTGATAGGATCTCCGGTGATCTCCAATCCGAGCTAGCTCAATGACACTATAAAACATGGGAAAGGAAGGGGGTAAGTTCATATACAAATAATACAAAACATTATTCATACATTTGACATATAAATAACTTAACATATATCAACATAAATGTCATTAATACTTCATAAATGTCATCTAAACATAAATGTCATTAATACTTCATAAATGTCATCTAAACATAAATGTCATTTAATAACAACATAACACATATCAACATAAATGTCATATACCAATAGCTCATCATATGAATAACATGATACATATCAACATAAATGTCATTTAAGTTTTATAAGCACAACTTACTCAATCACATTATTACTAATTGTTCATCATATACTGAGTTTATTTCCTTTGAGTTTTACGTACATACCTGTACCATCTCATAACATATTCACATAACTTCTCATAATACATATAGGCTCACTTTCGAGCTATTCACGGGCCTGCTCATACAAGCTGTCAGTTAGGACATAGCTACACAGTGCTGCTCACACAAGCTGTCAGGTATCCGCAACACATGCCGGACTACCCAGCCACTAGTAGGATGTACAAGACCAGCACCCGAATCACATAACCGCATATACACATGGGTTCCTAGTGACATGTCACTCGTATCCTATTCTATTCCTAAGGTTTAATCGGGATTTCTCGTTTGTCGAAACTTTTTTGAATATGTCCAAAGAGCCAATCACAATTCATACAATATTAAAGCATTTAAACCATAAATATAACGATGCATTATTTACATACGAACTTACCTCAACACGAAAATAGCAGAAATGGACCTAATCGTCAAACACTTTAGTTTTCACCTGATCTAGACCCGAACTTTGTTTCTCTTGATCTATAACACCAAATTCATCTCATTTAATCATCATATTATTCATTTCAACCCAAAAGTCACATTATGGAAAACTTACATTTTTCCCCTAAACTTTTGACATTTTACATTTTAGTCCCTAGGCTCGTAAAATGAATTTCATTCAATTTCTTCACACCCAAGCCTAGCCGAAACTATTTTCATACTCATAACAACCCACATTTTCCATTTATTCACATTTTTCTACTCATTTTATAGAATTTTACAAGTAAGTCCTTTTTGACATTTTTACCGAAAATCATTTAGCAAAAGTCGTTTAACAAACAACAAACATGCATTTTCTACTATCAAACATCAAAATACATACATGTTCAACATGGGTAAAATTTTAAACTTGAATCCCTCTTCAAATTAGTCCTTGGAAAGGCTAGATTAGGTTGAGACAACTTCAAAAACATAAAAATCATGAAAAACGGGGCAAGAACGGACTTACAATTGAGCTTGGAAGCTTACAAACCCTAGCTATGTCTTCCTTTGGGATATTCGACCATGGGGGGAATGAAAATGGAAAGATAAATATCTTTTATTTGTTTTATTTTGTCTTTATTAACCAAATGACTAAAATGCCCTTAATGCCAAACTTTGAGATTTCACCTAACCATGTCCATTTTTGTCCACTATGAAGTATAATGGGCTAATTACCGTTTAAGAATCTCTAATTTGAATCTCATAGCATTTAAACACCTCTAGCTTCTAGAACACACGTTTTACATTTTTTTTTTGCAATTTAGTCCCTTTAACTAAATTGAGTGGGCAAACGTCAAAATTTTCGAACGAAATTTTCACGAAATCATTCCATAAAATTGTAGACTATAAAAATATAATAAAAATAAATTTTCCTTCGTCAGATTTGTGGTCTTGAAACCACTGTTCCGACTAGACCCAAAATCGGGTTGTTACAACTCTCCCTCTTTTAGGGATTTTCGTCCCCGAAAATCTTACCAGAAAAGAGGTTGGGGTATTGTTTCTCATAGTTTCCTCTATCTCATGACGATTCCATAGAATCTCCTTAAGGCTATACTTTTGTTCCTTAACTCTTTAATCTAATGTGTCATAATTCGGATCGGTTCTTCATTATTTAACATATCGACCAAATCTTAACATCTATCTGAGAAATTATACGTGTAGGATCCGACCGGTACCATCGTAACATAACACATGAAACATATATAAATCTTCTCAAGTTTTGACAGTAATTCAAATCGATGAGCCACTAGCCCAAATTTCCATATAATCTCGTACGGTCCGATAAACCGCGGGTTCAACTTTCCTTTACGACCAAGTCGAAATACTTTTTTCCATGGAAAATTTTTCAGAAGCACATTGTTACCATTTTGAAATTCTATTTATTTTCATTAAAAATTCACATAAAATCTTTGACAATCAGAGGCTGCTTTAAACCTATCTCGGATCTCTTTTTCATTTCCTTCTATTTCACGGATCATATCAATTCCATGTAGCTTTTCTTATCAAACTTAATCCAATAATATGTGGTTTCACATTTGTAGCTATACAGAATCTTATATAGTGCCACTTAAATACTTAGCTAAAAACTATTATAACATATAGTTTTGACTAACCGCAATTATATCTTTTCTGTTTGCATTCAAATTCTAAAATACATGTTTTGATCAAGAATCTGAATAACACACTCAAACTGACCATCAGTCGGAGAGTAAAAAAGTGGTATCAAAGATTTGTAACCGCTTACCCTAAACTTCTTACCATTTATTCCGGGATCAAGAAGTGAACCATAAATTGTAGATTTCTAACGAATATATTAAAGACTGACATTCCAAATAGCTTGACAATTTCAGGAACTTATACCTCATTTCCGTTCCAACATCATCACTAGCTATAACAATTCTAAGGGTACTTGATGTTCGGTTTAACCTGTTGACAAATCAAACATCTGGATAGAAAGTTAGAAATCTCACGTTTCGTACTCGACCATCAATACATTTGTCTCAAAGCACTGTACATTTTATTTTTCCGCAAAGGAACAAACAAGCTACCTCTGAGAGCTTTGTGCAAAAATTTTCCGTATAAGTTCCGGATTCTTTGGCACACAATTTCTACCTTGGAAAATTAAACAGTCATCAAGTCTTACCTGAAATTTAGAATCAGAAGTCGACTCACACTGTACTCGTTTAGTTTACCACTAACTATCACATTCCTGAGGTTCTTAATCTTGCAAAGAAAACATTACTTTAGCTTCTAATTTAACTATATTTAGACCGCCGTCAAATAAGATTAATCATGTATCCAATACTCACAAAATAATCAAAGGTTTTCCATTCAAGCATTTGCAACTATATTTGCTTTCCCAAAGGTTAATCGATAACTGCTCACAATCTTTCAATAGTTCAAGCCATCTATGCTGTTTTAAATTCAGATTCTTCTGTGACATTAGATACTTTAAACTCTTAGGATCAGGAAACATATGACATTTCTCGTTGGACAACCGATGTCATCAAATTCTCAACACAGACATAAAAAGTGGTTGACTCTAAATCACCCGTCGGACAATTCTTTTCATGTGACTTTAACTGTCTGAAAGCATAAACAATCACTTTACATTCTTGTATTAAAACGCATTCCAATCCGTTCGATAGTATTGTTGAAAAATCACAAATTCCTTACTCAATTTAAACTGGACCAGAACTAGTGCTTCAATTAACAATACTTTTACTGTTTAAAACTTTGCTAACATGTATTAGACCATTTAAACTTCACAAATGCGATGACTTCATTAATCAGAACAACTTTAACTCATAATAACATCATTCAATTAGAAATAATCTAATAGACATATGTTTCTGTATCATGTCTCCTAGAACATGAATTCTTCATTCAAACT
Organism: Gossypium bickii; assembly: GCA_025503065.1. Lineage (NCBI taxonomy): Eukaryota > Viridiplantae > Streptophyta > Magnoliopsida > Malvales > Malvaceae > Gossypium > Gossypium bickii. Next base: position 97,888,876 of record CP106714.1, on the reverse strand, counting down.
GTTCATCTTTTTACCCATGAATGTACGAAATTTATTTCCATGCCTGAAAATAAACTTAAATGCATATAACTCAAAATACTTTTCAACTAAATAGCCAACTAGCTCAGATAAAAACAATCGAGTCGATCTCAAATATCAAATAATATCATATCAAAATACTCCCTTTTTCATGCTGTTAAAATAACTCAAACATACAATCTTTCAAAATTTCCTCACATGCTAGTTGTAACACCCTAAAATTTGGAATTTTATGTGTTGTATTATTTCTTGCGTTAAGCTAGTTAAATTACTAATTGTGTATGTTTTAAGGTCTTAAGAAGGCTCGGGGTTTAATTGGGCCTTAGTAAAAATTTGGTATTTTAGCACTTTAAGAAGATATAGTAAGTGGCCTCAATGCTTATGGAAATAAATGAGTAAATTGCTAGCAAAAAGGAGCTTATAGTAAAGGGGTTATAGCGCCACATGAAGGACTTTGAGGGAGGAGGTTCAAATCCCATATTGTGCAAATTTTGACTTTTTTTTTATTCTTTCCCTAAGTGTCGACCAAGATAGTATATAAGGCAAGGTGGACTTTTAATTTTGGCAAGGTGGCTAAAGAAATAAGGAAAGGATGAGGGTAGGGAAAGAAATCAAAAGAAAAGGCAAGTATAGGGAACATGTTGGCCTTTTTCAAGGGAGATGTTTTGGAAAGTTGTGGTTGGCCAAATTTTTGACCTTATTGTCATGTTATGGACGGTTTTGGTATTGGGAGAGGCAGCCGGATTTTCTTTGCCTTTTGGTAAAAACTTTGGTGCTTGTTTTGGCCAAAATTCCTTTAGTATCATTTTGTGTCATTTTTCTTTCTCTCCAAACTTCTTCTTCTCTTTGCCGAATCTTCAAGCCTTTAGTGAACATTTTTGTTTCTTCATTTCTTTCTTGTATGCCGAATGTACCAAACCATTGAGACCAAATCATTCCCACTTATCTTCTCTTGAAAACCGAAACTAATTAGCACCCCTTCTCTCCCTTTCTTTTCTTTTAATAATCTTTTCAATCCTTCTTCCACTTCTTAAAATCAAAATTTCATTTTGATCAAATTCTTTTCTTTTATTCATTCTTTCCATAGCCGAATCTAATAACAACTTGTCTCCTCACTATCTCTTTTTGCTTCGTGATTGGATACTAACTTCTTGTCGAATTGTATTCTAGAGGGAGGCCGAACATCATTCTAGCCTTAAGTTGAACGGTGAAATCGGATCCAATATTGATAAGGGACTAAATCGCTTGATCTATCGACTTGTGATCATACAATTTTAGTGACAAGCGATATCGAATCAAAAGGGAAAGCGTTTTGAGATCGCAAAAGGAGCGGATTAGCGATCCCTACTCCTAAGTTCAAATGAAGGGCAGTCTCGACGGTTCGGGATTTTCCACCAGATTGTGGACTGTCATCTGGGGAAAATCGACAAATCATGGTCATCCACTATTCCAAGGGTGTCGACGATCAAGAAGGCTTAGTGCTTACCAAAATCAGGTGTGTAATCTCACACCGTTTTTCGTGGGTTAAGATTGATATCATATTGGAAATAAACCGCTATGATTAAAATCGTAATATGTTGTAAACAGGGAAAATTGGCCTAAATTTCACTATTTTGATAAAATTGAAAAAATCGGTAATAACACTGTGAGAAATACAAAAACGCCCCCAAAGGGCCGAATTACAAAATTGCCTCTAATGGGCCGATTTGATATATTGCCTTAATTGGCCAATTTGATATAAATTGCCTTAATGGGCCGATTTGATATATATTGCCTTAATGGGCCGATTTGTTAGATTGCCTTAATGGGCCGATTTGATAGATTGCCTTAATAGGCTGATTTGCAAGTGTTACAATGGGCTGAATTTTTATAATGAACCTCTGAATTAATTATTGTTGTTATATTTGTAAATATCATGATTTGCTATGTATGATGCATTTACATGATTTTGCATGGGATGGGAAAATGTTGAAGAGAAGTGATTCTAGTGGCACTGCCACAAAAATGTTTGTTAATTTGATTCGATATGATTCTGGTGGCTTGTCCACAATTCAAATATATTATAAATGGCTAAATGCCTGCGATTGGTGTGTTTGGCGGGGTGGGTTGACTTGATCCCCACAGGTGTGATGGGTTGGTACGGGTGGTGTGTAGCGGATGGATTATTAGGTTGGTTTGGGTTGCATTACATTCATTTGATACATTATTATGAAAAAGGGGCTTAGGCTCGAAATATTGTTAAATGGGTTCAGGCCCAGTGAACGACGGTAAGAGGATTATACACTGAGTTCTAGTAACTCACTCTATTTTCTTAACCCTTGCAGGTAATGCTCAGTGACGTGGACTTGGGCTATGGATGACTTGGTGGGGGCCATACTTTAGAAACGCTTTTATTTGGACTTAGATTTCTCGTTTATTTTATTACTTTACTATTTTGGGTTAAATGTTGTAATAAGGCCTCTGGATTATTTTATTTTGCTTTAATTTGACGTTCCTATATTTTTGCTCAAACTACTTTAAATGGATTTTTTCTAAAACTTAAATAAAGATTTTCTAAAATGGATATACAAATGGATTTCATAATAAATTTACATAAGTATTTTTAACTCAGAAATTGTCTCAAAATTTTCATCAATGTTTTCAAAAGTCACGGTTTATAAAATCATTACTTCCAACTTATTGATTCATCAATCAATCTTCGAAGTTAGTAATATTTTGTCAAATATTTTTTTTGATTTTAACAAATCAATATCCATTTAGGTATGAACGAAAAGGTTTTAAATATATTTTTATCATGTGACATGTCAGACCAGGCCATAACGCATGGGCCAGGTTTGGGGTGTTACACTAGTCAAAGATCTTTACAACTACATTAGCTCAAGGCCATTACCAGTCGGCGAGTTCGACCTTATTTTGGGCATGGACTGGTTAGTGAAACACCTTGCGAACTTGGATTGTGCTGCAAAGCAGATGATACTAAGAACTTCGGAGGATAAGGAAGTGATGATGATAGGTGAAAGAAGAAACTATCTATCTAATGTGGTATCTACTTTAAAGGCAGAAAAGTTGGTGAGAAAGGGGTGTGGAGCATTCCTAGCTTTCATTAGTGCTTTGGGTGCTAAGGAATTGTCGGTGGAAAGTGTTAGAACGGTGAAAGAGTTTTCAGACGTCTTTCCCGAGGAGCTTCCAGGATTGCCTCTGGATCAGAAAGTAGAGTTTGGCATTGAGTTATTGCCAGGAACGGCTCCGGTGTCCATTGCTCCTTATACAATGGCGCCGAAAGAGTTAGCGGAGCTTAAAGCTCAAATTCAAGAGTTGTTGGATCACGGATTCATTCAACCGAATGTGTCACCGTAGGGAGCGCCAATCTTGTTCGTCAAGAAGAAGGATGGGTCGATGCATATGTGCATCGATTATTGGCAGTTGAATAAGTTGACAATCAATAACAGGTATCCGTTGCCGAGAATCATCGATCTGTTTGATCAACTGCGAGGAGCTTCGGTTTTCTCGAATATAGATTTGAGATCGGGTTATCACCAACTTAAGGTTAAGGAGGCGGATATTCATAAGACTGCGTTTCGAACTCGTTATGGGCATTATGAGTTCTTGGTGATGCCATTTGGGTTGACTAATGCACCAGCTGCATTTATGGACATGGTGAACCGGGTCTTCCAACCCTATTTAGATCGATTTGTGGTGGTGTTCATAGATGACATCTTGGTGTACTTGAAGAATGAAGAAGAGTATGATTCACATCTGCGGTTAGTATTGTAGATATTAAGGGAGAAGCAGCTTTATGCCAAATTCAGTAAGTGTGAATTTTGGCTGAAGGAAGTGACCTTTTTGGGGCATGTTGTGTCTGCCGAAGGAATTAGAGTTGATCCCTGGAAAGTCGAGGTAGTGTTGGATTGGAAACCACCAAAGTAAGTGGCCGAAATTCAGAGTTTTCTAGGGTTGGCTGGTTATTACGGGCGTTTCGTTGAAGGGTTTTCATTGATTGCTGCACCCCTAACTAAGCTGTTGCGCAAGGGAGTACCATTTGTGTGGTCACATCAGCTGCAAGAGAGCTTTGAGAAATTGAAGAAGATTCTGACAGAAGCGCTAGTATTGATTCAACCTGAGGCTAGAAAAGAGTTTATTGTTTACTGTGATGCGTCACACTTGGGATGTGTGTTGATGCAAGGAGGAAAAGTGGTGGCTTATGTATCTCGTCAATTAAGGCCGCACGAGGTGAACTATCCCACTCATGATTTGGAGTTAGCTGCAGTGGTGTTTGCTTTGAAGATTTGGAGACACTATCTGTACAGTGATAAGTCGATTATCTATATGGATCATAAGAGTCTAAAGTACTTCCTTACCCAGAAGGAGCTGAACTTAAGACAGCGCAGGTGGATAGAACTGTTGAAAGATTATGACTTCTCAATCGAGTATCATCCCGGAAAGGCTAATGTGGTGGCAGATGCGTTGAGTCATAAGGTGATATCAGATTTGAGAGTGATGTTCGCTCATCTCAGCCTGTATGACGATGGCAGTCTGCTAGCCGAACTTCAGGTGAAGCCTGCGTGGGTAAGTCAGATTAAGGAAAAGCAGTTATTAGATGAAAGGTTGTGTTCCTTACTTCAGCAAGTGGAAGGTGGTGTGATAGGGGATTTTGGATTGAATAGTGATGGAGTATTGTGTTTCCACGGAAGAATTTGTATGCCCAAAGATTCAGAATTGAGACAAATGATTCTGCGTGAGGCGCATATTAGCCCATATGCTATGCACCCCGGGGGAAATAAAATGTATCGAGACCTTCGTGAGCAGTACTGGTGGCCAGGGTTGAAACGGAAGGTTACTCATTTTGTGAGTAAGTGCTTAACATGTTAGCAGGTGAAGACAGAACATCAATTGCCGTCGGGATGGCTACAACCGGTGAAAATTCCATTATAGAAATGGGAAAGGATAACGATGGACTTTGTTAGTGGGTTACCCTTAATGCCTACTAAGAAGGATTCCGTTTGGGTAATAGTGGATCGGTTGACGAAGACTGCTATTTCCTACCTGTTCGTACGGATTACTCATTGCAGAAGTTGGCCAAGTTGTATGTAGCAGAGATCTTGAGGTTACATGGGGTACCAGTGTCTATTATTTCAGACAGGGACCCTAGGTTTACATCACGGTTTTAGAAAGCTTTACATAGAGCTTTGAGAACAAGGTTAAATTTCAGCACGGCATTTCAATCCAGCATCCAGATGGCACCCTACGAGGCGTTGTATGGTCGTAGGTGTCGTACTCCTACTTGTTGGGTGAAATGGGAGCGGCGATTATTGGGTCTGGTGATATATCGGAGATGGAGGAAAAAGTAAAGGTAATTCGGGCACGGTTAAAGGAAGCTTCAGATAGACAAAAATCGTATGCGGATCTGAAGCGTAAGGATATTGAGTTTATGATGGGTGATCAGGTCTTTCTAAAGGTCTCACCTTGGAAGAAGATCTTTAGATTTGGAAGGAAGGGCAAGTTGTGCCCTAGATTCATCGGGCCATACTGTGTATTGAAGCGTGTTGGGCCAGTGGCTTATCAGCTTGAGTTACCTTCGGAGTTGAGTCAGATACATAGTGTTTTTCATGTCTCAAAGTTAAGGCGTTATCGATCGGATCCGTCTCATATAGTACCGGTAGAAGAAGTTGAGTGAAGACCTGACTTGTCTTTTGAAGAGGAGCCAGTACAGATTTTAGATCGGGACGTTAAGGTGCTGAGAAGGAAGTCGGTACCATTAGTCAAAGTATTATGGCATAATCACGGATCGGAGGAAGCTACAAGGGAGCCTGAGGACGTGATTCGGCAACAATATCCTCACCTCTTTTAATCAGGTAAATTTCGAGGACGAAATTTTCTTTAAGGGGGTAGAATTGTAACATCCTAAAATTTGGAATTTTATGTGTTGCATTATTTCTTGCGTTACGCTAGTTAAATTACTAATTGTGTATGTTTTAAGGTCTTAAGAAGGCTCGGGGTTTAATTGGGCCTTAGTAAAAATTTGGTATTTTAGCACTTTAAGAAGATATAGTAAGTGGCCTCAATGCTTATGGAAATAAATGAGTAAATTGCTAGCAAAAAGAAGCTTATGGTAAAGGGGTTATGGCGCCACATGAAGGACTTTGAGGGAGGAGGTTCAAATCCCATATTGTGCAAATTTTGACTATTTTTTTATTCTTTCCCTAAGTGTCGGCTAAGATAGTATATAAGGCAAGGTGGACTTTTAATTTTGGCAAGGTGGCTAAAGAAATAAGGAAAGAATGAGGGTAGGGAAAGAAATCAAAAGAAAAGGCAAGTATAGGGAACTTGTTGACCTTTTTCAAGCGAGATGTTTTGGAAAGTTGTGGTTGGCCAAATTTTTGACCTTATTGTCATGTTATGGACGATTTTGGTATTGGGAGAGGTAGCTAAATTTTCGTTGTCTTTTGGTAAAAACTTTGGTGCTTGTTTTGGCCAAAATACCATTAGTATCATTTTGTGTCATTTTTCTTTCTCTCCAAACTTCTTCTTCTCTTTGCCGAATCTTCAAGCCTTTAGTGAACATTTTTGTTTCTTTATTTCTTTCTTGTATGCCGAATATACCAAACCATTGAGACCAAATCATTCCCACTTATCTTCTCTTGAAAACCGACACTAATTAGCACCCCTTCTCTCTCTTTCTTCTCTTTTAATAATCTTTTCAATCCTTCTTCCACTTCTTAAAATCAAATTTTCATTTTGATCAAATTCTTTTCTTTTATTCATTCTCTCCATAGCCGAATCTAATAACAACTTGTCTCCTCACTATCTCTTTTTGCTTCGTGATTGGATACTAACTTCTTGTCGAATTGTATTCTAGAGGGAGGCCGAACATTATTCTAGCCTTAAGTTGAATGGTGAAACCGGATCCAATATTGATAAGGGACTAAAGCGCTCAATCTATCGACTTGTGATCATACGATTTTAGTGACAAGCGATATCGAATCAAAAGGGAAAGCGTTTTGAGATCGCAAAAGGAGCGAATTAGCGATCCCTACTCCTAAATTCAAATGAAGGGCAGTATCGGTGGTTCGGGATTTTCCACCGGGTTGTGGACCGTCATCCGGGGAAAATCGACAAATCGTGGTCATCCACTATTCCAAGGGTGTCGACGATCAAGAAGGCTTAGTGCTTACCGAAATCAAGTGTGTAATCTCACACCATTTTTTGTGGGTTAAGATTGATATCATATTGGAAATAAATCGCTATGATTAAAATCGTAATATGTTGTAAACCGGGAAAATTGGCCTAAATTTCACTATTTTGATAAAATTGACAAAATCGGTAATAACACTGTGAGAATTACAAAAATGCCCCCAAAGGGCCGAATTACGAAATTGCCCCTAATGGGCGGATTTGATAGATTGCCTTAATGGGCCGATTTGATATATTACCTTAATGGGCCGATTTGATATATTGCCTTAATGGGCCAATTTGATATAAATTGCCTTAATGGGCCGATTTGATATATATTGCCTTAATGGGCCGATTTGTTATATTGCCTTAATGGGCCAATTTGATAGATTGCTTTAATGGGTTGATTTGCAAGTGTTACAATAGGCTAAATTTTTATAATGAACCTCTAAATTAATTATTGTTGTTATATTTGTTAATATCATGATTTGCTATGTATGATGCATTTACATGATTTTGCATGGGATGGGAAAATGTTGAAGAGAAGTGATTTTGGTGGCACTGCCACAAAAATGTTTGTTAATTTGATTCGATATGATTCTGGTGGCTTGTCCACAATTCAAATATATTATAAATGGCTAAATGCCTGCGATTGGTGTGTTTGGCGGGGTGGGTTGACTTGATCCCCACAGGTGTGATGGGTTGGTACAGGTGGTGTGTAGCGGATGGATTATTAGGTTGGTTTGGGTTGCATTACATTCATTTGATACATTATTATGAAAAAGGGGCTTAGGCCCGAAATATTGTTAAATGGGTTCAGGCCCAGTGAACGACGGTAAGGGGATTATACACTGAGTTCTAGTAACTCACCCCGTTTTCTTAACCCTAGCAGGTAATGCTCAGTAACGTGGACTTGGGCCATGGATGACTTGGTGGGGACCATACTTCAGAAACAGTTTTATTTGGACTTAGATTTCTCGTTTACTTTATTACTTTACTATTTTGGGTTAAATGTTGTAATAAGGCCTCTGGATTATTTTATTTTGCTTTATGTTTGACGTTCCTATATTTTTGCTCAAACTACTTTAAATGGAATTTTTCTAAAACTTAAATAAAGATTTTCTAAAATGGATATACAAATGGATTTCATAATAAATTTACATAAGCATTTTTAACTCGGAAATTTTCTCTCAAAATTTTCATCAATGTTTTCAAAAGTCACGGTTTATAAAATCATTACTTCCAACTTATTGATTCATCAATCAATCTTCGAAGTTAGTAATATTTTGTCAAATATTTTTTTGATTTTAACAAATCAATATCCATTTACGTACAAACAAAAAGGTTTTAAATATATTTTTCTCATGTGACATGTCAGATCCAGCCATAATGCATGGGCCGGGTTTGGGGTGTTACACTAGTCAAAGATCTTTACAACTACATTAGCTCAAGGAAACAAAATATCCTGATCGAACTCATTGACCTTAATCAAACTTACCTGAGAAAAGAAAACCATCGTACAATATGAGCTTGACCTTCCACTATCTATACATTTGCTGAATGTCAATTCCTTTCACGAAAATTAGAGAAATCCTGATACCAGAATCACCTCGTTCTTATAACCGAACCAGAAATACAACCATAATAGACATAGTTATCGCAAGCCAAAGAACATACTTTAAAGATGAGCCATGATTGATAATTTACGAAATAAGGATGATAAGAAAACAGAGATAAAGAAATCCAAGATGCAATATCATACTAGAAGTCTGAGAACATAACTCATAAGAAAATAATAAAGATCTTGATGATTCCTTAGAGAAAACTAGAAGAAAAACAATGCTTATACGTTCTGGGATAAATTGTAACAAAGATAATATATTTTCCAAATATATATATAAAACAAAACAACATCCAGTAGAAACAGAAGAATAGCCTCACATAAATTTTCACCATCAACTTTTATTCCAAACATAATAGAATAGAATCCCAAAGAGATAGATAAGAAATGCTGCTCATCAACCAACCAGACCAACAGTGCTTTCATCTAACATTATAATCAGCTAGCATTCTCATACAATAAGAATTTCTTCAAAAAAAAAATGAACAATCACATATATCTCTAAGGATAAATTAATATATAAAATACCCAGGAGAGATCATCATAATCTATTCAATTACAACTATTACACTCAGACATCTTTACGATTCAAATATAATTTCTCTAACAAATTCTGTCATCACTAATCTCGCATTATTCCATTCACTAACAAAAATCAATCCAGAAGAATTTCCAGCAAATACATACTTTAGACATCATACTTGAATGAGTCAATTAGCCGAGATTAACTTTTTCTTTAATCGTGACATCGCGAAATCTGAATGATCTTTAGAATAACCTGACATCTTTTCTAGAACTGTATTCACTCGCCAAACTATTCTTAACTCTGACGGCATTATTAGTTATTCCATTACTGAACTCTTTAGTCTCTTACTTGTGAGCTCATTCAACTTAATCTCGTGAAATTTCGTTATAAAATACCACATTGGTAAGGGGGTGAGGTCGTAAAGCCTCTAACTCGACTCTTATAAATACACACATATAACTAAGCATTCATCATCAACATAATATCTTCACAATCGTATAATTCACTTCAAGCTAATTAACATACATATTTATGTTACACGAACTTTCCGATTATCTTTATTCAAACAAGTGTTGTAACAGCCCGAATTTGGGTCTAGTCGGAACAGTGGTTTCGGGACCACAAATTTGAGGCAAATAAGTTTATTTTTATTATATTTTTATGATCTACAGTTTTATGAAACAATTTCGTGAAAATTTCGTTCAAAAATTTTGACATTTGGGCACTCAATTTAGTTAAAAGGACTAAATTACAAAAAGTGCAAAACTTGAATACTATATGTTAGAGGTGTCCAATTGCTATGAGATTTTAAATTGGAGGTCCTTAAATGGTAACTAGACCATTGGTTAAGTTGGTGGACAGAAATGGACATGGTTTGGTATGTTTCTAAAGTTTTTCATTAGGGGTATTTTAGTAATTTGGTTATTAAAAGAATTAAAAAGGCAAAATAAGCCAAAATTTCATTCATCTTATTTATGCTATGGTCGAATGTATCCAGAGAAGCCATAGCTAGGGTTTGGCCACTTCCAAGCTTTATTGTAAGTCCGTTCTTGCCCCATTTTTAATGCTCTTTACATTTTTAAAGTCGTTGTAACTCAATCTATCTATTTCTACCACTAATTTGACGAGATGTCAAAGTCTAAAATTTTACCCATGTTGAACATGTATGTATTTTGATGTTTGATGGTAGAAAATACATGTTTGTTTATTGTTAAATGACTTTTGCTAAGTGAATTTAGGTAAAAATATCAATAAGGACCTATTTGTAAAAGTTACAAAACATGTAGTAAAAGTGATTCGTGGCAATTTAGAATCTACTTCATATTATCAGAAAATGTATATGAATTTGAAACATCAGGATATGAAATTCTCGTTCAGCGATAGCATGCTTCTAAAGTATTGCCTTGGAAAAAGATTCAAAATGTGTTTTGTGTATCTATGTTGCGATGGTATCGATTCGACTCTTTCAGTATGAATTCTCCGATAAGGATTAAGATTCAGCCGATATGTTGTATAACAAAGAATTGATCGAAATTTTGACATGAGAGATTAAAAAGTTGGGAAATAAAAGGATAACCTTCGTGAGGGTTTTTTGGCAATGTCACGAGCTAGAGGTGTTTATGTGAAAATCAAATTTATATTCCGGTAAGATTTTTGGGGACGAAAATCCCTAAAGGGGGAGTTATAGTAGCCCGATTTTGGCTCTAGTCGGAACAGTGGTTTTGGGACCACATATCCGACGCAGAGAAATTTATTTTTATTATATTTTTATGGTCTATAGTTTTATGAAATAATTTTGTGAAAATTTCATTCGAAAATTTTGACGTTTGGGCACTCAATTTAGTTAAAATGACTAAATCACAAAAAAGTGCAAAACTTGAATTCTATATGTTAGAGGTGTTTGATTTCTTTGATGTTTTAAATTGGAGGTCCTTAAATGGTAATTAGACCATTGGTTAAGTTGGTGGACAAAAATGGACATGGTTTGGTATGTTTCTAAAGTTTTTCATTAAGGGCATTTTAGTAATTTGGTTATTAAAAGAATTAAAAAGGCAAAATAAGCCAAAGTTTCATTCATTTTCTTCATGCTATGGCCGAATGTCTCAAGAGAAGCCATAGCTAGGATTTGGCCACTTCCAAGCTTGATTGTAAGTCCGTCCTTACCCCGTTTTTAATGCTCTTTACATTTTTGAAGTCGTTGTAACTCGATCTATCTATTTCTACCACCAATTTGAAGAGATGTCAAAGTCTAAAATTTTATCCATGTTGAACATGTATGTATTTTGATGTTTGATGGTGGAAAATGCATGTTTGTTGATTGTTAAACGACTTTTGCTAAGTGAATTTCGGTAAAAATGTCAATAAGGACGTATTTGTAAAAGTTATAAAACATGTAGTAAAAGTGATTTGTGGTAGTTTAGAATCCACTTCAGATTGCCAGAAAACGTATGTGAATTTGAAACATCAGGATATGAAATTCTCGTTTAGTGATAGCATGCTTCTGAAAGTATTGCCTTGGAAAAAGAAATGTGTTTTGTGTATCTATGTTGCGATGGTATCGATTGGACTATTTGAGCATGAATTCTCCAATAAGGATTAAGATTCAGCCGATATGTTGTATAACGAAGAATCGATTGGAATTTTGACATGAAAGATTAAAAAGTAGGGAAATAAAAGTATAACCTTGGTGAAGGTTCTTTGGCAGTGTCACAAGATAGAAGAGTTTATGTGGAAATCAAATTTATATTCCGGTAAGAATTTCGGGGACGAAAATCCCTAAAGGGGGAGTTGTAGTAGCCAAATTTTGGGTCTAGTCAGAACAGTAGTTTTGGGACCACAAATCTGATGCAGAGAAATTTATTTTTATTATATTTTTATGGTCTATAGTTTTATGAAATGATTTCTTGAAAATTTCATTCGAAAATTTTGACGTTTGGGCACTCAATTTAGTTAAAAGGACTAAAGTGCAAAAAAGTGCAAAACTTGAATTCTATATGTTAGAGGTGTTTGATTGCTATGATATTTTAAATTGGAGGTCCTTAAATGGTAATTAGACCATTGGTTAAGTTGGTGGACAAAAATGGACATGGTTTGGTATGTTTCTAAAGTTTTTCATTAAGGGCATTTTAGTAATTTGGTTATTAAAAGAATTAAAAAGGCAAAATAAGCCAAAGTTTCATTCATTTTCTTCATGCTATGGCCGAATGTCTCAAGAGAAGCCATAGCTAGGGTTTGGCCACTTCCAAGCTTGATTGTAAGTCTGTCCTTACTCCGTTTTTAATGCTCTTTACATTTTTGAAGTCGTTGTAACTCGATCTTTCTATTTCTACCACTAATTTGAAGAGATGTCGAAGTCTAAAATTTTACCCATGTTGAACATGTATGTATTTTGATGTTTGATGGTGGAAAATGCATGTTTGTTGATTGTTAAACGACTTTTGCTAAGTGAATTTCGGTAAAAATGTCAATAAGGACCTATTTGTAAAAGTTATAAAACATGTGCCTATTTGTAAAAGTTATAAAACATGTAGTAAAAGTGATTTGTGGCAGTTTAGAATCCACTTCAGATAGTCAGAAAATGTATGTGAATTTGAAACATCAGGATATGAAATTCTCGTTTAGTGATAGCATGCTTCCGAAAGTATTGCCTTGGAAAAAGAAATGTGTTTTGTATATCTATGTTGCGATGGTATCGATTGGACTATTTGAGCATGAATTCTCCAATAAGGATTAAGATTCAGCCGATATGTTGTATAACGAAGAATCGATTGGAATTTTGACATGAAAGATGAAAAAGTAGGGAAATAAAAGCATAACCTTGGTGAAGGTTCTTTGGCAGTGTCACAAGATAGAAGAGTTTATGTGGAAATCAAATTTATATTCCAGTAAGAATTTCGGGGACGAAAATCCCTAAAGGGGGGAGTTATAGTAGCCAGATTTTGGGTCTAGTAGGAACAGTGGTTTTGGGACCACAAATCCGATGCAAAGAAATTTATTCTTATTATATTTTTATGGTCTATAGTTTTATGAAATGATTTCGTGAAAATTTCATTCGAAAATTTTGACGTTTGGGCACTCAATTTAGTTAAAAGGACTAAATTGCAAAAAAAAAGTGCAAAACTTGAGTTCTATATGTTAGAGGTGTTTGATTGCTATGATATTTTAAATTGGAGGTCCTTAAATGGTAATTAGACCATTGGTTAAGTTGGTGGACAAAAATGGACATGGTTTGGTATGTTTCTAAAGTTTCTCATTAGGGGCATTTTAGTAATTTGGTTATTAAAAGAATTAAAAAAGGCAAAATAAGCCAAAGTTTCATTCATCTTCTTCATGCCCTGGCCGAATGTCTCAAGAGAAGCCATAACTAGGGTTTGGCCACTTCCAAGCTTGATTGTAAGTCCGTCCTTGCTCAGTTTTTAATGCTCTTTACATTTTTAAAGTCGTTGTAACTCGATCTATCTATTTCTACCACTAATTTGAAGAGATGTCAAAGTCTAAAATTTTATCCATGTTGAACATGTATGTATTTTGATGTTTGATGGTAGAAAATGCATGTTTGTTGATTGTTAAACGACTTTTGCTAAGTGAATTTCAGTAAAAATGTCAATAAGGACCTATTTGTAAAAGTTATAAAACATGTAGTAAAAGTGATTTGTGGCAGTTTAGAATCCACTTCAGATTGTCAAAAAATGTATGTGAATTTGAAACATCAGGATATGAAATTCCTGTTCAGCGATAGCATGCTTCCGAAAGTATTGCCTTGGAAAAAGATTCAAAATGTGTTTTGTGTATCTATGTTGCGATGGTATTGATTGGACTCTTTGAGTATGAATTCTCCGATAAGGATTAAGATTCAGCCGATATGTTGTATAACGATGAATCGATTGGAATTTTGACATGAAAGATTAAAAAGTAGGGAGATAAAAGCATAACCTTAGTAGGGTTCTTTGGCAGTGTCACGAGATAGAAGAGTTTATGTGGAAATCAAATTTATATTCCGGTAAGATTTTCGGGGACGAAAATCCCTAAAGGGGGAGTTGTAGCAGCCCGATTTTGGCTTTAGTCAGAACAGTGGTTTTGGGACCACAAATCTGACGCAGAAAAATTTATTTTTATTATATTTTTATGGTCTATAGTTTTATGAAATGATTTTGTGAAAATTTCGTTCAAAAATTTTGACGTTTGGGCACTCAATTTAGTTAAAAGGACTAAAGTGCAAAAAAGTGCAAAACTTGAATTCTATATGTTAGAGGTGCTATGATATTTTAAATTGGAGGTCCTTAAATGGTAATTAGACCATTGGTTAAGTTGGTGGAAAAAATGGACATGGTTTGGTATGTTTATAAAGTTTTTCATTAAGGGCATTTTAGTAATTTGGTTATTAAAAGAATTAAAAAGGCAAAATAAGCCAAAATTTCATTCATCTTCTTCATGCTATGGCCGAATGTCTCCAAAGAAGCCATAGCTAGGGTTTGGCCACTTTCAAGCTTGATTGTAAGTCCGTTATTGCCCCGTTTTTAATGCTCTTTACATTTTTAAAGTCGTTGTAACTCGATCTATCTATTTCTACCACTAATTTGAAAAGATGTCAAAGTCTAAAATTTTACCCATGTTGAACATGTATGTATTTTGATGTTTGATGGTAGAGAATGCATGTTTGTTGATTGTGAAATGACTTTTTGCTAAGTGAATTTCGGTAAAAATGTCAATGATGACCTATTTGTAAAAGTTATAAAACATGTAGTAAAAGTGATTCGTGACAGTTTAGAATCCACTTCAGATTTTCAGAAAACGTATGTGAATTTGAAACATCAGGATATGAAATTCTCATTCAACTATAGCATGCTTCTGAAAGTATTGTAATATCCCAAAATAGGGGTTACGAGTTTGGAAAATTGTAAGGGAGGTGCCAAATTTAATTCAACCTCTTCCTTTTTGTTCCTTGTTTTCCCTTCAACCTCAAATCCATGCTTATTCCCGTTGAGGCCGAGTCTTCAAGGGTAAGTAATATTTTTCTACTCTAGTAATAAATTTTAGTTCTTTTCAATAAGGATGTCAAAATCAAGGGTAGGCCTTGATTTCTAGGGTTGGCCGAATGTATATGGTGGTATAACGATGTGTTCTCTTGCATATGCCAACGTGAAGGTACATCAAGTAAGCAAGTAGGTAGTTTCGGCCTAAGGCCATGTGTTTAGTACTCTTGTGTTGGCCAACCCTAATAAGTTGTTAATAGAGTTTTTGTCAACACTAAAAGAAAGCGATAGTTTCGGATCTTTAGCAAAGTCAAGCGGCTTTTGATTCTCGGCCATAGGCCATACTTTGGATTTAGTGATAACGAATGTTGAGCTTGGCTTTAGAGATGGCCGAATATGTATAAGATCATAATGATGTATTCTTTTTACTGTGTGTAGCAAGTATTGAGGAGCACAAATGACTCTTTGGGGAATTGAAGTGCTCAAGGTATGTGGTTGTGCTATTCGGCCTAAGGCCATGATATTGATACAGTGTGACCGATTTCGGTTATGTGTTCTAGGAGCAAATCGATAGAAATAACGGAAGCTTTCGGGATTTTAGTTGATATTAAGAGTCGATAAATCGAATCTCGTTATAGTCAAAAAGCGTAGTTATCGCCTTTGTTCTTTTGTTGTTATTATACGTGTTGTGTGTATTATTTCATGTAAAAGTATGTATATTGAGCATGTTAATTGAAATAAAAGCTATGATGATGGATAATCGTGGTGGGTGATTAAATAACCAGGTTAGTGATTACTGTATTAACCTTTCGATTATAAATGATTATCGATGAGTGTAAAATAATGTGATGACATGTGATGTGTATTATTTTGAATAGTATGTGCCATGGAATTATATGTATGGACTATGTGAATATGGGCTTTGAAATTGTATATTTATGTGTATGGACTATGTGAATATGGGCTTTGTAATTGTATATTTTATGTATGGACTATGTGGATATGGGCTTTGAAATTGTATAATTATGAGTATGTACTCTGTGCATATGGGCCAAGCCCATTCGTGAGGACATGTGTATTAACTATGCTGCTTGAGTCTTAGTGACTCACTCTATTTTATTAAACCCTTTCAGGTGACATAAAGCTTGGACCGGGTCGGAGAGGATACAAAGGTGGCCATGAGGAAATGGATTTTTATGAAAAGAGACGTTTTATTTGATTGATTAAATATTTATATTTTTCCGTATTTTGATTAAGTGTGTATTGTAATAAGGCCCACTAAAGTGTTTCAGTTCATTTGTTAAGTATCGATACTATTATGCCCTATTATGGAAGGATGATTAAAGATTGATTTCAAATGGTTTTATTTTCTCAATAAAGCTTTAAACCGATATGTTTATAACAAACTCCGATTTTTATTTAGAATATTACAAGTCAAGAAAATGTTTTATTAAAGGAAACAAATTTTTAAACGGTTTATCTCTTAAGTAAGAATGTTTTTCGAAAGTGTTTCGCAGTGACATTCCAAATTCGGTCGGATTAAATGGGTCGAGTTTGGGGTGTTACAAGTATTGCCTTGGAAAAAGATTCAAAATGTGTTTTGTGTATCTATGTTGCGATGGTATCGATTGGACTCTTTGAGTATGAATTCTCCAATAAGGATTAAGATTCATCCGATATGTTGTATAATGAAGAGTCGATCGGAATTTTGACATGAGAGATTAAAAAGTTGGGAAATAAAAGCATAACCTTAATGTGGGTTCTTTGGCAGTGTCACGAGATAGAGGAGTTTATGTGGAAATAAAATTATATTCTGGTAAGATTTTCAGGGACGAAAATCCCTAAAGGGGGGAGTTGTAAAAGCTCGATTTTGGGTCTAGTTGGAACAATGGTTTCGAGACCACAAATGTGACGTAGAGAAATTTATTTTTATTATATTTTTATGATCTATAGTTTTATGAAATGATTTCGTGAAAATTTCGTTCAAAAATTTTGACGTTTGGGCACTCAATTTAGTTAAATGGACTAAATTGCAAAAAGTGCAAAACTTGAATTCTATATGTTAGAGGTGTCCAATTGCTATGAGATTTTAAATTAGAGGTCCGTAAATGGTAATTAGACCATTGGTTAAGTTGGTGGACAAAAATGGAAATGGTTTGGTATGTTTCTAAAGTTTTTCATTAAGGGCATTTCAATAATTTGGTTATTAAAAGAATTAAAAAGGCAAAATAAGCCAAAATTTCATTCATCTTCTTCATGCTATGGCTGAATGTCTCAAGAGAAGCCATAGCAAGGGTTTGGCCACTTCCAAGCTTGATTGTAAGTCTGTTCTTGTCCCGTTTTTAATGATCTTTACATTTTTAAAGTCGTTGTAACTCGATCTATCTATTTCTACCACTAATTTGAATTGATGTCAAAGTCTAAAATTTTACCCCTATTGAACATATATGTATTTTGATGTTTGATGGTAGAAAATGCATGTTTGTTGATTGTTAAACGACTTTTGCTAAGTGAATTTCGGTAAAAATGTCAATAAGGACTTATTTGTAAAAGTCTATAAAATGAGTAGAAAAGTGTGATTAAATGAGAAATGTGGGCTGATATGAGTATAAATGGTTCCGCTAGGCCTGGGTTTTTAAGAAATTGAATGAAATTCATTTTATGAGCCTAGGGACTAAAATATAAAAATGTCAAACTTTAGGGGTAAAAATGTAATTTTTCCATAATGAAATTTTGGGCTAATTTGAATAGTATAATGATTGAATAAGTTAAATGTGATATTATAGATCGAGAAAAATGAGGTTCGGAGTTAAAACGGGAGAAAAATGAGTATTTGACGATTTAGTCATTTTTGCCGTTTTTATGCCGTGGTAAGTTAGTATGTTTAATAAGCATTAAATTATATGTGTATAAATGCTTAATAGATATAATTGTGGTAAATGCTACATTATTGAAATGAAACGTGAATGCTATTGAGTATTATACTACGGAAATGACCGGCGGAGATTCGATACAGCGAAAGTCCCGGTTGAACATTAGGAATAGATAGGATACAAATGTCATGGCATTAGGGTTACTGTGGTTACGTGTAAGACCATATCTGGGATATGGCATCAATATGAGACTTAGTGTAAGACCATATCTGGGATATGGCATCGATATGAGACTTCGTGTAAGACCATAGCTGGGCTATTGGCATTGATACGAGATTACATGTAAGACCATATCCATGATATGGCATTGGTACGGTACTGTATGTACGAGATTCCTGAGTATCCTTTAGTATTCCAAATGGTTCAACGGGAAATTCAACGAGTATGTCAAAGAAGAGAAAGAGTGTGTAAGTAATTACGAATCGGTACAGGTATGTACGTAAAGTTTAAAAGCATGGACTTCATGAAATTGTGAGTTCATGATTTCCACGAGAATGATTTTGTGAAAACCTTGTGCTTATTAGTCTATACTTGTGATGTATGAAATTCATGATAAATTTGGTTAACGATTACGTGATTGGCTTTCGGGCCAAATTGAGTTATGATATAGCATGTTTTATTCATGCAAATTGTGATTTATCGAATATGAGAAAATGGGAAGATAAGAACTTAGGCAATTGAAAGATGTTAAAGTATATGCTTGAAATGTAAATACTCATAATTAATGTGTATGTTTACTATGAGGTTTGAAATGATTTGATATTTGCTATAATATGATACAAAGGAGAGATTTTGGTTGTTAAGCTAATGCCAAGATAGGTTAAATTATATTTATAAGTTGATAGAGTAAATATTATGATTGAATAAGAATTATAACTGTGAGATTTATAGTAATTTGTGTTATCTTGTGTTTAAATTGTTGGACTGGATAAAAGATTTATAAGAGTTGCTTATTATTTTCGTACGGACTTACTAAGCTATATATATAGCTTACCCCCTTCCTTTCCAATGTCTTATAAGTTATTGAGCTAGCTTTGGTTGGAAATCGCCGGAGATCCTATCATACTATCAAGCCGTCATTTTGGGTATAAATGAATTCATGTATTTTAAGTCTATGGCATGTATAGGGACTAGGTCAATTTTTTATACGTGTCGTGATTAATTTGGCCATATGTGTTGCTTGAAATTGTTAATGCTTCATTTTATAAATAGCCATGAATGATGGCTTAGGTTGATCATAAGTTTATTCATATGTTAATGCCCTCTTGTGAATGTGAAATTAGTGTAACATCCCAAAAATTAGGGGCTGTAATTTTGCTTAAAATTCAAGTTGTGCTTGAATGACTAGCTATTTGAGTGTATTTGGTGGTTCTAAGGAGGCCTGGGTTCGAGTCTGAGCTTTGGAAAAATTTTAGTTTTTGGCCCTTAAGAGGAGAGGGCTGTTTGCAGTAGGACTTAAGTATATTTGTGAGTGTTTAAGTGACACAAGTTGAGCATGGACCTGGTGGGTGTGGCGTCACTGGGATAATAAGGGGGAGTGGAGTTTGAATCCCTTGGCAAGCAAATGAGGGCATTTATTTTATGCCTTGGGAGTGGAAGAAGTAGATTTTGGATCAAACTCTACAAGGGAGGTTGAGGACTTGGTCAAATAATTCAAACAAAAGGTGGAGAGCAACTCTAGGAGATTTCGGTGGACAAAATCAGGGAAGTGATGTGTGTGGGAATGTTGGGCGAATTTGGGAGTGTGGCTAAGTGAGAAATTCAGCTAGAGGGGGGTCATTGGGAGCATTTTCAGCAACCTTGAGTGTAGTAGAAACCAAAAATTCCTTTGTGCTTTTCTACTTCTCTTTTTGTCCATTTCGGGTTTTCTTTCTGAAGTGACGTCTCAAGCAACTTAGTTACCATTCGGGTTTTTCATTTCGTGCATTATTTCCCCAACTGCTGCCCACTCCCTGCCTACACTTCTTTTCTTCTTTTAGGTTCTTAGGCCGAATTCAACGTCCTCTTTTCCTCTCATCTTTCTTCCTTGGTTCTCTTCAAGTAGCCGAACCTATCTTCTTCATTGTCCTCAAAGTTTTTCTACTGTCCTTTAAGTTGAGTAAACTGAGATCATTCTCTTCTTATCCTTCTCTTATAGTCACATCTCTGGGGCCATACTCAAGGAAACCTGTCTTGCCAAATTTGAGGAGTAAGTATATTGGCTTTCTTTCAATTATTTTCGTGGTGAGTATCATTCTTGTCTATAATGCCGAATCTTCCCCACCTTCTGTAGTCTGATGTTGGTTGGTATGTAGGTTCACTCAAAGTGTAGGAAGGGACAAGCGTTCGGAAGCAATCGATTCGTACTCTTAGCCTTGATCAAGTAAGCACTGTCGCTTTGTATTTTTCAAGGGTGGGTTTTAACCACCTGTTTATTCTATCTCTTTTAGTAAGGAGTGGGTTGTAGTGCAGAGTCCATTTAAGGGTTCGTAATCTTCGTTGACTTTTGGAGAACTTAGCAAAACTTGGTTAATCAAGGTGTGATCGATGCTAAGAGATTCGCGGCACGTTTCGTAATCAAGGTGTGTAATCGTACACCTATTACCATACTATTCAAACACCGGATATTGTTGTGTTCACATCTGTGCTACTGTATATCGATAAAAGCCAAAAAGCCGTATTTCCGGCATCTGAAGGCCCTCGAGTGTGTGAACGCTCATAGGGAAAAATCAATCCACAATTGTTGGCATTAGATCGTGGAGGCCGCCCCGAGCATTTCGTTGGGTTTAGGTAGTAATGGGCCTTATTGGGCCAAAGTGGGCCAATGGGCTAACGGGCCCACAGGGGCGAAATCCATGGTTAGTGCCGAATAATTTATGTGGTTGCGAGGTTCACAGAATTGTGACCGAAAATAGGCTGACTGGGCCACACGAGCATGTGGGCCCGCTTGGGCCAGAAATTGGGCTTAGGCCCAAAAGCATCATTTTGACCAGAAAGGGTATCTGTGTCGCTCGAAGCGACAGTAGGCCTCTAGAAAGGCCAATAGATGTCTAAACTATTGAAATACCCTCGATGGGTAAAATTACTAAAATACCCTCGATGGGTAAAATTACTAAAATACCCCCGAGGGGTGATTGACCGATTTACCCCCAACCGACCAAATGACTGTTATACCCTTAGTAGTTGTAACACCCTTAACCCAAAACCGTCGCCAGAATAGGGTTAAGAGATATTACCTAACAATCAGAACATTTAATATCAAGAATTTACGACACAAAGCCAATATCTTCAAACACTCCCATTTACAAACATGTTGTCCCTTATCAAGGTCTATGAGACCAATTTCATATGCTAAAGATGGGTCGGGACTAAACCGAAACACATGCCAAATTTCATGAAAAGTTAAAACTTTTCTAAAATTCAAGGGAGACATGCCCGTGGGAGGAGACCGTGTTCCCTCTACGGCTACTGAACACCCCCGTGTGTCCTCCCCGTGGTCATATACTGACTATCCCACCACGGCCACCAAGCACGCTCGTGTGCCATGGCTGTGTACCTTTAGCTAGCTACTGACTTATACACCACGGCTAACTGACACCCCCGTGTTAAGGCTGTGTGCTATTGAGCTGCATTCTGCCAATTCACCCACAGTCTATAGGCACGCCCGTGTGCCCTGACCGTGTGACATTATAGGCCATTTAATGCCACCCACTTTGGGTCAAACCTACAAGCAACACAAACCAAAACATATCATGCACATAAGGCAACCAAAAACTTACCAAAATGACCATTCAATCTATGCATTCAATTCCCATTCCAACCATAACAAAATCAATACCAAAACTTATCTCATCACAAGCATAATACATTCGATACTAAACATCATTCCTTCTCAATTTCATTAACTCATACTAGCATTTTACCAACACAAAGTTACCACTCATAAGTCATCTTCTCAACCCACAAACCATACCAAAAGATTGCATCACATACCAAGTTCATTCATAATAAAACTAGCACATATCTAGCCACCTCTCATGGCTACTTACAAACTAACAAACATGATTCAAATGACCTGCCTATATATGCCATATTTTAACTATGTACATCTTTCCAAAATACACCAAAATAGATTGCCGATAGTGTGTCTGAGATGCTGACAATACCCCAATCTGAGCTAGCTTTACTGACACTGCAAAGCAGAGAAACAAATCACACAGTAAGCTTTCTAAAGCTTAGTAAGTTCGTAACAAAATACATTATAACAAACATGTCATCACATAGATTAGTTCTCTTTTATCCATACCATATCTTCCATAGCCAAAATACTCATTCATCAATCTAAAGCTTTATCAATAAATTCATCAACCACAAAGGTTCAAGACATACCTTGGCTAACACATAGTTTTCAATTTTCAAGCTACTCAATGCTTGAAATTACTTGTTGAACATCATTTGATATTCATTCAACTTAATCGCACACTCAGTGCTTAATACACGGTCGATACATATTAGTCATCGCACACTTAGTGCCCAAATCTCTCAACCGACTTATCTCGATAACGCACACTCAGTGCCAATTCAATAAACCGAAGCTTTTATAACATCACACACACAGTGCTATTCATTCCTGTTTCGATTTTAATATCGCACACTTAGTGCCCTTAACATAAACTTGCACATAGCATCTCAATTTCATACACATATACACATTCATTTCATAATACAAAATCATATGTTAACAACAAGTATTATATCCGAACTTACCTCGGACGTCGACTATCAATACGGTCGATTAATCGAGCACTTTATCTTTGCCTCGATCTCGATCCAAACCTCTTCTCTCTTGGTCTATACACATTTAAATTCAATTCATCTTGGTCTATACACATTTAAATTCAATTCATTCAATCACTATTTCATTCAATTTAGTCCACATCACACATTTAGGGCATTTTGCATAATAGCCCTCATAGTTTCACATTTCGACACTTTAGTCCCTAATTCACAAAATCATCAAATTCACCAAATTCCACCTAGCACAAGCTTAGTCGAATTTTACTAATATCTATACAAATCCATACATTTCATTTATTTCACATTTTAGTCTCTCAATTTCTCATTTTCTCAATTAAGCCCAAAATACTCAATTTCATCAAAAATCCCAATACAGATTATGTTAACCCAACACCAAGTTTTCATATTTCATTATCAACTAGCACTTAGCTCAAGCATTCATCAATGGCTCATCATAAAAAACATCATCAATTCATGAAATTACAACATGGGTTAGCTAGAGCACAAAGCAACGATTATAAAAACGTAGAAATTATCAAAAATCGAACATAAAACACTTACTAATTGAAGCTTAATGTGGCCGAATGTTTCAAAGCCTTAAACCCTTTATTTTCTTTCTTTTGCAAATGGTGGAAGAAGATGAACACACCCACCTACTCTTGATTTTTGTTTTATTAACATATATGTTATTATTATGCCATTTACTAAATTAACCTTTATATCAATAAATAAAACATTTAAACATCAAGGTCACACTTGTCCATTGCCATCCACTATCATATTTATGGCATAATTGCCTCATAAGTCCTCCACAATATAAAGACATCAACACTTAGGTACTTATAAATCAGCACACAGCTTTTACTCTTTACGCGATTTAGTCCTTTCTTTTAATTCAACACACAAACGATCAAATTATCACCCAGAATTTTCACACAGACTATGTCACATATCATTCACACAGAAAATATCATTAAAATATTTTTATGACCTCAAATTTGTGGTCTCGAACCACTGTTTCAACTAGGGTATAAACTGGGCTGTTACAGTAGTAGTATCAACGATGTATGTGTAATAATTGTATGATTGATTATGATTGTGATGCACTGCATACATGGGTTAGTTACGACATGACTTACTGTATTGGGTTAGGTTTTTCTGATTTAGAGGAAGTACTGTTATAGTGGCATCGCCATGTATTCTGATTCTAGTGGCTCAGCCACGTATATTGTTATTAGCAGTTTCGCTACATTGTTGTTAGCAGCTAGGCTGTGTTATTAGTGAGCTGGCAGGGTGGGTCGACTTGGTCCCCACATGATGAGCTGGTTGGTATGGGTGGTGTGTTGGCTGGGTGGGTCGACTTGGTCCCTACATGGTGAGATGGTTGATACGGGTGGTGTGATGGCTGCAAAGGGTCGGGTTACATGTCCGTTTGCATCGATATGATTTAGGACTTAGGCCCAGACTGTTACTGAATAGGGCTTAGGCCCATACTAATACCGTATGGGCTTGGGCCCAGACTGTAACCATAATAGGGGATTACACACTGAGTTCTCGTAACTCACCCTTTTCTTTAACTGTGCAGGTAATCCCCAACCTTAGATGATTTGGAGCTGCGAGGGACTTGGAGATGGCCACACGTCTGATTTGCTTTAAAGTTAAACTTCGGGACTTTATTTTATTTTATTTTAACTTGTTGGGTTAATAATTTTGTAATAAGGCCATTTGGGTTTTTTAACTTTTATTTGGTGTTTCTTTAAATTTCAACCTGATAGTCTATTAAACATGGGTTTTAGAACAATAACTACTGTTTTAGAATATCACGTATCCGCAACTGTTTTGAATTAAACTTCCTCAACAAACAAGGTTTTTAAAAATCATAATATTTTGTGAGAGAATGTATTTGAGTAAATCGTGTTTTAAAAAGTAAGCAACGAAATCTGAAGTTTTAAATGGTAGAAAGTTTTAAATTGTAAGAAGGGTTTCCAATGAAAGCATAGTTTTCAAACAACACTTTGATGTGACACGTTAGATCCGGTCATAACGTCTAGGCCGGGTTTAGGGTGTTACATTTAGTATGTTTTTAATGGGCTAAGTTCGATGTTTTAAGCATGATAAATGATGGTAAAAGAATGACACATTATTGTTTTGTTTGTGATTGTTTGGTTGCATTTATATGCTTGAATTTGTGCCATGTGATGTTGTGTAGATGCGTGCAAGTAAGGGTGGAAAAATGCCTTGTTTTCGTCCACACTAGTAGAAACACGGTCGTGTGTCTAGACCGTGTGTGACACACAGTCTGCCCTACAGGTATGTGTTCCGGCCGCCTTAATTGTTGCAAAACAGAATGTCCAGAATTGAGCACACGGGCAGAGACACGGGCGTGTGTCTCCGCCATGTGTGCTACACGGCCTAGTACGAGAGCGTGTGGCATGACCATGTGGTACACATCAGAGAGCACCCCTAAATCGAACACGGTCTGAAGCACAGGCGTGTCCCAAGGTCACACGGGCGTGTCCCTTGGACTACATGGGCGTGTGAGCCCTGCATCTAGTAAAAATTTTCTAAGTTTTGTAAAAATTTCTAAAGTTCTCGGTTTAGTCCTGAACCGCTTCCAATACATGTTTTGGGCCTTGTAGGCTCATATAAGGGACTTTAGGATTGAATATGGATGGTTTTAATTTGGACGCAAATTTTATGACTCGAAATTATGTGATTGCTTGTGATGTGAGTCCAGTAATGCCTCGTACCCTGTTTCGGTGTTGAATATGGGTAATGGGTGTTACAAGTGTACTTAAACATACATTCCATAAATTTTGAGTAGGTTTACTTATGGCATTCACTTAATCAAACAAGTTAGGCACATAACATCATATGAATGCCAAACAAACATGGATGAGCTTATCACAATATAAACTTTCATTTCACTTCACCTTTCCATATTTCAAGAATAATTCCCATTGAACTATTGTAATTTTGATGGATACTCGGGTAGTATACTCAAGGTATGCATGTCAACAATCCATCAATTCATATTCAAAAATGCCATTTTGGCACATATTCATAGAGCACACTCTCGAGCCACATATGATATAACAGGATTGCCAGTCCAGGCTAAATCTTTTCAGTAACGTATGCTCTAAAAGGCTTACTCTGGATTACCTATCTGGGCTAAATCCATTTCATAACATATGCTCGAGAGGGCTTAATTTAGGATTACCCTTCCGGGCTAAATCATTTTTGCAACATTTAAAACATTTTACACGTTTTATAAAATCACCATAATCCATCGAAATACAATGTTCAACAGGAACAATGACATTTTATCCATATTTCCCAACTTATGGTTATTTCATTTTGTACATCATCACATACATATCATGAAATCTTATCATACCTTTCTAAGTTTCGAATCATTACAAACACATTTTCAAATATCTTAATATCCCTGTTAGCGTTTTCGAAAATAGCTCGGTTGGAAAGCATCTCTGCCTCAACAAAACAATTTCATCAGAGTTGGGAGAAATCACACTATCACTGGTAGTAATATAACATGTATAGCTAGACTCACATACACTACGTTAGTCTGAGAATCGACTAAACTGTAGCTCTGATACTACTAAATGTAATACCCTTTACCTGTATTCAACATCGGAACAGGGCTCGAGGCATTACTGGACTTATAACACAAGCATTCACACAATTTCGAGTCATAAATTTGCGTCCAAAATAAAATCATTCATATTCAATCATAAAGTCCCTTGTACAAGCCTATGAGGCCAAAAACACGCTTCGGAGGTGGTTTGCGACTAAACTGAGAACTTTAAAATTTTTTACAAAACATAGAAAATTTTTGCTAGATGTAGGGCTCACTCGCCCGTGAGCTCCAAGGGACACGCCCGTGCTTCAAAACTTCGATTTAGAGTGCTCTCTGACTTGTGCCACATGACCGTGCCACACGCCTGTGTGCTAGGCCACGTAGCACACACGGCTGAGACCGACGCCTGTTTCTTTGCCCATATGCTAAATTCTGGACATTCTGCTTCTAAAAATTTAGGTGTAGGGGCACACGGCCAGAACACATGCTCGTGGGGCAGACCGTGTGTCACACACGATCTAGACACATGCCAGTGTGGAAAAAAATAAGGCTATTTACCAAGCCATTTTGCCACTATCACTTCCGCACATCAACACAACATCACATGGCACAAATTCAAGCATATAAGAGCAACCAAACGACCGCAACCAAGGCAATAACATGTCATCCTCATGCCATTATTTATCATGCTTAGAACATCAACCTTTCCACACCAAATCATGCAAGATTCCAGATTCACAAATGACATTATTATATAAATATACTCATAACCAATATTAGCCAACTTCCATGGCTATATACGAAAATGAACCATAAACCATTATAAGCCAACACATCTGGCCAAATTAATAATGACACATATAACCAAAAGACCAAATCCCTATACCTGCCACAAACTCAAAATACTTGAATTCATCAATACCCAAAGTGATAGCTTGATAGTGTGATAGGATCTCCGATGATCTCCAATCTAAGCTAGCTCAATGACACTATAAAACACGGGAAAGGAAGGGGGGTAAGCTATATAGCTTATTAAGTTCACATGCAAATAATACAAAACATTATTCATACATTTGACATATAAATAAATTAACATATATCAACATAAATGTCATTAAAACTTCATAAATGTCATAAGAACATAAATGTCATTTAATAACAATATAACACAAATCAACATAAATGTCATATACCAATTGCTCATCATAGGAATAACATAACACATATCAACATAAATGTCATTTAAGTTTCATAAGAACAACTTACTCAATCACATTCTTACCAATTGTTCATCATATACTGAGTTCATTTCCTTTGAGTTTTACGGACATACATGTACCATCTCATAACATATTCACGTACTTTCTCATCTTTGACATACCCTTTGAACAATCGGAATATTAACAGATACTACGAAATCTTGCACATAAGTGCCATATATGTAGCTAAAGCTACCTCATATCTCATAATACATATAGGCTCACTTTCGAGCCATTCACGGGCCTGTTCACACAAGCTGTCAGTCAGGACGTAGCTACACAGTGCTGTTCACACAAGTTGTCAGGTATTCGCAACACATGCCGGACTACCTAGCCACTGGTAGGACGTACAATACCAACACCCGAATCACATAATCGCATATACACATGGGTTCCTAGTGACATGTCACTCTATCCTATTCTATTCCTAAGGTTCAACCGGGATTTCTCATTTTTCGAAACTTTGTCGAATACGTCCAAAGAGTCAATCACATTTCATACAATATTAAAGCATTTAAAACATAATTATAAAAATGCATTATTTACATACGAAGTTACCTCGATACAAAAATAGCGGAAATGGACCTAATCGTCAAACACTTTGGTTTTCACCCGATCTAAACCTGAACTTCGTTTATCTTGATATATAATACCAATTCATCTCATTTAATCAATACATTATTTATTTCAGCTTAAAAGTCACATTATGGAAAAATTACATTTTTACCCCTAAACTTTTGACATTTTACATTTTAGTCCTTAGGCTTGTAAAATAAATTTCATTTCAATTTCTTCACACCCAAGCCTAGCCGAAACTATTTTCATACTCATAACAGCCCACATTTTCCATTTATTTTTCTTCTCATTTTATAGACTTTTACAAATAAGTCCTTTTTGACATATTTACTGAAAATCACTTAGTAAAAGTCGTTTAACAAACAAAAAACATGCATTTTCTACCATCAAACATCAAAATAAATATATGTTCAACATGGGTAAAATTTTAAAATTTAATCCCTCTTCAAATTAGTCCTTGGAAAGGCTAGATTAGGTTGAGACAACTTTAAAAACATAAAAATCATGAAAAACGAAGCAAGGACAGGCTTACAATTGAGCTTGGAAGCTTGAAAAACCCTATCTATGTATTCCTTTGGGACATTTGACAATGGGGGGATGAAAATAGAAAGATGAACATCTTTTATTTGTTTTATTTTGCCTTTATTAACCAATGACTAGAATGCCCTTAATGCCAAACTTTGAGATTTCACCTAACCATGTCCATTTTTGTCCATTATGAAGTATAATGGTCTAATTACCATTTAAGGACCTATAATTTGAATCTCATAACATTTAAACACCTTTAGCTTCTAGAACATACATTTTGTTTTTGTTTTTTTTTTTTTTTGCAATTTAATCTCTTTAACTAAATTGAGTGGCTAAACATCAAAATTTTCGAACGAAATTTTCAAAAAATCATTCCACAAAACTTTAGACCATAAAAATATAATAAAAATAAATTTTTTTGTGTCGAATTTGTGGTCTCGAAACCACTGTTCCGACTAAACCCAAAATTGGGTTGTTATAGTCATTCACAATAATACTAAATACATATCATATACACATTCAAGACAAGCATTGTATATATATATGGATCATTTCACTATCATCCTAAAATAAATTCTTATTTACATTAAAACCTAGACACATTATAAGCTCCATATTAATGTCAAAACGTCATAAATCACTATTTCAATCATCTAATCCAACATTTCCACAATTTGGCATTTTCCAATAAGCTAACCAATATGCCTCAATAGGCACTAGAATATACCAAAATCACTTATTCAAGCTTAGTTTATACTTTCATACTTTCAAACCATTCACATCAACATATACCATAATTCAAAAATTATCCAAGTATAAACCAAACTATGCAACCGAGATAAACATATATAATAACACCTATGTACATGCCACAAAACCAAGCTTTAAATGATAGAAATACTATTGAATTAATAGCAGGATAGTGCAAACTTCTCAACGATCCGCTTGACACGTTTCGCAAGTTGGCAATCTATAGGAAAAGGAAACGGGGGGTAAGCAATACAAATGCTTAGTAAGTTCACAATTATTAAAACAACAACTTACCTCATTTTATGAATTTATACAAGTTATTCAACTTGAAGATTTTTTCCTAAACACGGGTTACCTTTTATCAACAAGGTGAGTTCATCCCATAACCAATTCATATAATAATATGAACATTTAGCATTTCAATTAATTTTTATACCTATCGCATGGAATCAATAACTTAATACCATTCATAACATTCCAATCAACATGTCAATTTACAAATACAACTAAAAGTCTCAATAGTACACATGTATCAATGTATACAAGCTTCAATTGATCAATCTAAAGATTTTATCGTATCATTTAATTTTGTTGTCAACAATACATCCAACTTCATTATAATGGAGACCATTATTCTATTTTATTGTTTAAATTCTGCATCAAATTCGTTGATTTATCACATTTCCATATTGGCCCTCTGGCTCGTATATCCAATATGTATGAGCATTCAATGCCATTGATATTCATATATATCGCTAATCAAATTTGTAACACCATATCACATTTATCAATCCAATTTTTATTTCACAAATCAAATATCACATTTCTATACCTTTATTAACCTGACTCGGACTCAAACGGATACACAGATTGAAACACCCCAAACCCGGCCCACAAGCTTTGACCAGATTTGGTATGTTCCTCAAGTAAACCGGTTCAAAGTCCTTTTGTTACTTTGGGAAAATAGTGTGTTTTGAAAGAAATATTGTTTTGGGTTGGGCTCGAGTAGAAAACAAAATCGTTTTATAATGGAAACCCTTTTAAATTTTAGGTGATAAAACATATAGAATACATTTAAAGTAAATTACTTAATCTTTAACTTAATAAAAAATTTTGTAACATAATAAATAAAAACAGATATAAAATAGTGCACTATGGCCTTATGGCCTTATTACATCAAATAATTCCAAATAATTCGGAGTACTTAAAAATTAATAGTCCATAAAAATAAAAACTTCATGTTGAGCATGGCCATCACAAGTTCTGCTGCCTCGGTCCATTCTCATTCATCACACAAACATGGTCCTCAACGGGGTGAGTCAACAGACTCAATGTGTACACAACACTAAATCATAATAGAATCGGGCATAACAAATATTACACATTCATATCATAGCATACAATTTATGATGCATTCCCAAACCCAAACCTAATAAGCCATCCGCTACACTCCCGTACCAACCTTGCACACAGTGGGGACTACTAAGTCGACCCTCCTTCCGCTTACACTCCATATCGCGGTCTTAGGTCACCGTATTTGTGGTCTTAGGTCACCACATTCGAGATATCGTGATCTTAGGTCACCATTTCAGATTCATCGTGGTCTTAGGTCACCACATTCGGATACTACGGTCTTAGGTCACCGTGTTCGTGGTCTTAGGTCACCACATTCACTTCCCTTTCAATAACCCATATGCCCCATTTTGTAATATGCATTAATATGCCAAAGTTCACATTCTTATTCTCATGTTACAAATAACATATTTCATATTCCTAGTAGGAGTAGGAAACGTGCACAGTACTTAGTACCATAACACGGTACCTTAGCCACTTTCTTATTCTTAATATCACATATTTTAATTAGACATAGCCATAAAACTTATTAAGAATTAGTGTGGGGTACACACTGATTTGCTTAGCAAATTCCTTGAGATCTCGTGAATCCGATCTACCGCTTAGATCCTTAATCCCCGCATTTGATTAATCACTTATTAATTTAATAAAAAGCCTTTCGGCCATAAATCCAAATCCTAGTAGGATTAGTATACTAAAACTTACCTTGTTGCCGATTGACTTAAGAATCAAGTCCCGAATTGAATCCTTGCTTCCTTACTGTTGTCGAAAAACCTATAGACACATGTTAGAGTTTAATCTAACATTAAACATAATGAATGGCCTTTGGCCGAATCTTATAGTTTCTTACCTTGAATCTTAGAAATCCCCGAAACCTTCCTCCTTGTAGTCGATAAATACAAAATCCCAAGTTTTCCTTCAAAGTTTCTACCAACATGAATATGTCATTAAAACCTTGCCTTTTTGTTTTTAAAGAAGAAAGAAAATAATCATAATAGATCCTTACCCTTTTATATGGAAATCGGCAACACCCTTTGATCTACGAAAATATTCGGCTATGGCTTAGATGTGTATCACCAAATTTCGGTTTCCTTGAATAATTGGCTAGGGTTTTCTTTGGGGTTTCGGCTTCTGATGGATTGGAAAGAAAAGAAGAAGAAGAAAGAATAAAGGATGAGAGGGAACTTGTGATTTTGTCAGAAAAGAATTTGGGGAAGATGACAAGAGAATTTCGGCAGAGGCTTGCTTGGAGAGAAAAAAAATTGTAAAATGCCTCACTTTTCCTCCTATTGCCGAATTTACTAGGCCAAGAGTCCCTTTCTTGGCCATCACTAATTTATTTGATAACTTTATCTCCTTAGAAAAATAATCTAAAATAAAAATCCATTATTTATCCTTATTAGTCGAAATTTAAAGAGAATAAAACTCTTCTTTTTAAACACCTTGTGCCGTCCACCTCCCTGCTTCTGGAAGCAAAAATAAAATTTCTTTTATTTGCTTCCCATGTGACTCGAACTCAGGCCCACTTCCTTTGTATGTGGCGCCATTTCCAGAGGCCCTAAGTGGCATCTCTAGGCCACTTTTCCATGCCTATTTGCGTGTCAAATTTCACATACTTTTTCTCTTAAGGCCACCTTGCCTTAATTTCCTCTTTTAAACTTTAAAACTCGACATTTCTAAGTCATTTCTAAGTTTCCAAAAATTTTCGTTTGCCTCTTTAAAGTTGACATTTCCTTACATTTCCAAGTTTCCAGAAATGTTCACTTTCCTCTTTTAAACCATTTCTAAATCATTTCCTTACATTTCCGGGTTTCCAAAAATGTTCACTTTCCTCTTTTAAACCTAACATTTCCATACATTTCCAGGTTTCCAAAAATGTTCAAAATATATTCATAACACATAAGACATGTCATTTCATACAATTAAACCGAAAATGCATAGGCCCTTTTCAGGATGTTACACAGATCCAACCAATTACACCAATTTGGCACCTAATGCCTATAGGATAAATCCAAAAATAATAAGTTGCGCATTGCACTGGTCGGTAAAACTGACAAATAGATGTGCCCAACATTGGTCGGTAAAACCAAAACATTGGTGCCCAATACTCCCCGACACAGTCATATAACCCTAAATTCTTCCTATCCTATGGCGTGCCAACTATATCCGACTCTACTTGAACAATTAATAGAGTACAATTTCTTAATTTCATTTAGAAGTTAATTTCTCAATTCCATATCATAATTTTATCAAGCAATCATCAATTCAAACAAGTGACAATATAGTTCATCTTTATTCCAAGTCAATTTTACAATCCCAGCCATACTATATTAGATTTAATTCAATTTAATCCTCTATCTCGATAATCATCAATTTCATACTACTACGATTCAAATCATTATAACCAACTATAAATTCATTATATATCTTAGAATTCAATTCAACATATTAAATTTCTATCCTTCAAAATATCATTCCTTTATAAATCAATTCATAACTCACCTTTTGTACCAAATTGTGAACCATTCAATTTTAACATCAAATAAACACAATGTAACAACCTGTTTTTAGTCAAATCGAAACAATGATTTTGGGACCACAAATTTGAAGTCAAAATAATAATTTTATTATTATTTTAATGTCTACAGCATGATAGTAAGATTTTGTGAAAATTTCGTTAAGAAATTTTATCGTTTGAATGCTCAATTTGATAAAAGGACTAAATCACGTAAAGTGTAAAACTTGTGTTCTATTAGCTAAAGGTGTCTAATAGCTATAGAACTTTAAAGTAAATTTCCTTAAGTGGTATTAGACCATTAGTATGTTAGTGGACATTTATGAGATTGGTATTGTTGAAATTTGTTTTAAATTAAAAGGTTAATTAATTAAATTAACAAATAAGTGATAAATAAATAAAGCAAAACAATTTTATTATCTCTTATCATCTTATCCAACCAAAAATAGGGTGTAAATAAGCCATTTGTAAACTTCAATATTTGGCCAAGGCATTTTTGTCCAATTAGGTATGATTTTTGTCCCGTTTTTAATAATTTTTATGTTTTTGATATCGTTGCAGCTTAATCTTGCCAGCCCAGGGACTAATTTGCAAAAATGTTAAAGGTTTATGGTTTTAACATTGATGAATGTATATGCATTTTGACGTTTGATGACAGAAATAAATTGTTGTTGTTAGATAAACAACTTTTGTTAAGAGATTTTTTTTATAAAATTGTCAATTAGGGATTTATTTGTGAAATGTGGAACTTTTGTTGTAGAAATGTGAAATAAATGAAAAATATGGGCTGTTATGGTAATAAGGAAAATTCGGGTAGCATGGGTAAGGACTTAATTGCATGAATTTGTATTTTTATAAGCTAAGCACTAAATTGTATAGATGTTAAACTACTAGGGGAAAAGTATAATTTTACCATAATTTTATTTTTGGGCTAAATTGAATAGAATGATAATTGAATAAGTTAAATTTGATATTATATAGATCAAGAAAAATAAAGTTCGGATCTAGATTAGGGGAAAAACAAAGTATCGGACTAATCGATCCATTTCAACATTTTTGCGATCGAGGTAAGTTTGTATGTTAATAAGCATTGATATAATTGTATTTTAAATGCTTTATTATTGAATTAATTGTGAATACGACCTTACAGATACATTCGACAAAGATTCGGCAATGTGAAATCCCGGTTGAACCTCAGGAATAGATTAGGATACGAATGACATGTCATTAGGGATTATGTGTTTGGGTGTTGGTCCGTACGTCCTACCGGTGGCTAAGTTATCTAGCATGTGTTGTGGATTCTCGTCAGCTTGTGTGAGCAGCACCGTGTAGCTACGTGGCTACACTTGATATATGTGTTAATATGAAAGTGTAAGAATGTGGCTAAGGTACCATGATATGGTACAAAGTACTCAGGTACGATTCCTACTCCTACTAGGATTATGAAATATGTTATATTTAACATGTGATAAGTAATAAGAATGTGAAATTTGGCATGTTAATGCATAATATGTATGATATGGGGCATATAGGCTATTGAAAAGGGGAAGTGAATGTGGTGACCTAAGACCACGATATTTGAATGTGGTGACCTAAGACCACGAGATCTCGAATGTGGTGACCTAAGACCACGATATCCGAACGTGGTGACCTAAGACCACGATATCCGAGTGTGGTGACCTAAGACCACGAATACTCATAAGGGCGATGAGCACGCCGACCGCAGCCGACGCGCGCCGATGGTGTGTAGCGGATGGAGGGTTGACTTAGTAGTCCCCACGGTGCGCGCGAGTTGGTACGGGTGATGTGTAGCGGATGGCATCTAGGTTTGGGTTTGGGTTGCATCATTTTAATTTAATGATATATGAATTTGTATGCTATGAAATGCCTAAATTTGTTAAGACTTAGTGTTGTGTTACACATTGAGTCTGTTGACTCACCCCGTTATGGGAACATTTTTCAGGTGATGATCAGTAATGGACCGAGTCGTGAAAGCTTAGGGATGGCCATGCTCAAAAAGAAATTCATTTTATTTGGACTACTTTATTTTAAGTACTTTGGTTTTAATTTTGGGATTTATTTGATGTAATAAGGCCATAGTTGAATTACTTTAATTTTTCTTTTAATTACTATGTACGAATTTTTATCAAGTGAAGTTGAAGTAGATTTATTTTAAAACAAAGCCTAAACGTTTTGTCACCTAAAGTAAAGGATTTTAATAATGAAATAAACTTGTTTTTAACTCAAGCCCGACCCAACACAATCTTTCTTTCAAAACACACAAGTTTTTCCTAAGTAACAAAAGAAATTTTAACCGGTTTACTTCGAGAAACATACCAGATCCGGTCCAGGCTCGTGGGCCGAGTATGGGGTATTTCAATTTGGTATCAGAGCCCGTTTCAAACTCTCGGCCTGAGAGTTAAGGCCCAAAACGTTTTCAAAGCGAGCCCAAATAAGTTTTATGGAAACATTTTTTGAAATAAGCAGGTTTTTGGCATAGCACCCAAGTCTCCGACCCGCAATCCACCAGGTAAGTACCCTTATCCATTGTGTGATTTATATTATGATGTGAAGAAGGGTAGAAATGGAATAGAACGTAGATTAGCACGATAAGCACTTGAACCCTAGGACTAGTTACCCCAACACTTACATAAGACTTAATGCCTAATTAAACAAACCTATGACTAGTCGCCGAGTTAGGGTGTGGCAACCATTGTGCGCTTGTCTAGGATTGGTTTCGGTGGGAGTTTGGTACTTAAGCAGTCCGCGTGACTCACCTCCTCTCCACTCGAATCCTACCTGGTGCGTAGTTACGGTTCACCCTAACCATGAGGACTTATTCATAGGCTAAACCCAATAACTAAAACCCGAAAGGGACTAATCATGTTTTTTTTCATGGAAACCCTAGTTTTAAAATCCCCAAATTTACCCCTTTGAATAGTAACAAAAACTTATTTTTAGAAAGTTTCAAAATATTCCCAATTTATAAAATTAGAAAAATACCCCTAGTGGTAAAATTACAAAAAAGCCCTTGGTTTATGAAATTCCCAAAATACCCATAGTTTTATCAATATTTCCTTACTTCATAACAAGTCCAAAAACCCTAATTTGCAAAATATCAAAATATCTTGATTTTGGAAAATTACAAAATTGCCCCTAACCTACAAATTACCAAAATGACCCTAATTTCCAAAATTTTTGCAACATCACCGTTGTGGAAAACAAATTCTCAAAAGTAACCCTAAAGTTTTGTAAAATCTGCAATACCCCTGATTTATTGAGCTTTACAAATTTACCCTGGTTTATTACCAAAATACCTCTGAGTTTCAAAATTACCGAAATGCCCTCGGATTTCAAAATTTCCAAAAATACCCCGGGAATGCAAAATTACCAAAATACCCTTATTGACAAAATCACCAAGGAACCTTATTTTGAAAAATTACGAACATACCCCGGTAGGATAAATTATGAAAATACCCCTGGGATAGGAATAAGGCAAAGAGTGTTCGAATAGTGAATGTGGGTGGTAGATACCACTGAATAAATATGTCTATGTTGATGAATGAATGTGCCTCTATTGAGGAATAAAGGTGTCTCCGTTGATGAATGTGAATGTGATTCTCTGAATTAGAGTAGTGAACTTGAACTGAAACTTTGTGTGATCGAAAGAACTACTTCTAAATATCTTTATTTCATAAAATTGTTCGCGGTTAATAAGTGGAACAAAATTCTGATGCATAAAACTTTTTAATCAGATTAAATCGCGGCGTTAGAAATGAGTTCTAGGGGACCTAAACTTAGAGATTGTGCCTGGGAAGTATGATGGTTCTGTAAAGATCAGAGTGCGCAGCATAAGCATAGTGCGGTGAGTTAAGATGTACGATTATTCGTTAGTAAGTAATTTCGAGGATGAAATTATTTTTAAGGAGGGTAGAACTATAACATCCTGGATTATAGCCTATGCATTAGTATGTCTTATGTGTTATGGATGTGATGTGTGCATTTTTAGAAACTTGGAAATGTAAGGAAATGACTTGGAAATGTAAGGAAATGTCTTGTCTTGGAAATGTAAGGAAATGACTTGGAAATGCAAGGAAATGTCTTGTCTTGGAAATGTAAGGAAATGACTTGGAAATGGAAGGAAATGTCTTGTCTTGGAAATGTAAGGAAATGACTTGGAAATGTAAGGAAATGTCTTGTCTTGGAAATGTAAGGAAATGTCTTGGAAATGTAAGGAAATGTCTTAGAAATGTAAGGAAATGCTTTAGAAATGTCAAGTTTAAAGTTTAAAGAGGGGACATGAAGCAAGGTGGTCTTAAGAGAAAATGTATGTGAAATATGACATACAAATAGCCTTGGTAAAATGGCTACAAGGCGCCACTTAAGGGCCTAGTAAGTGACGCCACATACATAGGCAAATGGGCCAAGGATCGAGTCGCATGGGAAGCAAATAAAGAATTTTATTTTTGCTACAAGGAGCAGAGAGGTGGACGGCATTAAGGCTCTTAAAAGAAGAGTTTTATTCTCTTTAAAATTCGACAAATAGATGGATAATGACGGGTTATTATTAGTATTATTTTTATTAAGAGATAAGAGATAATTGATGGATTAAATTCTTTTAATTTGAATATATTGATAATTAAAGAGATAAAGCTATCAAAATAGAAAAGTGATAGCCAAGTAAGGGATTCTAAGTTAGTAATTTCGACTACTAAAGGAAAAGAGGGCCATTCTTTCTTTCTTTCAACTCTCTCTGCCGAATTCTCTCTAGCAAATAACTCCTCTCTTCTCTTTTATTTTGGCCAAGCCGAAATACCTTGTGCTCTAGCCGAATCCTCCATCTTTATTCTTCTTTCTCTTTTCTTTCTACCAATCAAAAAGCCAAAATCAAGATCCTTCTAGCCTACATAGTCGAATATTGTTAAAGGTTCAAGCAAGGATTGCTGATTCCTAAAGTAAGGGTAAGATCTCATTCGGTTTCATCCTTTTTTTTTTAAGATTTGCCGAAATCTAGGACTAACCCCATTAATATCTTGTTGCCGAAACTTTGAAGAGATCTTTCGGGATTTACTAAGTGTCGACTACAAGGAAGGAGAAGTTCTTTTCCCGAAGGTACACCATAGGCCGCGTGTTCTCTAATTATTCGGTGAGCTTCGGGATTTAAAGTCCACAAGGTCAGTGTCTATAGCATTCGGCCAAGGGCCATCTATGATGATTTAATGTTAGAATCGAATCTAACATATGTGTTTAGGTATTTCGACAGATAATTAAGACAATGGATACTTTCGGGATTTGAAATCGCAAGGTGAATGCATAAGTACAATCGGCCAAGGTCTATTTTGGTAATTAGATCTATTCTTTATTTGTTTAAAAAGCCGAAACTAATCAAGTTAAATGATCTAGCATTGGCCGATTGAAGGGAGGAGTAGCACAAAGTTTTTGGGATTTGATTTATAGTGAAATCGGCACCAAGGTAAGTTTTGGGTTACAACAATCCTAATAGGATTTGGTTTTATGGCCGAATGGTCTTCATTAAATTTTTAAGTAATGGCCAAATGTAGGGACTAAGGATCTAAGGCTTTAGATCGAATTTTTGGGATTTGAAGTGAAGTTGCTAAGTTAATCAGGTGTGTACCCCACACTAATCTTAATAGATTTATGGCTTAAACTTGATATATGTATTAATATGAAAGTGTAAGAATGTGGCTAAGGTACCATGATATGGTACAAAGTACTCAGGT
Source organism: Gossypium bickii (assembly GCA_025503065.1). NCBI lineage: Eukaryota > Viridiplantae > Streptophyta > Magnoliopsida > Malvales > Malvaceae > Gossypium > Gossypium bickii. Next base: position 97,849,540 of record CP106714.1, on the reverse strand, counting down.
ACGTTTCCTACTCCTACTAGGATTATGAAATATGTTATATTTAACATGTGATAAGTAATAAGAATGTGAAATTTGGCATGTTAATGCATAATATGTATGATATGGGGTATATGGGTTATTGAAAAGGGGAAGTAAATGTGGTGACCTAAGACCACGATATTTGAATGTGGTGACCTAAGACCACGAGATCTGAATGTGGTGACCTAAGACCACGATATCTGAACGTGGTGACCTAAGACCACGATATCTGAGTGTGGTGACCTAAGACCATGAATACTCATAAGGGCGATGAGCACGTCGATCGCAAATGATCGCCTTCGATGGTGTGTAGCGGATGGAGGGTTGACTTAGTAGTCCCCACTTGTGCGCGCGAGTTGGCACGGGTGATGTGTAGCGGATGGCATCTAGGTTTGGGTTTGGGTTGCATCATTTTAATTTAATGATATATGAATTTGTATGCTATGAAATGCCTAAATTTGTTAAGACTTAGTGTTATGTTACACATTGAGTCTGTTGACTCACCCCATTGTGGGAACATTTTTCAGGTGATGATCAGTAATGGACCGGGTCGGCAGAAGCTTAGGGATGGCCATGCTCAGCAAGAAATTCATTTTATTTGGACTACTTTATTTTAAGTACTTTGGTTTTAATTTTGGGATTTATTTGATGTAATAAGGCCATAGTTGAATTACTTTAATTTTTCTTTTAATTACTATGTACGAATTTTTATCAAGTGAAGTTGAAGTAGATTTATTTTAAAACAAAGCCTAAACGTTTTGTCACCTAAAGTAAAGGATTTTAATAGTGAAATAAACTTGTTTTCAACTCAAGCCCTACCCAACACAATCTTTCTTTCAAAACACACAAGTTTTTCCTAAGTAACAAAAGAAATTTTAACCGATTTACTTCGAGAAACATACCAGATCCGGTCCAGGCTCGTGGGCCGGGTATGGGGTGTTTCATTATTCCAAATGGTTCAATGGGTATATCAAGGATATGGATGAGTATGAGATTGATACGAGTTAGTACAGGTATGTACATGAACCATACAAGCATTGAATAGAAGAAACTTGTGAATTTCGTATCTAACCTTGTGATTGAATATGTGATAGATTTGTGGATCAATATGAGTTATGTTATGATATTCTGATTGCTTAAATTATGTCTATATGGTAAGTTTTACTTTAAGCATACGAGCTTACTAAGCTTTATAGCTTACTCTGTTTACTTTTTCGTGTTTTATAGTGAATATTGAAGCTTGTTTAGGTTTGGGAGTCGTTAGAGATCTCATCACACTATCAAGCTATCACTTTGGTACTTTTGAATTGATGTATTTGGTTATATGGCATGTACAAGAGTTATGGTCATTTTGGTATATATGTTAGTAATGGATTTAACCATTTGATTTGGCTTGTAAATGATGAATGGTTAGTTATGTGTATAGCCATGTGACTTGGCTTATCTTGGTATACTTGGTGATGTATATATATGTGCAAATGGACTTCTGTTATGTGGTTGATAATTTATTATGTGAATGCTTGTTGTGAATTAGTAGCTTGAGTGTCAAATGGTTGAAATTTAAGATTAGTATGTTTGTGGCTTTAGGCAAAATAGTGCATAAATGAAAGTAACCATTTAGGTGATTTGTGAATGAGAAATTAGTATGTTTGGAGTAGGTCAATTATGATGTTATGAGAATTATAGTTCTTGGTATGAAATAGCATGAATTAGACTTGATTGAGACTGATTGGAATGCCTATTTATGCTATGTTATATGCCATTTTTGGTTTGTGTAGGTAAATGAAAGTTTGGGTGAGAAAAATTGCTTAGTAAATAGCCTATTTTTGTCCACACGGGCAGAGACACGGACGTGTGTCTCAGCCATGTGTGACATACGGTTAGGTGACACAGTCGTGTGTCCCCTAGTGTTTAATTAGAAATCAAGTCAGTATGCTCCACACGGACCAGCACACAGGCGTGTGACTTGATTGTGTGGCATAACTCAGTATACCCTACAGTTTTGGCACAGCCTAGCACACGGCCTGGCACACGGGTGTGTGTGGCCATTTTTAAAGGCACACGGGCTAGTCACACGGGCGTGTGTGTTGGCCGTGTAACCCAAGTCAGAGAGTTACACGGGTTCTTACACGAATTGGGACACGACCATGTAATCCCATTTCAAATGTCCACACGGCCTATGACACGGGCGTGTGTCCCCTATATTTTGAAAAATTTTCTAAGATTTCCAAAAATTTTCTTGAGTTATCGGTTTAGTCCCGAACCACTCCTAATGATGATTTAGGCCTCGTAGGCTCGTAATAGGGATAATATGATTGATTATGTATGATTTATAATTGGATATGATTAATGTATGAGTGTATGTTTGTTTAAGTAATAAGTCCGGTTGCTCCGTAACTCTATTCCGGCGATGAATACGGGTTAGGGGTGTTACACACAAATTCACAATCAAATGTAAAATAATTTAAATACAATCATACTATGTGAACATACTTGGTTAAATCAGCAAACAAGAACTCTCTAAGGACTAATCAACAATTTTTGCCATTTCCCTAATTATCTTCAATTTTGTCTAATTTCCAATCTATTTAATAATTCAATTCAATTTATAAATTCCAAACATTTCGTATCATCCTATTATAAGTATATATCAGTTTAATTTTATTATTCGAGTACCCCTAAACTTTTGCATTTTATTCAATTTAGTCCCTAAACCTACTTCATTTATGTCCATATATAGCCTCCTATTATCATAATTTACAAAAAGTTCATACCAATTTTAAGATATTCACAATTTTATCCCTAAACTAAAAACTAACAAAATTTGCTTAACAAATTAATCCTATTTCATTTCTAAGATTCAAAATCTACCATAAACGTTAAAAAACTTCAATTAAAATCTATGAAACTTTATAAATCTTTAACAATTTTGAAAACGAAAATATGAGTTAGCTGAACCTAATTGCAACAATCTCAAAAATATAAAAATTACAAAAAATGAACCTGAATTAAAACTCCATGCAATCAAAACACTTTGGTCGAACCTTAAAGCTCATTCAATGGTGATTTTTGGTTTTTAATATTCGGTGGTGGTGAGCAAAAATGATAATATTTGCTTTTGTTTTATGGTTTTAACATTTATTATATTATTTTAACTTAACTTAATTTAATTTTCAATTATAAAATTTCAAATAAATAATAATTGACCACTAACTATAAAAGGGTAATTTTCAACTTAAAACCCTTAACATTAATTATTTAGCCTTTTAACTAATAAAAACCTATACCGATTAATTTTTACTATTTTTATGATTTAGTCATTTTTCCTTAATTAACCATCCAATCATTAAAATTTTTGGACCAAACTTCAATTCACCTATATAATAGCTCAGTATATTTAATAAAAATATTCACGGGCTCGATTTACAGAAACAAGGTCCCAAAACCTCATTTTCTAAAACCACTTAACTTTTGGTACGCATCACTTGTATCTTGACTAACTGACCAAATTACTAAAATCCATTAAATCACGATTCATTATTATAATATATTTAACACATAAATATTAATTAAATATATCTATGGACTCACTCATTGAAGTTTGTGGTCCCAAAACCACTATTTTCGACTCCATTAAAAAAATAGGTTATTACATCTAATGATCTTGTCATAAGTGTGTTACCCTTATAGGATATCCTTAACCTTTTTGGGATAAATCTATTCTCCTAATATGATTCTATTTTATCTCATGGTAACCCTTACATATTCCTTTAAGAAAAGTTAATTAATGTCAAATAGTAATTAAATCATTTATCATAAAAACAAATTACCCATGACCAATTTTACTTTCATCTATTATGTAATATAAATGAGAGGATATTATTTACCCTTTAATTGGGCTATGAATTCCACTATTGTGAATGATGCTACATACTACAGAAGTTGTACACCAAACGCACCAACTTTCAGTTCCTTATCTATTTGAACTCAGGCTTTTATTTACATCAAAGTATGAGTCATGCATACATGATCTATCATCCCCCTAGGATTAAGCTCTGCTACATGAACATTACAAATGAATAAACTCATAAACAGATTTAGGATCTTTTCTATTTAAATCCTGTCCGATGTACTATCAGTCTAGGTACTCACATCTATCTTCTGGGAGTCATCCACTCCAATACCCAAGAAAATTTATCTTCCTAATTGGACTAGATAAAGGATATATTAGTCTTGCAATTGGTTTGCTCATTTCTAATTAGACTAAGGACACATTTAGATTATCTACGAGTATAAGCTGTCTTTCTATATTACGATCCAACCATGTAATACTGTTTAGTATTAGTTAAATGTTAAATAATCAGTGAGCCAATATTTCTTTCATTTTACTTTGCGTGCAAAAAATGTTCAGGATAATATACAAAGGATATTTGATGTCGACTAAACTAACTAATAAATCAACTTAGGAAAATGCACCTATCAATTAATAGTATAATTATGGTAAGCACAGATATGTTCCCTCGAAGACTACAATTACTAGTAATTATTGTTGTAACACCCCATACTCGGCCCACGAGCCTCAACCGGATCTGGTATGTCACGGAGTAAAAACGTTTTGAAAGATTTGGGTTAACAGTGGAAATCTTGAAAATATTGTTGAAGTTATAAAACGGTGTTTGCTAAAACTCAGATGGGTTGATTTGATAAACACGATTGAGTTGAAAACTTTTTCTTTTTTTTTTCTTTGAAACCATTTGATCATTTAGATTTTTAGAAATATCGGGGCTATTGATAACTTGGTAAAATTGGCTACCCGATGGTAACGCGTCTTCAAAAGCGCTCACATTTAGTACTTATTTTGAAAACGTTGCTTTTACCGATTTGCTTAACGGTTTATAAGTTCGTGAATAATATAATAGAAATAAGGTAAAAGCAACTACTTACACATCCAAAATAATAATTAGCGGCCCTATTACAAACCAAACCGAAATTTAGTAAATAGTAAACTTTAACGGTACGAAATAAAATTTCAAAACCGAGGAACATGCATGGCCGCCTCGAGTCCTCTCCGGCTCCGTTTCCGCGATCTACTCACCTGCAAAATGGTAGAAAAGGGGGGTGAGTCACCAAGACTCAGTGCATAACTATTACACATGTCTCCACATATGGGCTTGGCCCATATCCACACAGTCCATACACATGAATATGCAATTATGAAGCCCAACCCATCCTAAGTCCATCCGTTACTCCTACCTTAGCAGACTCCCTGCTCAAGGCCGTGGCTAATCCACCGATCACATAGTGATCCACAAATCTTACCTTGGCAGACTTACTGCTCAAGGCCGTGGCCAAGCCACCGATCACATAGTGATCCACATCTCTTACCTTGGCAGACTTACTGCTCAAGGCTGTGGCCAAGCCACCGATCCCATAGGGATCCCACATATCAATTAGTCCACGGTGATGCACACAACTATCAACCGCCGAGATGGGCACTCAGCCAACACCTCCCTTGATGAAGCACATAGCTAACATCAAGCGCTAATGTAGCACGAGGCTAGCATTAGACCACACACATAACGTACACCCCTTCCTCCAACAGTCACATCCCAAGTCCCATGCATATATATATGTACCATGGCAACATATTATTCGAAACAAATATACATCACATGTCATCACATTTTTATACATTCATCAATGATCATTTATAACACTGAAAGGTTAATACCATAACCACTAACCTGATCATTCGATCACCCACCTTGGGTATCCGTCATCTTAGCCTTTATTTCGGCTAACATGCACAGCATATACATTTACATCTAACACATGTAAACAAGCAAGAGAACAGTGCGATAACTACGCACCTGATTAGCACAATTTAACTAAATCCTAAACCCACGTCTAACGATTTGCACCTTTGCGGTTGTAGAACTCCTTCCTACACCACCTAAGTCAGAATCAGCTAACACATAATTCCATTAATAATGGCTCTTGACCGAAAATACATAACGCTTACCTAGCTTTTCCAAGTCCCAAAAGATTTGCTTGCTCCTTGAGACTGTCGAAATCCCTATTTGCCATTGTTAGTGTCGGCTATACACAATAATCAAGGAAAAGGCCCCTTGGCCTAATGTACATATCACCTTACCTTAATGTTCAAAATCCCGGCTTCTCCTTAAACGCTCCTTAATGTTGGCTACCTTCACAAAACACATATCATGGCACAAGCATAACCGGCCATCATTAAACCGAGGCTTAATCCTTGATTCGGCACACTTAAAGTAAGAGAACCTAAACTGATTGCTAGGATAGAACACACTTACCCTTATACGTTGCTTTGAAATGACTAAAGGAGAGTAGGTTCCGGCTAGTCCACAAGAAGTAACCCGGCTTCTAAAACTTGCGACAAAGGCTTTCGGTTTTCACAAGAATGGAAAGGAATTTTGGCAAGCAACTAAAAGAGAAAGACAAAGGAAAGGGGTGCCTATAAAAAGAAGAAATCGACACTTCCCTTGCGAGCTCAAGGCCGACCGTGGTAGCCCCTAGAGAGCTTCATTCGACTGAGCATCAAATTGGGGGGAAAGAAAAAAAACAAAATAAAGCATTCGGCCAAGCTTTTGCAACCCCAAGGCTGCCCATTCTCCTCTCCCCACGCCAAGACCCATCCATTAGAAGATTAAACATTGTTTAATCATAACTCCCATTACTACCAAAATAATAATAATAATAATAATAATATAACCATTTCCCCATCTTCCATCAATAATAAAAAAATAAAACTTAACTAATTCCTATACCTCATGCATTCAAAATAATAAAACACAAAAAAATAAACAACCCCATCTTTTAATCCCATACTTCAAATAATAAAAAAATAAAATAAAATAAAATAAAAGCAACACCCATGAAGCATTACTCACGCATGCATGCCCCATGCAAATTTCTTCCCACGCCTACCAAAAGAAAAACAAAAAAAACCATGTCACGCCCTAGGTCTCGAACCCGAGACAGAGAAACACTCTCCACGCCCAAACCCACTCGGCCAATGTTCCTTTCATGACATAAACGCATCGCAACATTCTTTTAAGCTTCATTCGCTGGCTCCCTTTGCTTAAAGCTAAAACAAAAATTACAACACCCGCGCGCCTCCATCGAGACTCAAACGCCAGACCTCACGAAACTCCCTTGGCTGCGAGCGTCCAAGCCACTCCGCCCAGGTGCTTTTTGGTGACATAATTCCGCCCCGATTTATTAAAAAGCCTCCCTATCTCTAACGCCAACTTGAAAAGAAAAATAAAAACCTATGCGCCCCGCGTTACTCGAACTCCTCCCCTCCTGCACAGGCCTCCAAGGCCTTTAAAGCAGCGTCCCAGCCACTTTACTAAGCTCAAATTCATGTCAAGAAATTCCCAAAATTATACTTAAGGCCTCCATCACCCAAATCCCCTTTTTACTCTTAAAATCCAAAAATTTCCCAAAGCTTCCCTTTTAGTCCTCAAGTTTTAAGAACTCCTAAAACACCTCCAAACCACTCTTAAAGCCTACCAACTCGTAAATTTATGCTCTAAATGCACAACCCCTAATTTAGGATGTTACAATTCTACCCTCCTAAAAAATAATTTCGTCCTCGAAATTACTTACTAACGAGCATCCATACATCCTCACTTATCACACTTACTCCATCGCTGCGCACTCTGATCTAAAGAACTATCATACTTCCCTAGCATACAAACATGAACTATCTCATAACAATCCAAGCAATAAAGAGATTCCAAAAATTAGGGAACATACCCGCTATCTCATCTCGCATCTGAACCTTCCACACCTTTTCTTGAAGTTCCACGTCCTTGACCTCGAGCCCTATCCATCACTTGAGGACAGTCTTTAATCAAGTGAGACTTAGACTTACACCTAAAACATCCTCGCTTCCAATTCCAACACTCGCCGACATGATACCTTCCACACTGAGTACACGGACGGCTCTGATTCTCAGAAACTGGTACTGGTGTACGTGCAGAATTCTCGATCCTTGGTCTTTTCCGAGCATCTTCAACCGATGCTGACGGTCCAAAACTTCTCTTATTCCTGTTCCTATTCTTATCTCGGTTCTCTCTTACAGTCCTCTTAACTTCTTCAGCGATCCGAGCTTTCTCCACTAGAATGGCGAAGTCCCTTTCTCTGTGCGGAGCAATCAACTCTCGCAACTCGTCTCGTAGCCCATCTTCGAACCGGACACACCTTTCGTAATCAGTAGCCACAATCCCTTTGGCGTACTAACTTAACCGTACAAATTCAGCTTCATACTCTGCTACCGACGTGCTTCCTTGTACCAAGTTCAGAAACGCCTTCCTTTACGAGTCCAATTGTAGCTAGCTCCAACGTACTTCCCTTCAAACTTAAGCTTAAAATATTCCCAATCCAGTCGATCTGCCGGAACACCTTGCTTGACAGTGAGCCACCATCGATAAGCTTCATCTCGGAGCAACGAGACAGCACCTTTCAGCTTTTCCTCATCAGTACAATCCAAATCATCCATGATTCTTTCAACTGCTTCCAGCCAATACTCCACTACATTCGGAGCTACTCCTGATACTCCTCTAAAAACTTCGGCTCCGTTCGACCTAAGCCTTTCCAATACTGACTTTCGAGCTCTATTTCCCCCATTAGCTCCTGCTACTCGCTCTAGCACTCGTAACATAGCCTGCGATACTGCGTCATCTTCTCCTATCTGATCTTGATCCTCCGTGCCCACTGCTGGCGGCGGCACTCCATTATCTGACCCATGGCCAGACCCGACCGGTTCTGATACTGCCATTCTACCTCTACCGCATCCACGACGGCCGCGTGCCCTAAAACTCATCTCTTGTCACGCGTTCTATTTTAAAAAGTTTATGCATCAGAATTTTGTTCCACTGATTAATCGCGAACAATTTTATGAAATAAGAATTTAGAAGTGGTTCTTTCGATCACACCAAGTTTCAGTTCAAGTTCGCTATTCTAATTTAGAGAGTCACATTCATGCTCATAAACAGAGACATATTCATTCATCAACACATTCATTCAGTGGTATTTGCCACACACATTCACTATTCAGATCACCTCAATAGTCGGAGGTACTTACCCGAGCGGATCGGTGCCGGAGACTCGGTGCCATGCTGTTCAGACCAAACCATTTTCATAATGTTTCACAAAGGTCAATCAAGAAAACATTTTTGGGCCTTGGGTCCCCACAGTCGAGTTTTGAATCGGGCTCTGATACCAATTTGTAACACCCCATACCCGGCCCACGAGCCTCAACCGGATCTGGTATGTCACGGAGTGAAAACGTTTTGAAAGATTTGGGTTAATAGTGGAAATCTTGAAAATATTGTTGAAGTTATAAAACGGTGTTTGCTAAAACTCAGATGGGTTGATTTGATAAACACGATTGAGTTGAAAACTTTTTCTTTTTTTTTCTTTGAAACCATTTGATCATTTAGATTTTTAGAAATATCGGAGCTATTGATAACTTGGTAAAATTGGCTACCTGATGGTAACGTCTTCGAAAACGCGTACGAGTACATATTTTGAAAACATTGCTTTTACTGATTTGCTTAACAGTTTATAAGTTCGTGAATAATATAATAGAAATAAGGTAAAAGTAACTACTTACACATCCAAAATAATAATTAGTGGCCCTATTACAAACCAAACCGAAATTTAGTAAATAGTAAACTTTAACGGTACGAAATAAAATTTCAAAACCGAGGAACATGCATGGCCGCCTCGAGTCCTCTCCGGCTCTGTCTCCGCGATCTATTCACCTGCAAAATGGTAGAAAAGGGGGGGTGAGTCACCAAGACTCGGTGCATAGCTATTACACATGTCTCCACGTATGGGCTTGGCCCATATCCACACAGTCCATACACATGAATATGCAATTATGAAGCCCAACCCATCCTAAGTCCATCCGTTACTCCTACCTTAGCAGACTCCCTGCTCAAGGCTGTGGCTAATCCACCGATCACATAGTGATCCACAAATCTTACCTTGGCAGACTTACTACTCAAGGCCATGGCCAAGCCACCGATCACATAGTGATCCACATATCTTACCTTGGCAGACTTACTGCTCAAGGCCGTGGCCAAGACACCGATCCCATAGGGATCCCACATATCAATCAGTCCACGGTGATGCACACAGCTATCAACCGCCGAGATGGGCACTCAGCCAACACCTCCCTTGATGAAGCACATAACTAACATCAAGCGCTAATGTAGCACGAGGCTAGCATTAGACCACGCACATAGCGTACACCCCTTCCTCCAACAGTCACATCCCAAGTCCCATGCATATATATATGTACCATGGCAACATATTATTCGAAACAAATATACATCACATGTCATCACATTTTTATACATTCATCAATGATCATTTATAACACTAAAGGTTAATACCATAACCACTAACCTGATCATTCGATCACCCACCTTGGGTATCCGTCATCTTAGCCCTTATTTCGGCTAACATGCACAGCATATACATTTACATCTAACACATGTAAACAAGCAAGAGAACAATGCGATAACTACGCACCTGATTAGCACAATTTAACTAAATCCTAAACCCACGTCTAACGATTTGCACCTTTGCGGTTGTAGAACTCCTTCCTACACCACCTAAGTCAGAATCGGCTAACACATAATTCCATGAATAATGGCTCTTGACCGAAAATACATAACGCTTACCTAGCTTTTCCAAGTCCCAAAAGATTTGCTTGCTCCTTGAGACTGTCGAAATCCCTATTTGCCATTGTTAGTGTCGGCTATACACAATAATCAAGGAAAAAGGCCCTTGGCCGAAATGTACATATCACCTTACCTTAATGTTCAAAATCCCGAAGCTTCTCCTTAAACGCTCCTTAATGTTGGCTACCTTCACAAAACACATATCATGACACAAGCATAACCGGCCATCCTTAAACCGAGGCTTAATCCTTGATTCGGCACACTTAAAGTAAGAGAACCTAAACTGATTGCTAGGATAGAAGACATTTGCCCTTATACGTTGCTTTGAAGTGACTAAAGGAGAGTAGGTTCCAGCTAGTCTACAAGAAGTATCCCGGCTTCTAAAACTTGCGACAAAGGCTTTCGATTTTCACAAGAATGGAAAGGAATTTTGGCAAGCAACTAAAAGAGAAAGACAAAGGAAGGGGGTGCCTATAAAAAGAAGAAATCGACACTTCCCTTGCGAGCTCAAGGCCGACCGTGGTAGCCCCTAGAGAGCTTCATTCGGCCGAGCATCAAATTGGGGGGAAAGACAAAAACAAAATGAAGCATTCGGCCAAGCTTTTGCAACCCCAAGGCTGCCCATGCTCCTCTCCCCACGCCAAGACCCATCCATTAGAAGATTAAACATTGTTTAATCATAGCTCCCATTACTACCAAAATAATAATAATAATAATAATAATAATATAACCATTACCCCATCTTCCATCAATAATAAAAAAAATAAAACTTAACTAATTCCCATACCTCATGCATTAAAAATAATAAAACATAATAAAATAAACAACCCCATCTTTTAATCCCATACTTCAAATAATAAAAAAATAAAATAAAATAAAAGCAACACCCATGAAGCATTACTCATGCGTGCATGCCCCATGCAGCCCCTTCCCACGCCGGCCAAAAGAAAAACAAAACAAAAACCATGCTGCTGCCCCCAGGTCTTGAACCCGAGACCTGGAGAAACACTTTCCACGCCCCAGCCACTCGGCCAATGTTCCTTTCATGACATAAGCGCATCGCAACATTCTTTTAAGCTTCATTCGCTGGCTCCCTTTGCTTAAAGCTAAAACAAAAATTACAACACCCGCGCGCCTCCATCGAGACTCGAACGCCAGACCTCACGAAACTCCCTTGGCTGCGAGCGTCCAAGCCACTCCGCCCAGGCGCTTTTTGGTGACATAATTCCTCCCCGATTTATTAAAAAGCCTCCCTATCTCTAACGCCAACTTGAAAAGAAAAATAAAAACCTATGCGCCCCGCGTTACTCGAACTCCTCCCCTCCTGCGCAGGCCTCCAAGGCCCTTAAAGCAGCGTCCCAGCCACTTTACTAAGCCCAAATTCATGTCAAGAAATTCCCAAAATTATACTTAAGGCCTCCATCACCCAAATCCCCTTTTTTCTCTTAAAATCCAAAAATTTCCCAAAGCTTCCCTTTTAGTCCTCGAGTTTTAAGAACTCCTAAAACACCTCCAAACCACTCTTAAAGCCTACCAACTCGTAAATTTATGCTCCAAATGCACAACCCCTAATTTAGGATGTTTCAATTGTCTTCCTATTACTTAACCTAATAATTCAAAAGACTGATAAAAATTAAAATTAACTAACTAAATTAACTAACGAATGTGTCAAAGAAATAAAACACAAAAATAATCAAATATCAACCAAGTGACAAAACAATACCTAGGTAAAGAATCCATCTAGATTTCATATATGGTTCTCAATCTAATTTATGCAATTTCTTTCCTTTGTTCTTTGACTCGTAGGAATCCCTAATTTATGCTAATATCTCTTTCGAGCATGAGAGAAACTAACTCTAGGTTGATTAATTGAAATTTCTTTCTAATTAAAACCCTATTATTACATTAATTCGTTCTATTGATCCCCCTATTAGATTTGACTCTCACTACACCAAAACAGACTTTTAGCGGCGTTTTTAGTGGCATTTTAAAGAAAAACGCCACAAAAAAATGAACAATAGCGGCGTTTGAAGGAAAACGCCGTAAAAAATGAGCAATAGCAGCGTTTACTTCCAAAACACCGCTAAAAAGGATAAATAGCAGCGTTTTTTCCTCAAACGCCGCTATAAATCAGAGCATTAGCGGCGTTTTTAAAAGCGCCGCTAAAAGTCTGAGCATTAGCGGCACTTTGGGAAAATCGCCGCTAAAGGTCTGAGCATTAGCGGCGCTTTTTTTGGAAAATGCCGCTAAAGGTCTGAGCATTAGCGGTGCTTTTGGAAAAACACCGCTAAAAGTTTTTCATATTTTTTTCATTATTCTTGCTTTGAATTATATTTTATTTTGATAAATTCACTTATAAGCAATGGGAAAGTTTCATTTTAGTTACTTAATTATGAAAAGTTACAATTTGCTAACTAAACAATTTAGAAGTTTTTATTGAAGTTACAAATGAAGCTATTAAAATTGATTTAGGGTTTAATGTTTAGTATGTTAATTTCATAGTTTAGGGTTTGTTATTTTTGTGTATGGGTTTAGTGTTTTAAAGTTTGTTGTTTGGGTTTATTGTATAGTGTTTAATATCTTAGTGTTTATCGGTATTAAAGTTTACGTGTTATTGGTTAGGGGTTAAGGTTTAGGGTTAGAAGCCCCTAACCCAGGTTTAGGGGGAAATGGTTAATGGGTTAGGGTCTTGGGTTTAGGGTTTATGGTTTATGGTTGAGGAGTTTAGGGTTAAAGGTTTAGGGAAAATGGTTAATGTGTTCGGTTTTTGAGTTTAGGGTTTATGGATTAAGGTTATGATTTTAGGGTTTAGAGTTTAGGGTGTTAGCTATATTTAGGGTATAGGGTTTAGGGATTAATCTTGGATTTTTTAGAATATAAATCAAAATAAGATAAATGTAAATTATTATTTTAAAAAATATATATCAAAATGAGTTAAATCCCAAAAGCATACATGAACAATGGTTTAGTGTGCAATTGTATACATGAACTTTAATCTTGTAAAATATTAACACAATTATTGATACAATTAACATAATTTTTTATTTATATATTGCACATACATAAAAATTTATATTTAGTCGTTATAAAAATATATTGATGTATTTATATTTTAAAATAATGTGTATGATTAAATCAAAATTAAAGTTTCAACTATACATTTAAACCACAATTAGAATTTCACATCTAGAATTACACATTAAATCAAAATTCATATATAATTCTGAGGTGTCTCTATATCAAAATTTAGGTATATACATATAATTAAATATCATTTATATAAAAATTTAAACAACTAATGTAGACCATACTTAAAAAAATAATGTTGATGTAAAAAGAAAGAAAAAAAGAATTCACAAAAGAGTTGATAATGGTAATTAAATTTTTAAAATTTAATAATAAAAAATAAAAAAATTAAAAACTTAAAAACTTAAAATTTTAATATTTAATATTTTAGTTAAAAAGTTGGATACTCAAAAAAAATAGAGCTATAGTGGCGTTTCTAATAAAATCGCCAAAAAAAAATAAGCTATACCGGCGTTTTTTTACTAAAACGCCACAATTTCTCTGCCAAAACCTATTATCGTTGCCCCCAAAAGCTAAATTTGCTTAAGTCCCCAAAATTTCCCTCCCAAAATCCCCAAATCAGTTTCCCCCACCAATCTTCGTCCATATCTTCGACAATGGAGTTTTCTATTTCATATTTGAATATTTTTCTTCTTCATTTCTCTGATATTTTTCCGTATTTGATTCACCATTTTGAATATTTTAGAGTGATTCAGAGGGCATGCTTTGAAACTGAACAGCACTCGCTCAGATGAGATGTCCTCTCTTCCCTTCGACTTGTCTAGGCTTCATCCCCGAAAGATCAACTGGCGCAAGACAAGTACACTCGTCGGCAATCAAGATAGGAACTCATCGGTAAGGAAGATCTCCATCCATGCCCTTATCTTCTTCAACCCAAGCCTTCCCTAAGCCTTATAGGGGCTAAACTGACGAACCTACCTCTTTTCTTTCTACGAGCGCTGGAACTTGAGTACCGAAACTGAACTACTGGTTTTTCTTCGAGTGATGGCTCTCTTAGGTGACGCTTGCCCGCTACCTGCAATAAAATTTAATGCTCTCCCTCCTACCCCAATACCGTTACTGGTTTTCTTCGGTTCCTTCTTTGCTTCGGGTGCAGGTTCAAAAAATATTGTTTCGTTTTATAAAATTATCTTATTTCAATCGGCAGGTAATTGGAAAGTGAAGTGAAGGAAAAGCATCCCATGTTTCGGTGAGTTGTTCAATTTATTTGAACTTTTTTTTTAATAATTATTTAGGTCTATTTGATTTTACCTCCCTCCAACAGAAAAACAAATTTGTTTTTTTCTTGCATCTTTAAATTATTTTTCAAATTTCGATAAGTAATTTTGATATGCAATTATATCATCCTTCCAGAAGAGTGGGCTGAACAACTCAGTGTGCATCAATTTGTTCAAAATCATAGCAGATTAGTTCTCCATCATCTACAAATATGCACAAGTTTTATATGTTGGAAACTGTCCTGAAGCAAAACGCTAAATTCATGGTGCTTGATATTTCTCTCATGATTTATGGATTTTATGTAATGTTATAGTCATTAACATCAATCAATTGTTTCGCTTTGCTTGATTTTCTACTACGAGAAATGATCTCTGCTCTTGCCAGATGTAAGACATTTTGCACCCAACGATACTTTGACTAGCTAGGTCTTGTTGCAGCCACTTAAATCTCCTGTTTCTGAATCGAGTATTTGGAAACATTATATTTATTATTTCTGTTATTCATTGAACTCTGGTTTAACCAATTTTTGCTGTCTGTCAGAACTGATAATGCAAGTTTTAGTTTGTTTCCAACTACAGCATTGTCTAACTGCATGCTGGTTTCATTGGATTGATCATATAAAAGCTTATGCCTTATTGCTGGTAAAGGCTTCAATCTCCAGACTGTAGCTTGGTAGGTAACATCAAATACTATACAATAAGAAAATGAACAATATAATGGCTAGACTTCAATTCGGAATTGAGCTAATAAGGAGTTTTACTTTTTACCAGATTTTTTAGGGTATATAGAAAGGCTTACTATTTAATAGAAAGTTATAACAAAAAAAAAAAAAATATGTAAAAGGAGTGAAGGAGATCTATTTATTCATTTCTGTTCCAATATCTTATATTCTTTTGAGAAGTAATAGGATATGATCGTAATAGATTGGATAAAGGGAGTACATAGCTTATTCATTGAATGAAGAAGGTAAATCCCTGGGTGTAAGAGTTTTAATTCGTTGTAGTATATAATCCTCTCTGAAAGACATCCATTCTTGAATATGAAAGTGCCCCTTTTCTTCTAATGTACCGCTTAAAAGCCTCAAATCATTAAAACTTTCCATTGTTATGCATTAGTTAGTTTAAGGCCTATGTATCAGTTCGTTTAGGTCATCATTATTGAACTTCGCATGCTGGTTCTAATTTCGGTATATTTTGTACCAATTTTATGCTGGCTCCATAAGAAGATCTCACTTTGCGAAGTTTTGTCAAAAGGATTCCTTTTATTTCCTTATTGAAGTTCTCTCCTTCTAACTTGACATTTGGATGGGCTGAAACCCTCTTAATTATGCCTAAAATTTTAGTCCTCTTACATCCTTTTTAAAAAAAATTATTTTTATAACGTATTAAGTCTCTTTTATTTTTGTTTAGTAGCCTCCAGAAATATGTGCCCTTAGACCTATTAGGTTAATTTTGATTTTTCATTTTTCTTACATCGATATTTTCTTTTTTATTTTATTACTTTATGAATAGTCTAAATCACATCGATATTGAATGTTATAGGTCAGACAGGATGCTATCTGAGTACGGTTTTCCCTTTATTTGGTTTCCCTTCATCTCTTGTATAAGGATTCTTATATCACACTTTTTGGTGCAATTGCTATGGCTACCTTTATTTCCAGGGAAAAGTTAACTATGTTGTCAGACCAGTACTACTCTGGTTGTGAAGCAGAAGTTGGCCTCTGTGGAGCTGTTGGTGCAAGGGATTCCTTAAACTTGGGTGGCTATGGTGTAGAGCTTGCTTTGAAGAATATGAAATATAAAGCCATGGACGACAGTGCCATAAAGAAAGGTTAGAACTTTTGATGTAGCAGTTGCAAATTCAGAAGCCTGAACTAGTGCATGACCTAAGTATGCTAATAGGTTTATTTTTGCCGATGTATGCTTTCTTGTTTGTTTAATAATCACTTGCTTTATTGATTTGATTTCTGAGGTATCTAAGGGCTTGATGTATGAGTTTCAGGTGTAACTCTAGAAGATCCTCGGACCGAAGGTCTTAATTAAGAAGTTAGAGGGTTTATATTTTCAAAAATTCTGGTATGTTATCCATATGATTCACCTATACTTCTGTTCCTATTTTCTTCCAATACAAGTTACAGCTGTTTCAAGGAACATAAATTACATGGACATTTATCTAAATGAATAAACTAAAATTGAAAATCTTTCTCTTTGGAAAGGGGTCAACTATGTTCATAATGATTTGCAACCATAAAAGCTTCACCATGTTGTCCTTAATGTTAACATTTTCTGTTATTCGTTTTGCAGGAATGCAAACCTGACCTTACTTCTGATATAATGGCTTTCATAGTATGAGTATCCTTGAATTGTAGTATAATTGTTGGTGAAAATGAAGAATTTCTGAAGAAGAATACATTGTTTAATCAGCAAGATCAGTAACTTGTTATCATTGTTTAATCAGTAGGGTTAAGCAGCTTACCGGCTAGCTATTCTTTCTATAGAAATGGAAGCTGATTATTTTGAGAATGTTGTAGTTGTGCATTGTAAAGCTGAAATGGCTTTATCTTGCACACAAAATCAACAAATGGATTTGATTTGTAGGTCTTTTATTTTTTCATTTAGATATGAAGTGGAACTTATAATATTATGATGGATTAGCCTTTTGGATATAGTTCTCTTGTATCTAATCGCTGCGACAAATATACCTTATAAGATAATAATAGCTCATCTGTTAAATTTGTAGCTGATTATTATGTTAAAATAATAGTTTCTTTTAAGCAGCTTGGCTTGATTGTATTTGTGAGCATCTATTTACTCTCTTGCTGGTTGATTTAATATCGTCTCAGTTAGATAATTCTATGTTAAGAACTTGTAAATATAAAGATGCATATAATTTCTTGGGGGTAGAATTGAAGAACTGACGGTTAAAGAGGAGTTTATTTCAGGTTAAATGTAGCTCCTTGTATTAAAATTCCATCATGCATTTATCAATACTCTATTTTTGTTGCTAATTATTATTATTATTATTTTCTATGAGCAGTTTTTTCAATCTCCACAGACTTCTCTGAGAAAGCTTTCATTGGATTCTGTAAACCAATACATTATGTTGATGCCTTCCGTAAGTTTTATCTTGAAATTTTGTATTCTTGCTGATACTTGTGGGGCAGTACTTGATACTGTACATTAATATCTTGCAGGCTTTATATACATCCATGGATAAATTCCTTCAGGGTTTATTTGTCCTTGCTAATGACACTGCTGCAGAAGTGCGAAAATTGGTGAATCGTTTTTCTTTCTCCTCTTGTATTCTTTTTTATAGTTATAATTAAGTCTTTTGCATGGAACTCTTAAATCTGTTGTTTGCATTGATATATAGAATGCAGTATTAGAAAATTGGTTATAGTGTCTTACCTGCTTGTACATTATGCAAATTGGTTTCTTTTGAAATTACTATCTTTGCTTAATGTATCTTTTTGAATTTGTGATAGATTTTCAGTGGGAATTTATTGATATTCTTTGTTACTTGTGTATCTTGGCTGTTGATACATTTTTTAATTTGTAATAAATTTTCAGTGGGAAAATTTTGCAGATGTTTATCACATGCTTGTGTATCTTGGCTGTTGACTTTAGAATATATCCTAGAGAATATGCTAAGACAGAGACTTACAGGACTAGCTTGGTAAGATAATGTCAAGGTCGTTAATATTTTTCTTTTCATCTTCATGCATATTATTTCTTTTTGCTAATAATTTAGCACTAAGTAGGTAAATTTACAGCTTTTTAGAGGTAAAACCCATGTTAACATTTAATCCTATACCGTCGTACATAATATTTTTGTTATTGTTGTTCTCATAAGGGGTCTTTTCATCCTTTCAGAAAGATTATTATGTATGAGAAGTGGATGTCTTCATTCATTCACTTTGAAAACTTCTGAACTTGTCCTACCAATTTCTCAAAACTTATTGAATTTGTTTGTATTTTCAGTAAACTTTTATGTTTTTATCCTGGAAAATAGCAATCCCAAATATTTTATCATATTAATGTTTTTGAACCTTGCATAATTTTTTTTAGATGGACCTTGGAGTTGGCTCCTTTGTGCTAATGAATGCAGTTACTTCACGGCAAGCACGAAACATCAAATCATCAATGTGAGTCGTTATATTTTCCAGATCCTGGTGTTAACTTATCATGTATATTGCTTACCATTGTACATTCTTTCTCTTTTGAGCAAACGTTATAATTTTGGCATCACAATTTTCTTTTGTGCATGCAGCATATCTAAATTTGGTATGCTGTATATAGATGTATATTGTTTCAGATCTATGTTCCACTAACTTTTCTCAATGCTTCCTAAGGAGTTGGTGGAAGGCAGCCTTTAAATCTACAACTCCGCTACTACTGTTAGGATTTGCTAGACTTGCTTCTACATTGAGTCTAGACTATCAGGTAGAATGTATTTCTTTGCGCTGGACTTTTTGTAATAATAGTTGTTTGCAATGGAATAGGATAAGTTGTGTACTATATCTACTTGCTAATATAAAACAAATGGAACTCTGGGAGATGTCTAAAATAATGCTCCAAACCAGTTTATACTCAAAAGCATTTTGCATAATAAGCATAGAATTTATACGGACTGGTTTTAGTTAAATGATGCCTTTCTTAATGTTGGTAGTTCAACATTTTAGCTGTTGATAATTGATGATCAATACTTTTTTTCGTTTAATGGAATTCTCCCTTGTAGGTACATGTGGGGGAATATGGAGTCAACTGGAATTTGTTTTTCACACTTGCTGGTGTATCTATCCTTACATCCATTTTAAATGGTCCCGCAGAATATTCTGGAATTCTTGGTTCAGTAATTTTAGTTGGTATACCTTCATATTTATGAAGTTTGTTTTTATTTTCTGGTATTTGCTTTTTGATTGGTCCTATACAGTAAGTCCATATATTATAGGTGAGACAGATTTGTGCAGTTTTATAGCCTGCTTCAGTGTTCTAAGGAAATACATCATGTAATATGACAAACAGAACTTAGGAATAAAAGGGGTTTTTCTTTTTCATTTTTCTCCATGGAGCTTATCTAAATACTTGCAAAAGTATTTCTATAATTTTAGGCAAATCTCACATGCTTGTTATTAGATGGAATTATAGAAATTTGTATTCTTCTATCATTTTTATTTTAATATGTCTTCAAATTAAATTATATTCTAAATGAGATTTTTGGTGTTTTTATAATATTTTAATTTTTTTTATTTTTTATAATCTTTAGTGGCGTTTTTTTAAAAAAGCGCCGCTAAAAGTATGATATTTTTAATTTTTTTATTTTTTAGGATTTTTAGCGGCGTTTGTGTAAAAAGCGTCGCTAAAAGTCCCCACCTTTAGCGTCGTTTCTTATAAAAGTGCCGCTAAAAGTCCCCACCTTTAGCGGCGTTTCTTATAAAAGCGCCGCTAAAAGTCCGCACCTTTCACGGCGTTTCTTATAAAAGCGCCGCTAAAAGTCCACACCTTTAGTGGCGTTTTTCACAATAAACGCCGCTAACTTTTGTGGCGCTTAAAAACGCCGCTAAAAGTCTGTTTTGGTGTAGTATCTAATTCGGTATATTTATGTCGTCCTATTTCTAAGATTGTATGCACTCCATTCAATTATGCAAAATCTATTCACAAGAAGGGTCTATTCAACCTCAAACTCATGTACTTCAAACATGGATTAACACTCTAGAAATATTAACCCAAGAACAATTAAGAATTCATAATTGAAAACAAAAAGACTAAGATTTTATTGCATAAAAATATAATTCAAACAATATAATCCATCCTAGGGTTCATCTCCCTAGGTATTTAGAAAATTAGTTCATAATTCCGAGAAGAAACCCCAAAAATACAATATAATCACTAAAATAAAAAAAAAATCTATGTTAACTCCATTCGAAATCAACTTGGACTCTTGAATCTTGATGGAGAGCTGTTTGGAAATCCGCTTCAATGGTGTTCTTTGGATAATTTTTGTGCTATCCTATGACAACTCTTTTTCTCCTCTTTTATTTCCTTATTTTATACCTACTTAAAGTGCCGAAAGACTTAAAAATCGTCACTTCCAGTTGTAAGTCACATGGTTCTTGAAATCCACACGTCCATGTGGTTTACATGGTCGTGTTGTTTGCCCATATGGAACTCTGTTGCATGTGTTTAGCTTTCGGACTGCTCCAATATTTTAATTTGCACCTATTTTTCACTTGTATTGCTCCCAAGTGCTCTATTAAGCATCAAAACATGAGTATAAATAATTAGGAGTATATAAATCACAATTAACACTACAAAATCACCCAAAATATGCACTAGGAATGAGGCTAAAATATGTGACTTTTGACATTTATCAATATTAATGTAATTAATGGATATTTTATTAGGCATAGTTGTAAAAAGTACCCTCAACATTTATGGGTTTTTGGGTTTGAGCCATTAACCCTTTATTTTATTTTTTTTTGGATTGAAACCCTCAACGTTACGATTTTTCTAGAAATCTTCCTAATTTTAGTGGGAAACATGAGTTGACCATCAATCAAACGATAGGTCAACAAAATAGTCTATGTGGAATGGCACATAAACACGATATCATAGATGATATCATCTATAAAAAATTATTTAACAATTGTTTTTCATTTTTTCCATATTTCTTCTTCTCTCTTTCTCTCTTCCCCTCCAGCTACTATTCTAGTAGAAAAAAAGCACCTACCACCATTTTCATTAGAGCCCACACCTGCACTTCACTCTCTCAATTACCCATTTCAAATACTATAAAAATCAAAACAAACCCATTTCTAAACGTGCAATGGTGATGGGTGTAAGGATGTAAAAAAACAAATGTCACTAAGAAGCAAATCATGGAGAAAATGGGACAGTTACTTAAATTATCCCAATTTAGCAGCATACCTCTTTGTCATTCTTGGCTTTGTTTTCCTTTGTTTTCTTTAAGTACTCTGTCAAATTTTTACCGTTTCATTCCATCTTTTTTAACATTATCAAACAAACAAAAGGAGAATCGACTACAAACAAGAAACAAAAGAAAACTGGGTATGCTACTTTTGAGAAGCTCGATTATGGAATCATTGAGTTAAGGAGTGGAAGCCACGACAGATAAACTGAGACCTCTCCTTGCAATTCCGGTGTCACCAGCGTTTGCTGTGACGACTTCAATTATTTTTTTATTGGTTGGTTTGGGTTTAGAAGTGGGGCATGACGATTTGCCTTGTTTCCTATGAACTGCATGCACGTTTGAAGAAGTAAACTAGTTGACTGTTACAACCAGTGCCATTAAAACACATTGTGCTATTGAACCTATTGCACACCCTTACACCATTGTCTTCTTTTAGAAATGATCAACCACTACAGTATTTACAAAAAAGAAAAAATATTACCTTCCATCAATTTGACATTTGTTGATGGACACTCTAAAGCCTGCAACAAATATGAAAAATTTTCAAAATGGAAGAAATCAAAAGAGACAGAATCCTCACAAACAGGAAAGAAACCAGGAGCAAACAAAAGGCCCTAGAATTACCACAGAAGATTTCATATAAGTCCACATAGATTCACACACTTATATACCATATATTATAATAGATTTATATTGATGCCTCAACAGCAACTATACAAAAAGAGAAAAATGCTTCATTTAGAAATGAGTTTGTTTAGATTTTTACTGTAATGGAGATGGGTAATTGAGAGAGTGAAATGCAGGTATGGGCTCTGATGAAAATGGTGGTGGTTATGATTTTTTTACTGTAACAGTAGCTAGAGGGGAAGAGAGAAAGAGAGAAGAAGAAAGAAGAAGAAAAAAAAATTGTTTAACAATGTTTTTATAGATGGCATCATTTATGACATCATGCTTAAGTGGCATGCCATATATGCTACTTTGTTAACCTATCGTTTGACTGATGGTCAACTCACGTTTTTCGTTAAAATAGGATGGTTTCTGAAAAAATCGTAACATTGATGGTGTCAATTCAAAAAAAAGAAAAAGGTTAAGGGCACAAACCCAAAAACCCACAAACGCTGAGGGTATTTTCGCTAATTATGTCATTTTATTAAACCAATTTGTTTGAAAAATATAAGTACACATAGATGAAAATACTACATTAAGGGCATAACATCCCAACATCAGAGCACAAAAGAAGGGGATCTCTATCCTTTTTCCCCAGAAAAATCTAAGTATCCTCCTTCTTACTTGATTTGTTCATTTTGAGTTACATAAATTTGTTTCTTTACTCATTAGGGAATTTTATTTTTAAAGTTTAATTTATCTCAATATTGTTTTATATTTCTCTCAATTGTCATTACTCTTTTAAATTAATCTCAATTTAAGAAGAAGCAAACAAATCAAGATTGAACATTTTCTAAGATTAGGTTGCCATAGAGGTTGCAAACTTGTAAAGTTTCTTTGATAAACTCTAAAAATTTCCAAATGAAGGTTGCCATGGAGAGTTGGAGACTACAATGATAAAATTTTTGGTGAATAGAAAGAAGAATTTTCTAAATCAAATTTTGATAAAGTTCTCCGTTGTCCTTTACCGCAATATCTCTTTAGACTTCGTATTTTTTTAGGGAAGACTTCATTGATTGGATCGAATAGATACAAAATAATATTTTTTTCATGTAAAGAAGAAGTCAATTTTATTAGTAAAGAGAAGTTAGTTTCAAAAGTGAGAAATTAAGGAAAATTAATCACAATATTAATAATATTTTCCATCAATATTACATAATTTTAATTGGTATAATAATAAATTTATCCCTTAAAGTTTACACTTCTTGTTAGTTTGGTATTAATTTAACAAATTTAGCTCGCAATGTTTGTGTAAATGTGTAAATGTCAAGACTAAATTTGTTGAATTTTTTTAGAATTAAAGATAAATTGACAAAATATATAACATCAATGACTAAATTTATTATTATATTAAATATAATTGTGTAAAATTGACGAAAGACATTAACACAATGATTAATTGTCCATATTACCCATTTTTAGAATTGACAGATATTAAATTACTCCAATTTTTTTAAAGGGATCAATTAACTCAATATTAATATTGAGAATGATTAGAAATATACCTTTACTTTTAAAAAAATGGGAGTATAAAAATTTACTCATTTGAAAAATAGTGTCTCACTTGACTAATTTCATCATGTGGATCCGCCCTCCAAAACTTTTAAATTTTTTAATTGAATTTTAATTGAATTTTAATTGAATTTTTAAAAAATAAAAAGAATTTCACTAAGAGGAAAAACTTAATGCTAACATCCTCTCATAATTTTAGTATTATCCAACCACATTTTGAGTGAAAGTTGCATTTTAACACATTTATCCATAGTTTGATCAAAATCTCATATTCAAAGTATTGGTTGAAGGGGAAAGTATCTTAGAGATATTTGTACTAGAATTTGAATTACATTTTTTTTCTTTTAATTTAAAAATTAGGTAAATTAGTTTATATATATTAGATTAAAGATAAAACTAGTCATTTTGTTGAAAATTTCATTTATTTTTATTGTTAAAATTGGTTCATGTACATTAGAATGAGGTAGATGTGACAAGTGTAACTATCGGTAGGTGCTAAAAGTAACATGTTTTTAGCCTCATTCTTAATACGTTTTTGGGTGATTATTCAATGTTAATTGTGAATTTATTCTCCTAATCCTTTAAATCCATATTTTTATACTTAGAAGAACATTTTAGAGAAAAAGGAGCAAAAACCGAAAAATTAGAGCAAGGTACATGGGCCACACAGGCTGGACCATTCCACGTGGCCTGCACACATGCCCGTGTGAGCCATACGATCATGTGGTAGATCGTGTGGATTTTATGAATTGCACTCCGAACAACGAAAAAAATATAATTTTTAGGGTTTTGGGGGCATTTTGAGACCTATATATGACAAAAATAAGAGGATAAGAGTGAACCGTCATAGAATATTCAAGAAAACAACTCAGAAAACACCATTGAAGTGGATTCTAAAGCATATTTTCATCAAGATTGAAGATTCCTAGTTGATTTCTCAGGAGATTATAATGAGTTTATTTATTTCTTTCGATTATTGTAACGCCCCAAATAATTTATTTCTGCTTCTGTAAAATTTGACACAAATGTGTATCTGTTTCAGTGGTTATGTGTTCTAGTTAGATGTGAGAGGTCTTGGGTTCAAACCCCACTTCTGTTAATTTTTTTATTTTTCTAATCTAAGCCTTATCGTTGTTTAGTAGACTTTTATTAAATTGCCTGTAAATTCATATCAGAATGAACCTACTGGTTCGAGTGGTAAGGGGGTTGTTGTGTTAGAGGTCCTATATTCGAATCCTTGCGCGAGCGAGGGTATTATTTCTTTTGCTCGGCTCTGTGATAGAGTTCCAGTTGCATTAGAATTCTGAGTAGTGGGTGGTTGATTGTGGAAGTGGTGGGATTTGGGTAAAACTTATTTTCCAAAAATCTCTCTTGGAAATCTGACGTTCCTTCTCTTCTACTGTTGTTTCCCCTTTTCTTTTCTACAAAATTTTTCCCCTTTTTCATCCTCATTTTAACAAAATTGTGCCTCCTTGTTACGGATTTTTGAACCATGGTGTTTATTCGTTTGGTAAGTAGAGATAGTTGTTTTGCCAAGTAGTGAGTTTCTCGTTTAATCTTTTTGGTGTTGTCAAATTCTCATTGATGTGGAATCTGTGTTTTAGCAGCAGTTAATCGAGAAGATTGTGACTCGCATTTTGTGGAATTGTAGTCAAATATAGTGTGAGGTGTTGGGGTAAGCGACGAACGCTTGTTTTGAATTGTTGTTGGCTTTGTAGCTACGGTTTAATCATGTGATAAGTTTAATTTTGAGCGTTGGTATGTTGATCCTTAGGTTCTGGAGGGTTCGTGGTTGCTGTAGCGTCAAAACGATACCAAGTGTGTATCCAAAACGCAGAAAACTAGGCTTCGGTAAAAGCCGAAAAACTGCACTGTCAACACCACAGGGGTGTGTGGTAGCCCGTGTGGATGGCTGTTTTTGAGACACGACCGTGTGATCGATGTAGACATGGCCGTGCGCAAGACACGGCCGTGTGGTGGCTCAAGTGTGGCCGAGTGGGCCACATGGGTTTCGCCAAGTTGGGTAAGTGGGCCCACACGGGCAAGGCCAATCTGGGCATCTAGGCCCGCATGGGAAAGACACACGAGCATATGGGCCCAGTAATCTGAAATTTTCCCTATGCTCACACTGGTCGACTGTGGGCCTATTGTGGGGTTGGTAAGGACTACTCAATCCCTATTTTGAACGTTATGATATTCTGATAGACTGATTTGAATAGGATACTAAATGTATGCTTGACTGTACTACCATATGTATATGTTATTTGTTTAAAAGCATGTCGAGCATGTTTATTCTGATAATTCCATATCTGATTTTTTGTATCTGATTTGGGGTGGTATTTCTATTTAGGAAGTATACTGATCGGCGTTAATCACCTATACTCTGGCAACATGGCTGCATATATTCTGATATGTGTCCTAATGGCACAGGTTGGTGTGTAGGGATGGGTAGGTGTTTTTAACTCCACATGGTGTGATGGGATGGTCGGAGATGGTGTGTAGAAGATGGGGGTAGGGTTTATGCATGTGTGCTTTTGGATCTAATTCTAAATCTGATACTGTATCTACTTCAGACTATGTTATTAAACCTGTATATTTGCATGCATGACTTTGTTTGGCTAAACACAGAGTTTACGTAAAACTCACTTTTGTTTGTTTGTTTTTTCAAGTAATTTACAAACTTAGGCGGATCGGTGTGACGGAGTCTCACGGCGACCACAAGTTTGTGAATTGACTTTAAACAATGGTTTTATTCGATTTCAGATTATTTTTGGGAGTTTTGTAATTGTTGGACTCTCTGGACTATTTAAATTTTTATTTGGTTTTGGTTATGTTTGAGCTTTTATAGCGACGTTTGTCTAAAATTATGGTTTTACGAAATCAAAGGTTTTTCCAAAGTACAAACTGTTTTTTTTTCAAAGTATAATGGTTTAAAACCTGCGCTGCAAATATTGTTTCGGTAAATGAATTCATTAAATAAATGTTGTCAGTAATAGTTATCAAAATTGGATGATTTAATAAAACCATACCGTTTTCAAAACTCAATCCTTGTGACATCACCAAATTCGGCCATAACGTTTGGGCCGGGTTTGGGTGTTACATTTAGTTGTATTAGAGCTAGGTTGCAAAACTCAACTATTAATTTTGGGTTCCAAAATTGTGTTTTAGAAAGAAGTGCTATACAAATATTTTTGATGAATTGAGAAGTATGTAGTACATCTATTCTCCGGTGCCGATCCTGTAAGTATTTTTGAAATTTTGATAGAAAACTCTGAAAACACTATTGAACTGAATAGTTAAAGATTGAAAGCTTTTGGAAACAAAACTGAACTTCCGATAATATATGCATAAAGCATTTGCTAATAAATACTGGAACTGATGCATAAAAAATTTAATGTAGATTAAAACTCGAATTTACGATGAGCACTCCTGGAACTCGTAGACATGGTATTCGAGGCCGTGGTAGAGGCAGTAGGGGGGCTCAAGCTGAGTCTTCCTCTCTGGGCAGTATGTCGAACTTGGATATGAGTGAGACACCAGTATCGCCTATTACTAAGACTAGGTTTTAAAGTCGCTCGGCTGGGGACGACGCACTATCCTAAGCCATGCTAAAGATCTTGGACAGGGTCGCTGGACCCCATACTAGAGCTAGGGGTTGAGGGTCGGTAACTGAACGACTCTGGTCCAATGGTGCTAAGTTGTTTAAGGACGCTATTGGAGTCACCCCTAATGTGGTCGAATATTGGTTGGAGGCAACCGAGAGGATCATGAATGATCTGGACTGCACTCCTAAGTAGAAACTGAAAGGTGTAGTCTCTTTGCTTCACAATGAGACTTCTCAGTGGTGGTTGACAATTGATGATGATACCCAGCCTGATCGTTTGAGTTGGGATTTCTTTAAGACAATCTTCCAGCGTAAGTATGTGGGAGCTAGTTATGTGGATGCTCATAGGCGTGAGTTCATGAATCTCACGTAAGACGATAGATCTATGGCTGAGTATGAGGCCGAGTTTTTGAGGCTCAGCCGCTACGCTTGAGGCATGGAGGCGACTGAGTAGGAGAGGTGTGTCCGATTTGTGGATGGCTTAAGGGATAATTTAATGGTATTGATAGCTCCACAGAGGGAGCGAGAGTTTGCGATTCTGGTGGAGAAGGAGAAGATTGCCGAGGATGTTAAGCGCGTGGAGCACCAAAAT
Source organism: Gossypium bickii (assembly GCA_025503065.1). NCBI lineage: Eukaryota > Viridiplantae > Streptophyta > Magnoliopsida > Malvales > Malvaceae > Gossypium > Gossypium bickii. Next base: position 97,821,177 of record CP106714.1, on the reverse strand, counting down.
AGGGATCATGAGAGGGGTAAGAATAAGAGGGATTCAGAGCTCTCTAGTTCTGTTCAGAGGCCTAAGAAAAAGGCCAGGCCTAATTAGCCTATTAGAGTGAGGGCCCCTGTTGCTCCTAATGGGTTACAGTCATGCAATGATTGTGGTAGGCGCCATCCGAGTGAGTGTTGGTGGAGGATAGGGCCTTGTTTGAGGTGTGGGTATTTAGAGCACCGTATCAAAGAGTGTTCACAGAGGGCTGATCAGATGCAAACTTCGGCACGGGGTTCTTTGCAGCCCCAGAGGGTAGTTCAGCAGCCACATAGAGACTGTGAACCGGTTGAAAGTGGTAATGGTATGGGCCGTGGGTAGAGAGCACCGGACAGAGGTGTTGGTTAGATTGAGGCGAGGCAACTTGCACTGGTTTATGCTGTACAACGTCTAGAGGATAGAGATGCTCCTGATGTCATCACCAGTACATTCTTTATGTTTGATGTACCTTATACTGCTCTGATAGACATAGGTTCTACACATTCCTATGTAGCTAGTACTGTATCTGAAACTCTGGGGATTTCTATTGAGAGCACTTCTAGTGAGGTTACTGTATTGAGTCCATTGGGGCAGTCTGTTTGGGTTAGTAAACTTTATAGGGATGTTCCTCTAATGGTGCAAGGGGTTATTTTTCTGGAAAATTTGATGGAGCTTCCATTTGGGGAGTTCAATCTAATTCTGGGAATGGACTGATTGGTTGAGCATTGATTCAGTTTGGACTGCGCGTCTAAGAGGGTTGTTGACCAATGATGATATAGAGGTGGTTGTGATCGGTGAGCGTCGAGATTATTTGTCAAATGTGATCTCCGCTCTTGTGGCTGAGAAACTGGTTCAAAAAGGGTGTGAGTCGTACTTGGCTTACGTTAGTATTTTTGATTCTAAGGACTCCTCTGCTAGGGATATCAGAACAGTGTAGGACTTTCTGAATGTCTTTCCTAAGGAGTTACCGGGTTTGCCTCCAAATCGAGAAATCAAGTTTGGAATTGAGCTTCTACCGAGTACAGCTCCGGTGTTTATCGCTCCATACTGTTTGGCACTAAAGGAGCTTACAGAGCTTAAGGCTCAACTGTAAGAGCTTTTGGATCGTGGTTTCATCCGTCCTAGTGTGTCTCCGTGGGGAGGACCGGTTCTATTTGTTAAGAATAAAGATGGGACCAAGAGGATGTGCATCAATTATTGGCAATTGAATAAGTTAATTGTGAAGAAGAAGTATCCACTTCCAAGGATCGATGACTTGTTTGATCAGTTTCGGGGAGCTTCAGTGTTCTCTAAGATAGATCTTCATTCCGGGTATCATTAGTTAAGGGTTAAGGAAGTTAATGTTCATAAGACTGCATTTAAGATTCGTTATGGACATTACGAGTTCCTAGTTATGCTTTTTGGTCTGAGGAATGCTCCGGCTGGATTCATGGGTCTGATGAACCGAGTCTTTCAGCCATATTTGGATCAATTCGTCATGGTATTTATTGACGATATTTTGGTGTATTCTAAGACTGAGGATGAGCATGATGAGCATATTAGGGTGGTATTGCAGATTATACGTGAAAAATAGCTCTGCATTAGATTGAGCAAGTGCGAGTTCTGGTTATGAGAGGTAACTTTTCTGGGACATGTGGTGTCTGTTGAGGGGATTCGTATAGATCCAAGGAAGATTGAGGTTGTACTAGATTGGAAACAGCTCAAGAATGTGTCTGAAATTTGAAGTTTCTTGGGTTTGGCAGGTTATTATCAGCAATTTGTTGAGGGATTCTCTCTGATTGTAGCTCCCTTAACTAAGCTTTTGCGAAAGGGTGTTCTGTTTGTCTGGATTGATGCACAGCAATCGAGCTTCGAAAAGCTCAAGTCTGTTCTGACTTAGGCTCCTGTTTTGACACAGCCTAAATCTGGCAAGGAGTATGTGGTCTACAGTGTGTATCACACGCTGGTTTGAGATGTGTGTTGATGCAAGATGGAAAGGTTATAGCTTATACGTCCCGTCAGCTTAAGGATACACGAACGGAACTATTCGACACATGATCTCGAGTTGGCTGCTGTGGTCTTTGGTTGAAAATCTGGAGGCACTATTTGTATGGTGAGAAGTGTATCATCTACACTGATCACAAGAGTCTCAAGTACCTCCTTACTCAGAAGGGGCTAAATCTTAGACAGTGCCAATGGATTGAATTGCTTAAGGATTATGACTGCATGATAGAGTATCATCCTAGTAAGGCTAATGTGGTGGCTGATGCTCTAAGTCATAGAGCGATGACTAATCTGAGGGTGATGTTCGCTTGCCTTAGTTTGTTTAACGATGGGAGTCTGTACGTCGGGTTGCAAGTTAAGCTGACTTGGATTGATCAGATTCGAGATAAGCAGATAGGGAATAAGTCTCTGGGTTTGCGGTTTCGTCAGGTTGAGAGTGGCAGTACTTTGAAATTTGGGTTGAATAATGATGGTGTTCTGTGTTTCTGAGGACGGATTTTTGTGTCGAATGATTCAGATTTGGGACAGTCGATTGCCCTTATGCGATGCATCTCTGTGGTAATAAGATGTACCGTGATTTCCGTAAGTTGTACTGGTGGCCAGGTTTGAAGCATAAGGTTACAGATTTTGTGGCTCGATATCTGACATGCTTGTAGGTTATTGTTGAGCACCAGTTACCTTCAGGTTTGTTACAGCCAGTTAAGATTTTCTTACGGAAATGGGAAAGTGTGACGATGGACCTCGTTAGTAGGTTACAATTGACACCCACTAAGAAGGATTCTGTTTGGGTCATCATCGATCGATTGACCAAGTCTGTTCACTTTATTCCAGTTCGGACGGACTATTCTCTGCAGAAGTTAGCAAAGGTCTACATTTCTGAGATTGTGAGGCTGTATGGGGTACCTATTTCCATCTTTTCTAATAGAGGTCATCGCTTCACATCTCAATTTTGGAAGAAGTTGCATGAGGCTCTAGGTTCGAGGTTGGACTTCAGTATTGTGTTTCATCCTCAAACCGACTGTCAATCTAAAAGGGTGATTCAGATACTGGAGGATATGTTTTAGAGTTGTGTAATTGATTTCCGAGGTAGTTGAGAGGATTATATGCCGCTAGCTGAGTTCGCCTACAATAACAGTTTTCAGTCTAGCATTCAAATGGCACCTTATGAGGCGTTGTATGGTCATAAGTGTCGTACTTCACTGTGTTGGACTGAGTTGGGTGAACGTCGGATTTTTGGTCCTGAGTTGGTTTATGAGACTAAAGATAAGGTTAGACTAATTCGGGATCGTCTAAAGGTAACTTCTGATAGATAGAAATCTTATGTAGACCTAAATAGGCGTGATGTTGAGTATTCTGTAAGGGACTTCGTTTTTCTTAAGGTTTCTCCATAGAAGAAGGTTTTGAGATTCAGTTATAAGGGAAAGTTGACCCTAGGTTCATCGGGCCGTATTGGATTCTGAATTGTATGGGACCAATTGTTTATCATTTGAGGCTACCTCAAGAGGTAGACCGTATCCACGATGTCTTCCATGTTTCAATGTTGAGGCGGTATCAATCTAATCCTTCTCATGTTGTTTCTGTTGAGGAGATCGAGGTTAGGCCAAATTTGACTTACGAGAAGGAGTCGGTTCAGATTCTAGATCGTGACATTAAGGTTTTGAGGAGAAAGTCCATACCGCTAGTGAAGGTTCTGTGACGAAATCATGGTACTGATGAAGCCACGTGGGAACTTAAGGACTCAACGCGTCAGCAGTATCCTCATAAGTTCTGATCAGGTAAATTTCGAGGTCGAAATTTCTTTTAGGGGGTAGAGTTGTAACGCCCCAAACAATTTATTTCTACTTCTGTAAAATCTGACACAAATGTATATCTGTTTTAGTGGTTATGTGTTCTGGTTAGATGTGAGAGGTCTTGGGTTTAAACCCCACTTCTATTAATTTTGTTATTTTTCTAATCTAAGCCTTATCCTCGTTCAGCAGGCATTTATTAAATTGCATGTAAATTCATATCAGAATGAGCCTACTGGTTCGAGTGGTAAGGGGGTTGTTGTGTTGGAGGTCATGTGTTCGAATCTTTGCGTAAGCGAGGGTATTATTTCTTTTGCTCAGCTCTGCGATAGAGTTCCAGTTGTATTAGAATTCTGAGTAGTGGGTGGTTGATTGTGGATGTAGTGGGATTTGGGTAAAACTTATTTTCCAAAAATCTCACTTGGAAATCTGACGTTCCTTCTCTTCCAATGTTGTTTCCCCTTTTCTTTTCTACACAATTTTTCCCCTTTTCCTTCCTCGTTTCAACAAAATTGTGCCTCCTTGTTGCGGATTTTTGAATCGTGGTGTTCATTCGTTTGGTAAGTAGACATAGTTGTTTTGCCGAGTAAGGAGTTTCTCGTTTAATCTTTTTGGTGTTGTCAAATTCTCATTGACGTGGAATCTATGTTTTGGCAGCAGCGAATCAAGAATATTGTGACTCGCCTCTTGCAGAATCGTAGTCAAATATCATTTCAGGTATTGGGGTAAGCAATGAACGCTTGGTTTGAATTGTTGTGGCCTTTGTAGCTACGATTTAATCGTGTGATAAGAATAATTTTGAGCGTTGGTATGTCTATCTTTAGGTTCTAGAAGGTTCGTAGTTTTTGTAGTCAAATATAGTGTGAGGTGTTGGGGTAAGCGACGAACGCTTGTTTTGAATTGTTGTTGGCTTTGTAGCTACGGTTTAATCATGTGATAAGTTTAATTTTGAGCGTTGGTATGTTGATCTTTAGGTTCTGGAAGGTTCATGGTTGCTGTAGCGTCAAAACGATACCAAGTGTGTACCCAAAACACAGAAAACTAGGCTTCGATAAAAGCCGAAAAACTGCACTGTCAACACCACAGGGGTGTGTGGTAACCTGTGTGGATGGCTGTTTTTGAGACACGACCGTGTGATCGATGTAGACATGGCCGTGCGCAAGACACGGCTGTGTGGTAGCTCAAGTGTGGCCGTGTGTACCACATGGGTTTGGCCAAGTTGGGCAAGTGGGTCTATACGGGCAAGGCCAATCTGGGCGTGTGGGCCTACATGGGAAAACCACACGAGCATATGGGCCCAGTAATCTGAAATTTTCCTTATGGTCACCCTGGTCGACTGTGGGCCTATTGTGGGGTTGGTAAGGGCTACTCAATCCTTATTTTGAACGTTATGATATTCTGATAGATTGATTTGAATAGGATACTAAATGTATGCTTGACTGTACTACCATATGTATATCTGTTATTTGTTTAAAAGCATGTCGAACATGTTTAATCTGATAATTCTGTATCTGATTTTTTATATCTGATTTGGGCGGGATTTGTATTTGAGGAGGAAGTATCGGTGTTAATCACCTATACTCTGGCAGCATGGCTGCATATATTTTGATATGTGTCCTAATGGCACATGTTGGTGTGTAGGGATGGGTAGGTGTTTTTAACCCCACATGGTGTGATGGGATGGTCGGAGTTGGTGTGTAAAAGATGGGGGTAGGGTTTATGCATGTGTGCTTTTGGATCTAATTATAAATCTGATACTGTATCTGCTTCTGATTATGTTATTAAACCTGTATGTTTGCATGCTTGACTTTGTTGGGTTACACACTGAGTTTACGTAAACTCATTTTTGTTTGTTTGTTTTTTCAGGTAATCCACAAACTTAGACGGATCAGTGTGACGGAGTCTCACGGGGACCACAAGTTTGTGAATTGACTTTAAACAATGGTTTTATTCGATTTCAGATTATTTTTGGGAGTTTTGTAATTGTTGGACTCTCTGGACTATTTAAATTTTTATTTGGTTTTGGTTATGTTTTAACTTTTATAGCGATGTTTGTCTAAAATTATGGTTTTACGAAATCAAAGGTTTTTCCAAAGTGCGAACTGTTTTTTTTCAAAGTATAACGATTTAAAACCTCCGCTGCAAATATTGTTTCGGTAAATGAATTCATTAAATAAATGTTGTCAGTAATAGTTATCAAAATTGGATGATTTAATAAAACCATACTGTTTTCAAAACTCAATCCCTGTGACATCACCAAATTCGGCCATAACGTTTGGGCTGGGTTTGGGGTGTTACATTTAGTTGTATTAGAGCTAGGTTGCAAAACTCAACTATTAATTTTAGGTTCCAAAAATGTGTTTTAAAAAGAAGTGCTTTACAAATATTTTTGATGAATTGAGAAGTATGTGTTACATCTAGTCTCCGGTGCTGATCCTGTAAGTATTTTTAAAATTTTGATAGAAAACTCTGAAAACACTGAGTTAGTACTCTCTGAAATTGAACTGAATAGTTAAAGACTGAGGCTTTTAGAAACAAAAATGAACTTCTGATAATATATGCATAAAGCATTTGCTAATAAATACTGGAACTGATGCATAAAAAATTTAAAGTAGATTAAAACTCGAATTTACGATGAGCACTCTTGGAACCCGTGGACGTGGTATTCGAGGTCGTGGTAAAAGCAGTAGGGGGCTCAAGCTGAGTCTTCCCCTCTGGGCAGTATGCCGAACTTGGATATGAGTGAGACACCAGTATCGCCTATTACTGAGACTAGGTCTCAAAGTCGCTCGGCTGGGGACAACGCACTGTCCTAAGCCATGCTAAAGATCTTGGACAGGGTCGTTGGACCCCATTCTAGAGCTAGGGGCTGAGGGTCGATAACTGAATGACTCTGGTCTAATGGTGGTAAGTTGTTTAAGGACGCTATTGGAGCCGCCCCTAATATGGTCGAATATTGGTTGGAGGCAACCGAGAGGATCATGAATGATCTGGACTGCACTCCTGAGTAGAAACTGAAAGGTGCAGTCTCTTTGCTTCGCAATGAGGCTTCTCAGTGGTGGTTGACAATTGATGAGGATACCAAGCCTGATCGTTTGAGTTGGGATTTCTTTAAGACTACCTTCCAGAGCAAGTATGTAGGAGCTAGTTATGTGGATGCTCATAGGCGTGAGTTCATGAATCTCACATAAGACGATAGATCTGTGGCTGACTATGAGGCCGAGTTTCTGAGGCTCAGCCGCTACGCTTGAGGCATGGTAGAGACTGAGTAGGAGAGGTGCGTCCGATTTGTGGATGGCTTAAGGGATAATTTGATGGTATTGATAGCTCCACAGAGGGAGCGAGAGTTTGCGATTCTAGTGGAGAAGGCGAAGATCGCCGAGGATGTTAAGCACGTGGAGCGCCAAAATAGGGATCATGAGAGGGGTAAGAACAAGAGGGATTCAGAGCTCTCTAGTTCTTTTCAGAGGCCTAAGAAAAAGGCCAGGCCTGATTGGCCTATTAGAGTGAGGGCCCCTGTTGCTCCTAATGGGTTACAGTCATGCAATGATTGTGGTAGGCGCCATCCGAGTGAGTGTTGGAGGAGGATAGGGCCTTGTTTGAGGTGTGGGTATTTGGAGCACCGTATCAAGGAGTGTTCATAGAGGGCTGATCAAATGCAAGCTTCGGCACGGGGTTCTTCACAGCTCCGGAGGGTAGTTCAGCAGCCACCTAGGGACTGTGAACGGGTTGAAGGTGGTAATGGTATGGGCCGTGGGTAGAGAGCACCGGACAGAGGTGTTAGTCAGACTGAGGCGAGGCAACTTACACTGATTTATGCTGTACGACTTCTAGAGGATAAAGATGCTCCTAATGTCATCACCGGTACGTTCCTTATGTTTGATGTACCTTACTGCTCTGATAGACATAGGTTCTATACATTCCTATGTAGCTAGTACTGTATCTGAAACTCTGGGGATTTCTATTGAGAGTACTTCTAGTGAGGTTACTGTATTGAGTCCATTAGGGCAGTCTGTTTGGGTTAGTAAACTTTATAGGGATGTTTCTCTAATGGTGCAAGGGGTTGTTTTTCTGGAAAATTTGATGGAGCTTCCGTTTGGGGAGTTCAATCTAATTCTGGGTATGGACTGGTTGGTTGAGCATTGATTCAGTTTGGACTGCGCGTCTAAGAGGGTTGTTGACCAAGGATGATATAGAGGTGGTTGCGATCCGTGAGCGTCGAGATTATTTGTCAAATGTGATCTCCGCTCTTGTGGCTGAGAAACTAGTTCGAAAAGGGTGTGAGTCATACTTGGCTTACGTTAGTGTTTTTGATTCTGAGGACTCCTCTGCTGGGGTTATCAGAACAGTGTAGGACTTTCTGGATGTCTTTCCTGAGGAGTTACCGGGTTTGTCTCCAAATCTGGAAGTCAAGTTTGGAATTGAGCTTCTACCGTGTACAGCTCAGGTGTTTATCGCTCCATACCGTTTGGCACCAAAGGAGCTTATCGAGCTTAAGACTCAACTACAAGAGCTTTTGGATCGTGGTTTCATCCGTCTTAGTATGTCTCCGTGGGGAGGACCGGTTCTGTTTGTTAAGAATAAAGATGGGACCAAGAGGATGTGCATCGATTATTGGCAATTGAATAAGTTAATTATGAAGAAGAAGTATCCACTTCCAAGGATCGATGATTTGTTTGATCAGTTTCGAGGAGCTTCGGTATTCTCTAAGATAGATCTTCATTCCGGGTATCATTAGTTGAGGGTTAAGGAAGTTAATGTTCATAAGACTGCATTTAAGATTCGTTATGGACATTACGAGTTCCTAGTTATGCTTTTTGGTCTGACGAATGCTCCGGCTTCATTCGTGGGTCTAATGAACCGAGTCTTTCAGCCATATGTGGATCAATTCGTCATGGTATTTATTGTAGATATTTTGGTGTATTCTAAGACTGAGGATGAGCATGATGAGCATATTAGGGTGGTATTGCAGATTCTACGTGAAAAATAGCTCTACGCTAAATTGAGCAAGTGCGAGTTCTGGTTACGAGAGGTAACTTTTCTGGGACATGTGGTGTCTGTTGAGGGGATTCGTATAGATCCAAGGAAGATTGAGGTTGTACTAGATTGGAAACAGCTCAAGAATGTGTTTGAAATTCGAAGTTTCTTGGGTTTGGCAGGTTATTATCAGCAATTTGTTGAGGGATTCTCTCTGATTGCAGCTCCCTTAACTAAGCTTTTGCAAAAGGGTGTTCTATTTTTCTGGATTGATGCACAGCAATCGAGTTTCGAAAATCTCAAGTCTGTTCTGACTTAGGCTCCTGTTTTGACACAGCCTGAATCCGGCAAGAAGTATGTGGTCTACAGTGTACATCGCACGCCGGTTTGGGATGTGTTTTGATGCAAGATGGAAAGGTTATAGCTTATACGTCCCATCAGCTTAAGGATACACGAAGGGAACTATTCGACACATGATCTCGAGTTGGCTGCTGTGGTCTTTGGTTGAAAATCTGGAGGCACAATTTGTGTGGTGAGATGTGTATCATCTACACCGATCATAAGAGTCTCAAGTACCTCCTTACTCAGAAGGAGCTAAATCTTAGGCAGTGCCAATGGATTGAATTGCTCAAGGATTATGACTGCATGATAGGGTATCATCCTAGTAAGGCTAATGTGGTGGCCGATGCTCTAAGTCATAGAGTGATGACAAATCTGAGGGTGATGTTCGTTCGCCTTAGTTTGTTTAACGATGGGAGTCTATTCACCGAGTTGTAAGTTAAGCCGACTTGGATTGATCAGATTCGGGATAAGCAGATAGGGAATAAGTCTCTGGGTTTGCGGTTTCGTCAGGTTGAGAGTGGTAGTACTTTGAAATTTTGGTTGAATAATGATGGTGTTCTGTGTTTTTGAGGACGGATTTTTGTGTCGAATGATTCAGATTTGGGACAGTCGATTCTGAGGGAGGCGCATAGTAGCCCTTATGCTATGCATCTCGGTGGTAATAAGATGTACCGCGATTTCTGTGAGTTGTACTGGTGGCCAGGTTTGAAGCGTAAGGTTACAGATTTTGTGGCTCGATGTCTGACATGCTAATAGGTTATGGTTGAGCACCAGTTGCCTTCAGGTTTGTTACAGCTAGTTAAGATTTTCTTATGGAAATGGGAAAGTGTAACGATGGACTTCGTTAGTAAATTGCCCTTGACACCTACTAAGAAGGATTCTGTTTGGGTCATCGTGGATCGATTGACCAAGTCTGTTCACTTTATTCCAGTTCGGACGGACTATTCTCTGCAGAAGTTAGCGAAGGTCTACATTTCTGAGATTGTGAGGCTACATGGGGTACCTATTTCGATCATTTCTAATAGAGGTCATCGCTTCACATCTCGATTCTGGAAGAAATTGCATGAGGCTCTAGGTTCGAGGTTAGACTTCAGTACTGTGTTTCATCCTCAAACTGACTGTCAATCTAAAAGGGTGACTCAGATACTGGAGGATATGTTTCGGAGTTGCGTAATTGATTTCTGAGGTAGTTGAGAGGATTATATGCCGCTAGCTGAGTTCGCCTACAATAACAGTTTTCAGTCTAGCATTCAAATGGCATCTTATGAGGTGTTGTATTGTCATAAGTGTCGTACTTCGCTGTGTTGGACTGAGTTGGGTGAACATCAGGTTTTCGGTCCTGAGTTGGTTTATGAGACTAAAGATAAGGTTAGACTAATTCGGGATCGTCTGAAGGCAACTTCTGATAGATAGAAATATTATGCAGACCTAAATAGGCGTGATGTTGAGTACTCTGTAAGGGACTTCGTTTTTCTTAATGTTTCTCCATGGAAGAAGGTTTTGAGATTCAGTTATAAGGGCAAGTTGACCCTAGGTTCGTCGGGCTGTATTGGATTTTGAATTGTGTGGGACCAATTGCTTATCATTTGGGGCTACCTCCAGAGTTAGACCATATCCACGATGTCTTCCATGTTTCGATGTTGAGGCGGTATCGGTCTAATCCTTCTCATGTTGTTTCTGTTGAGAAGATCGAGGTTAGGTCAAATTTGACTTTCGAGGAAGAGCCGGTTCAGATTCTAGATCATGACATTAAGGTTCTGAGGAGAAAGTCCATACCACTAGTGAAGGTTCTGTGACGAAATCATGGCACTGATGAAGCCACGTGGGAACCTAAGGACTCGATGCGTCAGCAGTACCCTCATATGTTCTGATCAGGTAAATTTCGAGGTCGAAATTTCTTTTAGGGGGTAGAGTTGTAACGCCCCAAATAATTTATTTCTACTTCTGTAAAATTTGACACAAATGTGTATCTGTTTCAGTGGTTATGTGTTCTGGTTAGGTGTGAGAGGTCTTGGGTTTAAACCCCACTTCTATTAATTTTGTTATTTTTCTGATCTAAGCCTTATCCTCGTTCAGTTGGCATTTATTAAATTGCATGTAAATTCATATCAGAATGAGCCTACTGGTTCGAGTGGTAAGGGGGTTGTTGTGTTGGAGGTCATGTGTTCGAATCCTTGCGTAAGCGAGGGTATTATTTCTTTTGCTCAGCTCTGTGATAGAGTTCCAGTTGTATTAGAATTCTGAATAGTGGGTGGTTGATTGTAGATGTAGTGGGATTTGGGTAAAATTATTTTCCAAAAATCTCACTTGGAAATCTGACGTTCCTTCTCTTCCACTGTTGTTTCCCCTTTTCTTTTCTACACAATTTTTCCCCTTTTCCTTCCTCGTTTCAACAAAATTGTGCCTCCTTGTTGCGGATTTTTGAATCGTGGTGTTCATTCATTTGGTAAGTAGAGATAGTTGTTTTGCCGAGTAAGGAGTTTCTCATTTAATCTTTTTGGTGTTGTCGAATTCTCGTTGATGTGGAATCTATGTTTTGGCAGTAGCGAATCAGGAATATTGTGACTCGCCTCTTGCGGAATCGTAGTCAAATATCGTTCCAAGTATTGGGGTAAGCGATGAACGCTTGGTTTGAGTTGTTGTGGCCTTTGTAGCTACGATTTAATCGTGTGATAAGTCTAATTTTGAGCGTTGGTATGTCTATCTTTAGGTTCTAGAAGGTTCGTAGTTTTTGTAGCGTCGAAACGATACCAAGTGTTTACCTGAAATGCAGAAAATAAGGCTTCAGGAAAAGTCGAAAAACTACACTGTCGACGCCGCACAAGCGTATGGTCGCCCGTGTATATGGCCGTGTGCGAGACACAACTGTGTGATCGACGTAGACATGGTTGTGTGCAAGACACGGCCGTGTGGGCCACACGGGTTTGGCCAAGTTGGGTGTGTGGGCCCATACGAGCATTCTACACGGTCAAGGCCAATCTGGACGTGTGGACCCACACGGGAAAGCCACATGGGCATATGGGCCCAGTAATCTGAAATTTCCCTAGGGTCGCATGGGTCACTCCGATCGACTGTGGGCCTATTTAGGGTAGGTAAGGGTTACTCAAACCCTATTTTAAACGTTATGATATTCTGGTAGATTGATTTGAGTAGGATACTAAATGTATACCTGACTGTACTACCATATGTATATCTATTATTTGTTTGAAAGCATGTTGAGCATGTTTAATCTGATAATTTCGTAACTGATTTTCTATATCTGATTTTGGGTGGGATTTGTATTTGAGGAGGAAGTATACTGATCGGCGTTAATCGCCAATACTCTAGCAGCATGGCTGTATATATTCTGATATGTGTCCTAATGGCACAAGTTGGTGTGTAGGGTGTTTTTAACCCCACATGGTGTGGTGGGATGGTCGGAGATGGTGTATAGAGGATGGGGGTAGGATTTATGCATGTCTGCTTCTAGATCTAATTCTGAATCTAGGACTGTATCTGCTTCTGACTGTGTTATTAAACTTGTATGTTTGCATGCTTAACTTTGTTGGGTTACACACAGAGTTTACGTAAACTCACTTCTGTTTGTCTGTTTTGTCAGGTAATCCACAGACTTAGGCGGATCGGTGCGACAGAGTCTCATGGTGACCACAAGTTTGTGAATTGACTTTAAACAATGATTTTATTCGATTTCAGATTATTTTCGGGAGTTTTGTAATTTTTTGGACTCTCTGGACTGTTTAAATTTTTATTTGGTTTTGGTTATGTTTTAACTTTTATAGCGGCGTTTGTCTAAAATTATGGTTTTACGAAATCAAAGGTTTTTTTCGAAAGTACGAACTGGTTTTTTTTCAAAGTATAACTGTTTAATACCTTCGCTGCAAATATTGTTTTGATAAATGAATTAATTAAATAACCGTTGTCAGTAATAGTTATAAAACTTGGATGATTTAACGAAACCACACTATTTTCAAAACTCAATCCTTGTGACATCACCAGATTCGGCAATAACGTCTAGGCCAGGTTCGGGGTGTTATAGTTATACTTTCTTTGGGATATTTTATTCGCAATCATGAACTAATTTTCTAAATACCCAGGGGAGATGAACCCAATGATGGATTCTATTATTTGATTTCTATTTTATGCAATAAATACTTAGATCTTATTCTCAATTATGTGTGCTTAATTCTTTGTTTGATATTTCGAGACTATTGATCCATGTTTGATGTGCTTAAATCAGAGGAGGAATAGACCCTATTTAATAGTAGATCTAGCAAAATTGAGTGGAGTTTCTTGCAAGCCTAGAAATAGGACGACATAAATCTACCGGATTAGAGTCAAACCTAATAAGAGAATCCATAGATCGAGTTAATGTGGTAATAGGTATTTTAATTAGAAAGAAATTTCAATTAATCAACCTAGAGTCTGTTGCACTTATTCTTGAAGAGAGATATTAATATAATTTAGGGATTTCTATGGATCAACATACTAAGTAAAAAAATTGTGTAATTTAGATTGATAATGTCATATGATATTTTGGTGAATTCTTTCCTGGGTATTATTTCGTTTCTTGGTTATTATTTGATTTTTTTTCTTGATTTGTTCTCTGTCGTGTTCATAGTTAATTAATTTAGTTAATTTTTGTTCTTAATTAATCACTCAAATTTATCGGTTAAATAATAGAAAGGCAGTAATTACTAATACTTTTAGTCTTCGTGGGAATGATATATGTGCTCACCGTAGATATACTATTGATTAATAGGTGCACTTGCCTTAGTCAAATTTTTAGTTGGTTGACAGTCATGCAAGTTTTTAATAGTATAATTGAATGAAATTTGTAACAAAAAGGACAAGTTTGCTCTTTGATCTAACATATAAGATTAATTTGCATTTTTTTTAGTAAAGGGAACAAAATAGAATCCGAGTCCTAATATAGGAGCTTTTATAGTACTTTTACTATAGACATAACATTCCATGTCTTTGATCAAAATTTATGTTAAGCATAAATCTAAAAACTATGCATAAACTTTTATTTAATGTGTAATTTGATATATTAATAATATACATATGGTTTTAATTGTAGTTCAAAAATATATATAAAAGTTTTATTTTGATTCATTTTTGTATATTTTAAAAAATAAATACCTTAATTTATTTTTATATTGAATATATAAAATTATTTGTGTATACAACATATAAACTTGAAAGGATGCCATATCAATAATTATGTTAGCCGTTTATGAAAATTGAATCAAATCAAAATTTACCTATAAAATGTTATCTTTTGTATTTTTTTAAATTTAAAATTTTTACATTTAATAATAATAATTTTTTGGTAGAATAAAAAAATTAATAACTACAACAAACTTTTGACTTTGCCCTACTAGTTTTAACCTATTGCAAAAACGTATGGGTAATGTCGGAAAGGTTTTTTTTAATTGTCTTCTCCATAGTTTGTCAAAAAAAAAAAAATTAATAACTACAACAAACTTTTGACTTTGCCCTACTAATTTTACCCTATTGCAAAAACGTATGGGGAATGTCTGAAAGGTTTCTTTGAATTGTCTTCTCCATAGTTTGTCCTTTGATTTAACCTTTCAAGTTTATATCAAAACTGGGATGTAAAATATTGCAAGTGTTTGGGTTTGAACTCAGTATTTCTATACAGTACTTGAACCGTGAGCAATGGTCGCTTACCATAGATAACTATGTCCCCATCAAATGTCAATATATTGTTGGAACATTTTCAAATATTTATAGTATTCCAAATAACTATAAAAGAATGGGTGTATTTAATCATAATATTATATTTTTTAATTTTTTGAAAAAGAATTATAACTATTCAAATAATATTACTTGAATAGTTATAATATTAAATGAATAATTATGTGTTTATTTTAAAGACATTATTATTCAGAAAGACACCTATTAACGAAAGAAGTCTCTATGAAGAGACATAAAAATTACTATAAATAGGAATGGGATTTTATTTGGAAATATACCAACAAAATCTAATATTCTTTCTTTCCTTCATTCATTTTCTAATATTATTAGATTATTCTATAAAGTATTACTGCAGAAATCCTTTATAGAAATTGAGTTTCTTGTCATACATTGCTCAGTGTGTAGTAGGCTATTCTAGTCAATGCAAAACGCAAATAGTCATTGGCTTCATTGTATCCTCGAGGTTAATTTGCTTGGAACTCGTTTGCACACCGAAGATAGGTGGGGATGAATATAACCTTAAAGATAGTGACATGATACATGCCTTAAAGCCTTGTCCTATTTCTTCTTCTGTTCGAGTTCTGTTTGTGTCTTCAAGATTTTCCTCACCGGAGATTTTTACTAATAATTTTAAGGTTATATTCCATGATGACTACCACAACACATGAAAGTGGAACACTAAGGGAGTTGGCTTCCAATTTTGTCAAACTTGATTGGTTTGATGGTGGCAATTTTCGACGATGGCAGAAAAAGATGCACTTCTTATTATCAACTTTAAAGATTGCTTATGTTTTGAATACTCCAATACCTAAAGAGACTAAAAACGAATTTGTTGCTGCAACCTGAGAAAGAAAAAAATGGGACAATGTTGATTACATGTGCATAGGCCACGTATTGAATGGTTTATTTGATGGTTTGTTCGACACCTACCAAAACGAGGTCACTGCTAAAGAATTATGGGACAAATTGGAGACAAGATACATGACCGAAGGTGTTACAAGTAAGAAATTTCTTGTCAATTGTTTCAATAATTATCAAATGGTTGATGGTCGTTCTGTTATGGAACAATTCTGTGATATTGAAAAGATGTTGAATCAATTCAACCAATATGATATGAAAATGGATGAAATGATTGTTGTATCCTCTATAATAGACAAACTTCCTCCATCTTGGAAAGACTTTAAAAGAAGTCTAAAACATAAGAAAGAGGAAATATCTTTTGAGGCTTTGGCAAATCATCTTCATATTGAAGAAGAATATCGAAAGCAAGATCAGAATCTAAATTTTGAAAATGCCAAAGTGCATGTTACGGAAGAAGTACATACTACTAAACCATTCAAGAGAAAGTTCAAACAAACTGATAGAGCACCTAAGTTTAAAAAGAAACAAAAGGGCTCATGCTATCATTGTGGTAAGTCAGGACATTTCAAGAATGAATGTCGATTTTTAAAGAAGAAATCATCTTCTAAGGCTGATAATAACGAAAAGTTCGTTGCAATGATATCTGAAATTAATATGGCGCAAGATGATAATACATGGAGGATTGATACCGGAGCAACCAAAAATGTGTGAAAAGACAAAAGCATGTTCACAAAGTTCACACAATGTGAAAATGACAATGTCTTGTACATGGGAAATTAAAGGCAAAGGGTCTGTTGAACTAGAATTCACTTCTAGAAAGGTTTTAACCTAAAATGATGTATATTATGTACCAGAAGTTAGAAAGAATTTAGTGTTTGGAAGACTGTTGAATAAGTTTGGTTTCAAACTTGTTTTTGAGGCAGAGAAGTTCATTTTGTCTAAGGGAAGAATTTTTGTAGGGAAAGGGTATATGTATGAGAGTATGTTCAATTTGAATATTATTAATAAGAATAAAAATATTATTTCTGCTTATATGGTTGAATCTTTTTGTTTATGGCATTATAGATTAGGTCATTTGAATTATAGAAAATTGAATGACATGTATAAGTTAGATTTAATTCCTGTTTTTAATAATAGTATTGAAAAATACAATACATGTATGTTTAGATTTAATTCCTGTTTTTAATAATAGTATTGAAAAATACAATACATGTATGTTGACTAAAATTACAAGAAACCCTTTCCATAAGATTAAAAGAAAAACAAAATTGCTTGATTTAATACATAGTGATTTATGTGACATGCATAATACTCCTACATTAGGTGGAAAGAAATATTTTGTTACTTTTATTTATTGTTATGTATATTTATTGCATTCAAAAGATGAAGCGCTTTATAAATTTAAAGTTTATAAATCTGAAGTTGAACTTCAGTGTGAATCATTTATCAAGTGATTAAGATCGGATAGAGGTGGAGAATACTATAATCCAAGTTATTTTGAATCCACTGGGATTGTCCATTAAGTTTCAACCCCTTACACACCACAACAAAATGGTGTAGCTGAAAGGAAAAATAGAGTATTGACTGAAATGGTAAATTCAATGTTATCATATTCAGGTCTTGGACAAGGTTTTTGGGGAGAAGCTGTTCTAATAGCTTGTCATGTATTGAATAGAGTTCCTAATAAGGAAACTAAAAAAATCCCTTATGAACAATGGAAAAAAAGAAAACCAAACCTTAATTATTTGAAGGTTTGGGATTGTAAAGCTATTGTCAAAGTTTCAACACCTAAACGTAAAAAGTTAGGTGAAAGAGGAATTGAATGCATATTTATAGGATATGCACATAATAGCAAGGCATATAGGTTCATGGTAATTGAACCAAATGATTCAATTTCAATTAATACTGTTATTGAATCAAGAGATGCTATTTTTGATGAAAATAGATTTAATTCTATATCAAGACAATTACAGCCACAACAATTGATTCATTCTTCAAATGAGAATGAGATTCCATTGGAACAAATTGATAATAATGATGAATCTTGTCAGGAATTAAGAAGAAGTAAGAGGATTAAAAAGGTCAAAGATTTTGGACCAGATTTCATTATGTTTCTTGTAAAAGGAAAAGGTGAAAGTATATGCAATAAGATACCTTATTGTTTTAATACGGAATCTGATCCTATTACATTTGAAGAGGCAAAGAAATCTCAAGACTCTGCTTTTTGGAAAGAAGCAATAAATGATGAGATGGATTCAATAATGGGAAATCAAACTTAGATCTTAGTTGATCTTCCACCGGGTTCCAAATAGGAAAATGAAGGTCGATGGAACCATTGATAAGTTTAAAGCAAGGTTGGTAGCCAAAGGTTTTACAACAAAACAAGGTATTAATTACTTTGATACCTATGCTCTAGTAGCAAGAATTGCTACAATTAGACTCTGAATATCACTTATCTCTGTATATAATTTGGTTGTTCGCCAAATGGATGTTAAAACTACATTTTTAAATGGTGAATTGGAAGAGGAAGTGTACATGGAACAACCGGAAGGATTTGTTGTTCCTGGACAAGAGCATAAGGTATGTAAGCTTGTTAAATCTTTATATGGACTTAAACAAGCATAAAAACAATGGCACCAAAAGTTTGACAATGTTGTTTTAGCTAATGGCTATAAAATAAATAAATTCTACAAGTGTATATTTAGCAAATTTGAAAAGGTGTCATAATTTGCTTATATGTAGATGACATGCTCATTTTTGGCACGGATTTGGAACAAATAGAAAACAAAAAGAAATTCTTGTCAAACAACTTTGCTATGAAGGATATAGGTGTAGCAGATATTATTCTTGGGATTAAAATAACTCGAGATGAAAGCACTATAGCTTTACCACAATCACATTACATTGAAAATGTGTTTAAAAAGTTTGATCTTTTCAACTGTATACCAGCATCTACACCCGTGGATCCTCAAATAAAATTAGTATCTAATGCTGGTAGGAAAATTGATCAATTGAAATATGCAAGTCTAATTGGTTGTCTTATGTACATAATGACTTGTACAAGACTAAATATTGCATATGCTATTGGGAAATTGAGTAGGTACACAAGTAATCCAAGTAGTTTGCATTGACAAGCTTTGAATAAAGTACTTAGGTACTTAAAGAAAACTATGGATTGTGTTATAATGGATATCCTCCAGTTTTAGAAGGGTATTTGGATGCTAGTTGGATTACAAGTTTGGAAGATCATGCATCAACTAGTGGATGGATCTTCATTCTTGGTGGAGGAGCCATTTCTTGGGGTTCCAAGAAACAAACATGCATTACTGATTCCACCATTGTAGCAGAATTTATTACATTAGCCGTTGCATCTAAAGAAGCAGAATGGTTAAGAAATTTGCTTTATGATGTACCTTTATGGCCTAAGCCAATTTTACCTATTTCTATTCGTTGTGATAGTGAGGCTACTCTAGCAAAGGCATATAGCCAAGTATATAATGGAAAGTCTAGACACATTCGATTAAGACATAGTTATGTCCAACAATTAATCTCTGATGGAGTGATCACTATTAATTATGTGAGGTCAAGTGAAAATTTGGCAGATCTTTTGACAAACAGTCTTACTAGAGATGCAATAAAAATGACCTCAAAAGGGATGTGACTCAAGCCCATTAATTAGAGTAACCCAGGATGGAAACTCGACTCAACGCTTAGTATAACGTCAAGTCTTGAGTTTAATGAGACAAAGTACATCATTAGTATGTGACTGTTAGCACTATAAATAAATCCATCCTAAGATTAAAGTGCTAGGTACCCGTAATGATAAGGGCAGGATGAGTAATGTACTTTTAATGGACCCATAACATAAATATGTTAGTGTTATAATTTTGGGAACACTCTTGATGGGATCTGCCTATGTGAGTGGAAGTGTGGCCGCTTCTAGGAACTCAAGGGCTTGGCTCTGACAGCACTCATGAAAAGAGGACACAGACACATGGCCATAATAGTGTCCCTAGATACTATGCATTGACCGGTGCTGAAATCATTGTGTGAGATGTGTTCGGTTAATCAAATGAAATAGTTGGTTTAAAGCTTAGTCTACCATGTAATTTCGATTAACATTAACATGTTTTCACTAAGTGAATGTTCAATCGTAAGATACCTTCATTTATGCAAATTGATTTCCAAGAATATCAAAATCTAAAATATACCTTCATTTATGCAAATTGATTTCCAAGAATATCAAAATCTAAAATATTTTGAAAATGGGGGGAGATTGTTGGAACATTTTCAAATATTTATAGTGTTCCAAATAACTATAAATGAATGGGTGTAATTAATCAAAATATTATATTATTTGATTTTTTGAAAAAGAATTATAACTATTTAAATAATATTATTTGAATAGTTATAACATTAAATGAATAATTATGTGTTTATTTTAATGACATTATTATTCAGAAGGACACCTATTGATGAAAGAAGTTTATATGAAGAGACATGAAAATTCCTATAAATAGGAATGAGATTTCATTTGGAAATATACCAACAAAATCTAATATTCTTTCTTTCCTTCCTTCATTTTCTAATATTATTAGATTATTCTATTATTACTGTAGAAATCCTTTATAGAAATTGAGTTTCTTGTCATACATTGCTCAGTGTGTAGTGGGCTATTCTAGTCAGTGCAAAATGCAAATAGTCATTGGCTTCATTGTATCTTTGAGGTTAATTTGCTTGGAACTCGTTTGCACATCGAAGATAGGTGGGGGTGAATATAACCTTAAAGATAGTGGCTTGATACACGGCTTGGAGCCTTGTCCTATTTCTTCTTCTGTTCGAGTTCAGTTCGTATCTTCGAGATTTTCCTTACCGGAGATTTTTACTAACATATATAACAATCAATGAGAATATTCTTGGTCGACCATTCAATTTTTTTTTTCTTTTTACATACTTATAGACCCATTCAACGGTTGTGAAGATATCAACATGACAGAAATGTCATATATATGGGGCTTGAACTGGTAAATTTTTTACCTAAATTTCTTTCATCTTCAACTATTTAATCTCAGCTCTGCAGCTTTTATAATGACCTTTTAAACACAACAACAACAATGGAAAGCAAGCTTTATGAAGCAGCAGCAGAAGGGAATGTAACTATTTTATTAGAATTAATTCGACAGGATCACTTGCTTCTTGATAGAGTGCTGGTTAATTATGCCATTGAAACTCCTTTACATGTTGCAGCAATGCTTGGACATACAGATTTTGTGAGGGAGATTATACAAAGGAAGCCAGAGTTCACCAGAGAACTAGATTCAAGGGGTTCATCACCTCTTCACTTGGCATCAGCCAAAGGGTATGTTGACACAGTTAAAGCATTGCTATTTGTAAACCCTGACATGTGCCTGGCTGTTGATATAGAAGAACGAAACCCTCTTCATCTTGCAGCCATGAAAGGCCAGGTTCATGTTTTGAATGAGCTAGTCCGTGTTAGACCGCAAGCGGCTCTCGTCACCGTGTCATGGGGAGAGACCATATTGCATTTGTGTGTTAAGTATGGACAATTTGCGTCTTTCAAGACAGTGGTTGAAGTAATGAACAACCAAGAATTTGTGGATGCTAAAGATGATTATGGCATGACAGTTTTGCACCTAGCTGTTGCTTACAAGCAAATTGAGGTATGGATTAGATTGCATCACCATAATATTTCAGCTTTAAGCTTTTTATTGCTTTTGGTAATGGTATTAATCATATGTGTACTGATCAAAATTATGCAGGTAATAAAATTTTTGCTTACCAGAACTAGCGTTGAAGTAAATGGTCTAAATGCAAATGGTTTAACTGCATTGGACGTTCTTGCACGAAGTAGGAGAGGATTGAAAGACTTTGACATTGCTGAGTCCCTTCGAGATGCCGGAGCTCTAAGAGCCGTAGAAATTTCAAATTGGAGGATTGAAAGAACACCTCTAATTGCTCAAAATGTTGCAACCAACCAACCAGACAGAGAATATCAGTGGGTGCAAAAGACTTACAAGAAGGAAGATTGGCTAACAAGAAAGCGAGATTCGTTGATGGTGGTGGCATCACTTATGGCAACAATGTCTTTCCAAGCTGGACTAACCCCTCCTGGTGGCTTATGGCAAGATGATTTCACAGGAACAGCCACCGAGAGATCTCACGAAGCAGGAACTTCAATAATAGCAGATACGAACCAAAGCTATTATAGTCAGTACCTTGCTGCCAACACAATAAGTTTCATGGCATCGATGAGCATCATCTTGCTTCTGATTACTGGATTGCCTTTCAAACGAAGACTTTTCATGTGGATTTTGACCGTGATTGTGTGGATTGCTATCTCATCCATGGGCTTTACATACAGAATTTCACTTCTTGTTTTTACACCAAAATCACAGAAACTAACTGTCACTAGGGTGCTTGAATATGCTGTGATAGCGTGGATTGGGGTGATGGCTCTTCTTCTTTTGGCCCACACCATTCGCCTGATTGTAAATGTTTTCAACAAAGTTGAAAATGTAAAAGAGGAAATGCAAAAGCCGCCACCACCACTAAGCTACACGAAAAATATAAACTTATAATCATTAAAGTGATAAAGATTCATAGCACTGGCTTCTATTGGCCTGTTGGAAGTTTCAATGAAAATGTATGATCTTCAATTGTGGGAGGTGTTTTGAGATGGGGTTCTTACTGTATTGAAACAAATTACTTATAAAACAATCATTAAAGAAATATTCATCAACTTAACAAATAATTTGATGGTCATAAGGAGCAAGCATTCAGCAATTGGATTTATAAATGATCCAATACAGTATGTAAATGAACCAATTCCAAAAGTGCACAAATGGAAGACTTGATTGAACTATAGAGGGGTTCAAATCTTTCAAGTCCAAGATTGAGGCTGAAGCCAGGATTTACCAACTATTTTTTTAAGAAACATGGAAATTTCAACTCAAACTTTCCAAGTCAAATTTTGTTTTTAGGCAGTAAAAGAAGAAGCTAATAAAGCAATCATGATTTTTAAATGTAAATATATCATTTTCTTTGGTTTCTTCTCTAAAATGTTATGGAATGAAACCTCAACCGTCAACATTTCATAATTCTGCTACTTCTGTTATTATTTCTTTTAATTGTTAAGTCTATATTGTAAAAACGCACCATTTTAGTATTAAGCATTGGTGAAACGGTGTATGCTGGTAAGGGGAATTAACACGTTGCTTAAACGATTCGTTTTGGGGAATACCATTTAAAGAAACGGTGCGGTTTGAGTAGTTTGTTAATCTTGTCAGCTATCCAAGGCCGTTAATCATCTTTTTAGCACCAATCAGTGAGGTGCAAGGCAGTTATTAAATTTGAGAAGAAATTTTACTCTCTTCTTCCTTGAGATCTCTCTCTCTCTCTCTCTCTTTTGTTTTTTTTGTTTTTTTTTTATCAATTTCTTCTTCAATTCAGTTCCGTGACAAAGGTATCAAAGCTGTAGCCGATTCTCATGGCCACTGAGAGGGTCATCACTGTAACAACCTGTTTTTCAGTGATGTTGGAAACAGTGATTTTAGGACCACAATTCCGATCAGTAAGTCAGTAAATATTATCTATTTAATATTTACGAGATAAAAATAGTGTTATAGTAAAATGGGATTTAATAGATTTTATTAATTAGCCAGTTACTCAAAGTACAAGGAGTGCGTACCGAAAGTCAAGTGGTTTTGGAAAATAAAGTATCGAGATCTTATTTATGTAAATCAAGTCTGTGAATATTTTATTAAATATTTAATGAACTAATATATTGGGGAATTAAAGTTTGGTCCAAAAATTTTAGTGATTGAATAGTTAAATAAGGAAAAAAAATTAAATTGTAAAAGACGTAAAACTTATTCGCCTTTGATTTTTATTTATTAAATAGTTTAAAAAATAAAAGTGGGATGTTTTATGTTGCAAATAGACCATAATAAAATTAATGGATGGTTGAACATTAGTTTATATTATATTTTATATGTTATATGTTTCAATTTAATTATTAAAGTAATAATATTAATAAAACAAAAAGGAAGGTAATGTCATCTTCTTATTTTCTTTTTATTTTTCAACCGAAAACCATTGTTGAACCTAAGGAAGCTTCGACTTTGCTTATTCAATTGCATGTAAGTCCATTTTTCATCCGTTCTCGTAAATTTTATATTTTTGAGATCGTTGTAACGTAATTTATCTAGCTCAGGGATTAATTTGTGATTTTTTTTTCAAAGTTTTAAATTTTTTCCAGTGATGTTCTTAAGGTTTTCTTAATGTTTGCTTTGGTTGAAGCTTGATGATGGATTTGAACTAAATTGTAAAGTAATTTTGGTTAGTTTTGAACTTAGGGAATAAATTGAAAATATTTTGAAAAGTACATGGAAATTTCTGTAATTTTTTTAATGTAGAGGGTTGTAAATGAAAAAGGATAAATTTGGTTAACATGTTTTAGGCTAAATTGTGATAAATGTATAAGTTTTGATATTAGGGACTAAATTGAATAAAAAATAAAAGTTTAGGGTAATTGTGAAAAATGTCAATAAAGAAGTCATATGCATTAAATGGATTATTATTAAGTATTTGGGCTGATAATTAAAATAAATTATTGTTTAAATCAAGAGTCGGTAGATAATCGAGGAAAAGATGAAATTTCTTATTAGTCCCTGACATTGCAATTTTTGTTGTTTAGCCCTGGTAAGTTCATATGGTATGTTTGCGTTAAATTGTTAGGCATTTAAAATTATAATTGTAAATATGTTTAATTGAAATTCTAGTTGTTTACAATTCAATACAAAAAGGTGAGATAGAAGATTAAATTGAACAAAATTGAAGATAGTATAATTCGATAAATTAAGGAATTGACTTTGAATTGGATTGAAATAGGATATGTTATGTGATTAAGTGATGATTTGATAAAATAAGTTGAATTGATTCGATTTAAATTGGTTTTATGTGAAAAGAATTGAATTGAATAGATTCGAAAATATTAAAAATTATTTGAAATGTGGAATTATACTAATGTGGTGATGAGCTATGGTATATATATATTTATGGAATTCTTGATTTGGTTGATTTAGATTACGATATTGAAATTGAGAATTGATTTAAAATGAATATGAGAAACTCATTACCCTATTAATTGTTTGGGCAGGGTTGGATATAATTGGCATGCTATAGGATAGGAAGAGTTCAGGGTTATACGACTACGTGTCGGGGAGTGTTGGGCATCCCATTTGTCCGTTATACAGACCACGGCTGGGCACATTTATTTTTTGATTTTACCAATCAGTGAAAGGCGCAATTCATTATTACGGATTTATCCGTCAAACATTTGGTGTCAATTTGATATGTTGGTTGGATCTATGTATCTGTCCGAGTCCGAGTTAGGTTAATAGGGATATGTATAATGTAATTGAAATAAATGATCTTTAGATTGATTGATACAATGATCGGATGATGCATATACATATTGAGAATTGGTTATAGAAGCCTAGGAGGCAATATGGAAACGTGACAAATTGATGAATTTGATTCGAAATTCGTGTTATGAAACGAAGTAGTAATTAAAAATAAATTGGCAATTGTTGTCTATTTGGTATAAAGATAAATTGATCTAATATGGGAATGAAGTTCATATAATCTAATATGAATTTGATTGAAAACTCAAATTATGAAATTAAAATAATGTTTGCATTAATTTGAAATGAGATGTATTGTGGGTGAATAGACTGTATGATATGATTTAGATAGTGAACTGATTAAATGATTATTTTTTTTGTGAATGATGTTGAAATTTTAATTTAAATGAATTAAAATGTTATATGATTGTGAAAAAATAAAAAAAAAAGAAATAAAAAAAAAAGGAAAGAACACACAGATTTTACGTGGAAACCCTTTCGGGAAAAAAACCACGGGCAGAGGAGAAGAAAATTCACTATGTCGAATTCGAATCAATTACAAGAGGAATAGACCATGTCTATTTATAGGCTTATAAAGCCATATTCTAATAGGAGTGTAGTAAGATTGAAACTCCTTATTCTAATCAATATCAAATAGATGGAGTTTAATAAGGTTTAAAAAACCTTATTCAAAATAAAATAAAAGAAGTGTAGTTCTATAGGGATTCTTCTTTTATTTTATTTTACCATTGTATTTTATTTAAATAAGAATTTGGGTCACTTAATTCTAACAATCTCCACCTTGACACGAATTCTCAATAAACAAGTTTTTCATCGCGAACTCTTAACGAACAAGTTCTCCACCTCTTCCACAAAACCCCTTAAGGGTTTAACTTCAACAATGAACACCAACCAAGTCTAAGCAATGCTTAAACTTGGTTATAGGAAATGACTTAGTCATCATATCTGCAGGATTTTCATGAGTACTAATTTTGCTCACAACAATATCACCACGAGCAATAATATCACGAACAAAATGATACCAGAACATCAATGTGTTTTGTTCTCTCATGAAACATTTGATCTTTTGTAAGGAAGATAGCACTCATTGTCACAAAATATCATGCTAATTTGAAGGTCTTCATTTAGCTCACTAAAGAGTCCCTTCAACCAAATAGCTTCTTTACAAGCCTCGATGTCGCCATGTACTCGGCTTGATGGTAGACAAAGCGATCAGTAGTTTGCAAAATAGCTTTCCAACCGATTGCACAAACCTCCGATTGTAAAGACATAACCAGTGAGAGAGATCTTCTTCTATCAAGGTCTCCAAAGAAAAATCAGCATCAACATACCCAATGACTCCATCTCTAGTTCTTCCAAACTGTAAGCAAACATCGTAGTACCTGCAAGTATCTTAAAATCCATCGAATCGCTTCCAATGTTCTTTACCGGATTCGCCATGTATCCGCTAACTCGCATCGATCGCATATGATAAATCTGGGCGTGAACAAACCATAGCATACATGAGAGATCCCACTTGCACTAGAGTATGGAACATGTGACATGTACTCAATCTCATCATTTGATCGTGGAGACAAAACCGATGAAAGTCCGAAATGGGCATTGCTAAAGGAGTACTAACAAGCTTAGCACTCTGCATATTGAACTCGCAAAGAACTTTCTCAATGTACCCTTCCGACTTAGGTACAATTTACTTGCTTTTCTATCTCTCGAGAATCTCCATACCAAGTATCTTCTTTGTTTGGTCCTAAATCTTTCATCTCAAATTCTTCATTTAGTTGGGATTTGACCTTTCTTATCTCTCCTTTATCTTTTCTTTGCTATCAACATGTCATCAACATAAAGAAGTAGATACACAAAAAGAACCATCACTGCTTTTTCTTAAAGTAAACACAATTTGTCAAAACTACTTCTTTTAAAATCATGAGAAGTCATAAAGGAATCAAACCTCTTATACCACTTTGTCTTGGTGATGTTTCAAACCGTAAAGAGACTTTTTCAACAAGCAAACATAGTCCTCTTTTTCTCGAGATCAGAAACCCTCTCTGGTTGTTGCATGTAAATATCTTCCTCAAGCTCTCCATGCAAAAATGCGCTTTTACATCTAATCGCTCAAGCTCCAAATCTTGCATAGCCACAATACCAAGCAAAGCTCGAATCGAACTATGCTTCACAACCGGGGAGAACACATCATGAAGTCCACTCCTGGAATTTGACTATAACCCTTTGCAACAAGCCTTGCTTTATATCTCGGATTCTTCAACTCCTGAGTCCCTTCTTTCTTTTTAAACACCCATTTACAAATGAACAACCTTTTTACCTTTAGGAAGTTTCACAAGATCCCATGTTCTATTTTTATGGAGTGATTCTATTTCCTCTTGCATAGCAAACATCCACTTTTCTCGAGTCTTCACACTAACCGCCTCGAGAATAATTAGACGGATCTTGGTTTGCATCTATATCTTCACCACATTTAAAGCATAAGCAACTAGGTCACCTCGATATACTTCTTTGGAGGTTTAATTTCTCTTCTAGTTCTGCTTTTTGGCGATAGAGTATTTTGGTGAAGAAGCAACTCTATTCTCAATTTTTGTCTTGGCTTGAGGAGTTGACTCAGTATTAATCTGATGCTCCACCGCTTTTGATTTTCTTTATTGGAAGAGTCTTTAAGAGATAAGTTAGGTAGCATAGCAGTTTCATCAAAAACAACATCTCTGCTAATCACAACTTTTCTATTTTCAGGACGCCATAACTTATACCCTTTTACACCAGCTTTATAGCCAAGAAAAACACATTTAATGGATCTTGGTTCCAATTTTCCATTATTAGCATGAGCATACGCAGGACACCCAAAAATCTTTAAATCGAAATAATTAGCGGGATTACGGACCATACCTCTTGTGGAGTCTTTTTCTCAATGGCAATGGATGGAGATCGGTTGATCAAAAAACATGCAGTAGAGGCTGCTTCGGCCCAAAACGACTTTGGTAAGTTGGCATTTGACAACATGCATCGAACCTTCTCCATAATCGTTCTGTTCATTCGTTCTGCAACGCCGTTTTGCTGTGGAGTATGACGAACTGTTAAGTGTCTCACGATCCCTTCTGACTTGCACAGTTTATTAAACTCATCAGAACAAAACTCTAAGCCATTATCTGTGCGGAGGTATTTTATTTGTTTTCCGTCTGTTTTCAATCATAGTTTTCCAAGACTTAAATGCGGAAAAACACATCGCTTTTCTCGCTTCAGAAGAATGCCCAAACTTTTCGGAAAAATCAAGCAATAAAAGTTAGCATATAATTAGCTCCACCTCTCGAAGGCACTTTTGATGGCCCCACAGGTCGAATGAATATACTCCAATGTTCCCTTCGTGTTATGGATTCCTCTCGTGAATCGAACTCTCTTTTGCTTCCCAAAAACACAATCTGCTCACAGAAACTTGGTTTGCAAATTCCTTGCCCATCAAGAAGTCCTCTTTTGCTCAATTCTGCCATGCCATTCTCACTCATATGCCCTAGGCGCATATGCCAAAGTTTAGTAATATCATCATCCGACAAAGAAGAGGAAGCGGCAATTTGCATCACCAATAACAAAGAGAACCACTCAAAAACATATAACTTGGCGGTCTTTCTACGCCTTTTTCATCACAATGAGGAACCTTTTGAAATCTTCAACATCCCATTTTCAATTGTGTATTTGAACCCTTTTGAATCAAGAGTACTCAACGAAATTAAATTTCTCTTCAATTCGGAACATGCCGTGCGTCACTAAGTGTTACGACAACCCATCAAACATCTTAACTTTAATTGTTCCAACACCGCAATTTTACACGAAGCATTATTTCCCATCAAAACAACACCTTCGAGATATCGTTTCATAATTTGTAAACCAATCCCGATTGGGACTCATGTGAAAGGTGCACTGAATCAAGTATCCACTCCCGCTCTCTTTTGAATTATTGACAGAGGCAACTAGAAGTTCACCATCACCGTAGTCTTCTACAATATCGCCTTCACGAAATTTTACTCGTTGTTTTCCTTTTGATTTGCAAATCTCCCTTTTAATTTTGTTCTGTAGCTTGTAGCACTCAGTTTAATGTGCCCTTTTCTTCTTGCAGAAGTTACAAGTTTTACCTCTGTTTGAAGACTTTGATCTACCCTTAGATTTCTCATGCGAGGATTTCGTTCTGTGTCCTTCCACGATCATCATCGACATTCCGATCTTGTCTCCCACGAACGATGAGACCCTCTCCTTGAGAGTCGGGCTTTAACCACAAGATGCTTCATCTTATCATACGAGGTCAAAGAATCATAAACCTCATCAACCGTGAGAGACTCGCGGCTATATAAAATCGTGTCTCTAAAGGTTGAATAAGACGGGGCAACGACCAAAGCGAGAATCAACCCTAGATCTTCCTTATCATCTTTGAACCTCCATGGCCTCCAAGTTTGAGAGAATTTCTTTAAACATCATTAAGTGTTCGTGCACGACGCACCTTCCTCCAAACGATGAGCATAAAGACGTTGCTTCATATGCAACTTGCTAGTTAAAGTTTTCGACATACATATTTGTTCTAGCCTCTTCCATAATGTTTGCGGCGATCTTCTCCTTCATCACATCCTGCAAAATTTCATTAGACAAATGCAGATGTAACTGTGTTAGTGCCTTTCGATCCTTGCGCTTCTTATCTTCCTCTGTCAATGTCGAAGGCATCTTATCTACCCCTAACAGGGCTTCCTCTAAATCCATCTGCAAGAAGCGCTCAGCATCTTTATCTCGCCACAGCGCGAATGCGTGTTGCGATCCAACAAATGAATTTCATACTTCAAAGACGCCATTACCATGATCGAGATGAAAAACCCGGAAGCTCTTGATACCAATTTGAAAAAATAAAAAAAAAAGAAATAAAAAAAAAAGGAAAGAACACACAGATTTTACGTGGAAACCCTTTCGGGAAAAAAACCACGGGCAGAGGAGAAGAAAATTCACTATGTCGAATTCGAATCAATTACAAGAGGAATAGACCATGTCTATTTATAGGCTTATAAAGCCATATTCTAATAGGAGTGTAGTAAGATTGAAACTCCTTATTCTAATCAATATCAAATAGATGGAGTTTAATAAGGTTTAAAAAACCTTATTCAAAATAAAATAAAAGAAGTGTAGTTCTATAGGGATTCTTCTTTTATTTTATTTTACCATTGTATTTTATTTAAATAAGAATTTGGGTCACTTAATTCTAATAGATTGAATACTAAATGGTTTAATAAATGTTGAATTCATCTTTTGATTTTTGAATTGCCATGTTAGGCAAACTATACCGAGCTAAGTAACATGTAGTATATAATTATAACCTGAGGTAAGTTACTTGGTTTTAAATACCCGTGAACTTACAAAGTCTTTGTAATACTTACTCCCTTGTTTCATTTTTCCCTACAGTGTCAACTTGGGGAACGTATCAGGTGGATCGTCAAGAACCTCACATTATCTCGCTATTGATTGTATAGTCTTTTGACCCTATTAAGGCTTGGTTATGTGCGGCATGTACCTAGGAAATCTTAAGCTTGTAAAAATGTTATATCTTAAGTGAGTTCGGCATTTTAAGATTATGCTTATGTATATATGTGTATAATGGCATTAGTCATAAAGATGGTATCTTGATGAGAAGTTTGACTTAAATATTTGCTTGCTTGATGGTGCCTAAATGATATGCTAGAAAATAGGTGCACAAAATAAGTTATAAGTTTTGGAATGTTTGAAATGATTTGGTAAGCTTGATGCTTAAGCATTAGATTATTTAAATGGCTATTTGGTGCTTGATTAGATGATAGTGAAAGTGTCATTGAAGACTTAATGGGTTGGTATGTATGTGGGCTTTAGGTTGATTTTAAATTGTTGATTGAGGTGCCTATTGTGGCATATTGGTTAGGCAATTAGATTTATCATTGTAAATGATGTTTTTGACTTGATTTGGATGCCTTTGAATACGTTGAAATGCGGCTTAAATGATAGCTTGCGGCTTTAGTGTTCATGAATGAATAGCTTGCTTAAAAAGGCAATATTCAGGTACACACGGGCTGACACACGGTCGTGTGCCTTACACGGGGCACGACCGTGTGGTCTCTAAAAATTTAAGCGATTTTGGTGCACACAAGCACAGAGAGTTACGCAGTTTGCTCACATGGCCATTTGACCCACTCACACGGCCATGTGACCCACTCACACGGCTATATGACCCACTCACATGAACATGTGGCTAACCTTACACGGGCACGAATCTTGTATACAGTTTAGTGACACGACCATGTGGTTCATCACACACGAGCTAAGCTTTCGTACATGGCCAAGTGACACATCTATGTGACCTCTGTATGCAAATTTTTCCTTCCTTTTTAAATTTGTTTTAATTTAATCCCTTTTAATTGCCTACTTAGTTTTGACCTTCTATAAACTCAAAATTAATTCAAAATTGATTGAATTACATACTAATTTGATTAATTATGAATTTTTGATAATTAATTGAGATTTTAAATTACAATGTGCTTGTAAGTGTTTGTATTCGCTTGTAGCACCTTATTACTCAAGTTCAGCGATCGATCGGGTAAAGGGTGTTACAACCATTAGATTGCAAAAAGAGATGGGGTTGATGCAAAATGAGCTTGCTCAGGTGCAAGTGGGGTTCACACAGTTGGATGTAAAGATTGATGCGCGCCTAAAGGACTTCTAAGAAGGCGTTAAGAGTGAGGTACGTTCTAAGGTCCATTCTGAGCTGCGCACTGAGCTCCATTCTCTATTTGAACAATATTTTGGACAGTCTCCTACTACCTCTATTGGCCTAGTTTCTAACAAGGGTAAATGGATTTTGGGAGGGTCTCCTTCTGGCTTTCCACCAAAGGAGCATTTGGCCATGTACTTTATACCAGATCTGGAACATACCAGAGTGTCTTCTCGAGTAGGGACTTTGGATGTTGTGAGTAACCTTTTTCAATTGGATTGCCCTCATTTTAATAGGGGAAATTACATAGAGTGGTGGTCTAAGCTCGAACAGTACTTTGAAGTTAAGGGGTTAGGAGATCATGCTAAGGTTTGAGTCGTTATGCTACATTTGGAAGGGAAGGTTTTGGATTGGCACTACTTTTTTGTTCAAAAGAAAGGAGGGTTACACCAATTGACTTGAGATTTGTATGCTAGGGGCCTGAAGGAACATTTTGGATCTGGCTCTTTCCTTGATCCCATAGCTAAGCTTGTTTCTCTCAAACAACAATGATCGGTTGATCAATTCCACAATATATTTGTAAGTTTACTAAACCGGTTCCATTTTCTTGAGGCATATGCACTAAGTATATTTAGAAGTAATTTGAAACCTGAGGTTGGACAATACCTTCGATTATTTAAGCCTTAAACCTTAGTAGAAGGTTACATGTTGGTTAGTCAGGTTGAGAGTATTCTGCTGGGGCCTTCAAGGAAGGGTTTGCCTGTAGGTAGTGGGGTAGGACTTCTTAAACATCTATTTTCTAGACCTAAGGTGCATCACAGTACTGGTGGTTCTTCATCAGTGTTAGGTTCCATAGGGAGCAATTCGAGGCAGTGAGCTCACACTAGGTTTCTTTCTCAAGCTGAATTAGAGGACAGGAGAAGGGGCTTTATTTCCGGTGTTGTTTTAAGTACACACCAGGGTATAAGTGCTCTAAATCTTAGTTGTATCAGCTTAACATAGAGCCACAACTTGACCAGGACACCGATGCCAGAAGTCTACCATCTGAGGATTTACAAGACCGCCAGAAGCAGCAGATCAGGACACTGAAACCTCCACTCCAATTTTATCCCTACATGTCTTTTATGGGATAAGGATGTTCACAAAACCATTTTTTTAACACATGATGGACACTATGATTTCATGTTCATGCCATTTGGCTTGACCAATTTCCCCTCAAGTTTTCAGTCACTGATGAATGTTGTCTTTAGACAACTATTGAGGAGGTCAGTTTTAGTCTTCTGCAATGATATACTTGTGTATTCCAATGATTGGTCAGATCACTTGGGACATCTGCATGAGGTGTTGCAATTGTTGAGACTTAACCAGTTATATGCCAAAAAAAGGAAGTGTACCTTTGCAAATACTCAAGTTGAGTATCTATGATGCATTATTTCAAGGGGCAGTTAGCATGGACAAAACAAAAGTGGAAGGTGTTCCCAAGTAGCTTATTCCACAGTCTGTGAAGGAATTGAGAGGGTTTCTTAGACTGTTTGGTTATTACAGGAAGTTCATCAAGGGGTATGGGGTGTTGGCCAAGTCCCTCACTATTCTCATGAAGTAATATGTGCCCTGGCTGTGGCTAAGCTTGCACAAACAACATTCAAGCAACTTATGTTGGAACGCCGGAACCCGTGGCACAGCAGAATAAAATTAGATCCGGCGATCCAAATCAGGAATCCATGTGTGAGGAACGAATCGGGGTGAAATAAAGGTTTCGAAATTACCAAAACTTAAATCTAAGTAGACGGCGATGCCTTGGCAACAAGAGTTTTGATCTACTGTCGAATCAAGCCACAACCTTTTCTGATGTCGGCCTCTACGTGATCCACCCGGTTTGACTATGAACGGAAGAAATCTCCAAAACTATTTTGAAGGTTTATTTGCTTGACGGCTGCTAGACCTAACAAGCAATCTATTAGGGTTTTCCCTTAAGCTTTGTCTCTTTTAAATACCTTTTATATTAGGTATCCTTTTAATTGGGCCTTTTATAATGGGTATCTTTTTCATTGGGCCCATTATTTGGTATCCTTTTAATACCCTTTTATAATTGGTATCTCTTAAATGTTAAATAAATACAATAAAGTTTTTAACCGAAAATTATAATTACATTAATTATATCCAAAAATTATAATTACATTAATTATAATAAGGATTTCATAAACTATATTTATTTAAATTTATATATGAATCAAATTCATATATTAATAGAATTATGTTGTCATTATGTGTACAACATCCTTGTACATATAATATGTTCAATATTTGATTGCCCAATTAAATTAATTCTTTAATTAATTTAATTCATGTGACAACCAAAAACAATACCAATTATATTTTATTCCGTTCATTTAAACCATAGGGTGTGACCCTATAGGTTCTTACAACGTTAGCGATAATAATAGAACGATTCTAATGTCACAAACAATGAGTGGCATCTAGCAATGCATCATTGCTACCTAAGTTACAAGAAGTCATGATTCCACATAACTTTTTGTGATTAATCTTTCATGCATTAATCCTTAAGTCCTTTATCTCCTGAATGGACACAAGTCATGGAATAGTCACACTTGTATAGTCCATCCCATGTTTCTTGATATCTTGAGTAGACTATGATATACAAATTAGTATGACATCTCATGTCAACTTATTTGAGCATGGCCATGCATTTCTAGTCTCACTCAATCAAGTGGCCTAAGATATTACTCCCATTATGTAGGAGGGACTTATCCTATATTGATCAACTATATCCTCTACATAGATTGTGGTATATCCAACATCGACCTTTATAGAACAACCAATTCACGATTATGTATTTGATCAGATCAAAATATACAACTCACGATGCCGAGATTAATAATTATCTCAAGTCCGAGGATCATATACATATTAATCACTATGAGTAATGTTGTGACAATTACATAATAATCCAATAAACATACTCATAACGGGTCAATCCAATATGTTGTTCTCTAACACACATATTCATGCATTGATTTTGACAATCCACATCAATGACAACTCTTTATCATCAATCAACTACATGTTAGTCTTAATGCATTATTGTTGTCCTAGTCAACAATAATACTCGACTAAGGATCTTTTAAAAATAATCATATTATTATCAGGACATTATTATAAAACAGTTTATTTGTATACACAGATAGAAAAATGAAATAATAATGACAACGCTTTATATTAATAAATATGGTAAATAAAGTATGTTATTACAACCATCTCATGATTGATCTTTGGGCATACTCTTACAATCTCCCACTAGCACTAAGACCAATCACTCATATATCTAATACCAAGCGACTTAGTGTGACGATCATGCTTCCTGGCGTGTGGAGGCTTGGTCGAGGATCGGCGATGTTATCATCTGAAGGTACTCTGCATATTTCTACATCTCCTCGATCGATAATCTCTCGAATAAGATGGTAACGCCTAAGTATATGTTTGGATCGCTGGTGAGATCTGGGTTCTTTAGCTTGTGCAATAGCTCCATTGTTATCACATCGGAGTTCTATAGCATCTGATATGCTAGGCACAACCCCTAGTCCAGTAATGAACTTTTTGATCCAAACCGCTTCTTTTGCTGCCTCACTGGCTGCAATATACTCAGCCTCTGTTGTAGAATCAGCTACTGTACTTTGCTTTGAATTTTTCCAGCTCACCGCACCACCATTAAGGCAAAACACAAAACCTGATTGCGATCGAGAATCGTCCTTGTCGATTTGGAAGCTGGCATCAGTGTAACCTTTTACACTTAACTCTTCCTCACCTCCATATAATAGGAATGTATCCTTAGTTCTTCTTAAGTACTTAAGGATACTCTTGACTGTGGTCCAGTGACCTTCACCGGGATCTACTTGATATCTACTCGTCATACTTAAGGCATACGAGACATCTGGATGGGTACATAACATAGCATACATGATAGATCCAATAGCAGAAGCATATGGAATTTTACTCATACGTTCTCTCTCTTGTGGAGTTGAAGGACACATTTCCTTCGAGAGTGAAATACCATGTCTCATAGGTAGGAATCCTCTTTTAGATTCTTCCATACTGAACCTTTTCAAGATTTTTTATCTATGTATGTACTTTGGCTTAGACCTAGTAGTCGTCTTGATCTATCTCTATAGATTTTGACTCCTAAGATATAAGTGGCTTCGCCCAAGTCCTTCATAGAAAAACAACTTCTTAACCAAGTCTTAATAGATTGCAAGTTAGGTATGTCATTTCCCATGATAAGTATGTCATCCACATATAGTACCAAGAATGTGATAGTGCTCCCACTAACTTTCTTGTAAACACATGGTTCATCTTCATTTTTTATAAAACCAAACTCTTTGATTGCATCGTTAAAACGAAGATTCCAACTTCGAGAAGCTTGCTTTAATCCATAAATGGATCTTTGTAGCTTACATATCTTTCTAGCATCCTTTGGATTTACAAAACCTTCAGGTTGTGTCATGTACACATCCTCTTCAAGTTTCCCGTTAAGGAAAGCTGTTTTGACGTCCATCTGCCAGATTTCATAATCATGAAATACAGCTATGGCGAGCAAGATCCTGATGGATTTAAACATAGCTACAGGAGAAA
Source organism: Gossypium bickii (assembly GCA_025503065.1). Lineage (NCBI taxonomy): Eukaryota > Viridiplantae > Streptophyta > Magnoliopsida > Malvales > Malvaceae > Gossypium > Gossypium bickii. Next base: position 97,784,689 of record CP106714.1, on the reverse strand, counting down.
AGGTTTCATCATAGTCAACACCACGAATTTGGCGAAAACCTTTAGCGACTAATCGCCCTTTGTATGTTTGTACATTACCATCCATGTCTGTTTTCTTTTTGAAAACCCACTTGCACCCTATAGGTTTAACCCCTTCGGGTGGGTCAATCAAGGTCCATACTTGGTTTTCATACATGGAATCCATTTCAGATCTCATGGCCTCAAGCCATTTCTCAGAATCTAGGCTTGTTACCGCTTCTTGATAAGTCCTAGGCTCATCTTGATCTATAAGAAGAACGTCACCATGCGTTGTAATGAGAAATCCATATCTCTCAGTGCACGCGGCGTTCTCTTAAAGATCTGCACGGTGGTGGTTGTGTTTCTACAAAGCAGATTATTTGTTCCTCAATTTCTTGTGGAATTTGTCGTTGTTCAATCTCAGTTGATGGTATCTTGTGATTCTCGAATTTCTTCAAGTTCAATCTTTCTCCCACTTCCTTTTCTAGAAGTAAATTCTCTCTCTAGGAAGACACGATCCGAGCAACAAACGTTTTGTTCTCGGTGGGATTAAAGAAATAATATCCTTTGGTTTCTTTTGGATACCCCACAAAATTACACCTTTCAGATTTGGGTTCAAGCTTAATAGACGTCGACGTTTAACATAAGCTTCATGACCCCAAATTTTCATAAAAGACATACTAGGGCGTTTCCCGGTCCACATCTCATATGGCGTCTTTTGAACCGATTTAGATGGAACTCGATTTAGTGTGAAAGCAATGTCTCAAGTGCATGTCCCCAAAAAGAAGTCGGTAGATCAAAGATGACTCATCATGGATCGAACCATGTCTAACAAAGTTCGATTTCTTCTCTCGGATACTCCATTCCATTGAGGAGTACCGGGAGGAGTAAGTTGTGAGACAATCCCACATTCTTTCAAAAGATAATCAAACTCTAGGCTCAAATATTCTCCACCTCGATCGGATCGAAGTGACTTGATAGTTTTGCCTAGTTGATTTTGTACTTCATTTTGAATTCCTTGAACTTTTCAAGGGACTCGGACTTATGGCGCATGAGATAAACATACCCATATCTACCGAAATCATCGATGAAAGTAATGAAGTAGTGAAATCCACCTCTAGCTTGTGTATTTATTGGTCCACATACATCAGAGTGTATTAGGTCCAATAAATCAATAGCTCGTTCACTTTTACCAGTAAAAGGAGATTTAGTCATTTTTCCTAATAAGCAAGATTCACATACTTCAAATTGTTCAAAAACAAATGAATTCAAGAGACCATCTTTATGGAGTTTGGATATGCGTTTCTCACTTATGTGGCCCAAACGACAATGCCAAAGATAAGTTTGATTTGAGTCATTTATTTTAGATCTTTTAGTATTTATGTTGTAAATTGGATTCATTTGATCTAAAATATAGAGGCCATTAATTAATTGTGCCGAACCATAGAAAACATTATTGAGATAAAATGAACAACAATTACTCTTAATAATTATCTCAAAACCAATTTTGTCTAAACAAGAAATTGAAATGATGTTTTTAGTCAAACTGGGCACAAAATAACAATCCTCTTAAATCAAGTCACTAGGCAAAGATAAAGTATATGTTCCCACAGCTAATGCAGCAACTTTTGCTCCATTTCCAACTCGTAGGTCCACATCTCCTCTAGCCAGAGTCCTACTCCTTTGTAGTCCCCATGCGAAGTACAAATATGAGAACCACAACCAGTATCTAATACCCAAGAAGTAGTAGTTGATAAATTAATATCAATAACATAAATACCAAGCGGACATTCCGCTTGCTTTAGCCTTCTTGACTTCTTCAAGATAGACAGGCGATTCCGCTTTCCAATGTCCAATCACACCACAATGAAAACAGTTTCCTTCCTTAGACACCCCACCTTTAGGTTTCAGCGCAGCCTTTCCTTTTCCAAATTTGGGCTTACCTTTGCCCTTGGGCTTTGTTTGAACTTTGGCCTTTCCCTTGCCTTTGTTATTACGGACCATCAGTATGGGCTTGGGTCCAACCTTTTTCAAGTTGCCTTCAGCTGTATTCGTAACATCTTGAGCAATTGTGGTAAAGTCTTGTCAATTTCATTCATATTGAAATTGAGGACAAACCGGTGTAGTAGCTATCTAGCAACGATTGTAAAATAACATCGTTGGCCAACTCTTGGCTCAATGGAAACCCAAGCTTAAATAGGCTTTCAATATAGCCAATCATCTTAAGGACATGAGGTCCTACTGGGCTTCCTTCACCAACTTACATTGGAATAGGGCTTTAGAGATATCAAACCTCTCTTGCCGTGCTTGCCCCTCGATAAAGTTCTTTCAGTGCTCGATCATATCATAAGCAACCATGTCCTCATGTTGCTTCGGTTCGAGATTCATAGTGGCAAGCATAAGACATCCAACATCTATCATGTCATCGAGATACTTTCTTGTAAACGTCTCTATCAGCCCTCGAGGCATTAGCGGGTGGTTCATTAGGAAGTGGTTGTTCAATGACATATAATTTCCGTTCTTGTTTAAGGACAATCCTCAAGTTACGGAACCAATCAAGAAAATTCAAACCATTCAATTTGTCCTTCTCAAGGACCGATCGCAATGAGAGTGTGCTAGTGTTTGCGCACCATAATATATCTACAACAATTAAATATGCATATGAGTAAATTTACCAATTTTATATCAATCATTAAAAAGACTTTATTAAATGATATTCCTACTATTTTATTTCAAAATTAATAACCCTCGTATATTAATTTCGGAAAAACTTTCTCAAAAGTATTTCTAGTAGGTTAAGGATCCATATTTCACCACCTCTTAAGTCAGCTTTGGCTTTACTCTTAAGATTATGGTTATTTAGGTAAGCAACATTTGCTAATTACATTATATGTAACTCCTAATATTTGGTGAACAACTCTTGTTCTAATCATCTTATGATTTATCCAATTTACTTGCTCTCTAGGTTTCTAATCCTATTAGAGTAACTTAGTTAAGTCATTAACCAATTTTTAACCAAATAATATCACTTGTTTATTCTTCGCGTTTAACCAAGATAAATACTAGTACTTTGCTTTGGCGTAACCTACATAGTATTGATCGAGGCTTTAACGAGGCAAAATTGGAAGGCTATGTTGACTTAATATTTTAATAGAGGATTTTATTAAGATTGTTCCATCTCACCAATTATGGTCTACATTAGTCCATTTAGTCTTTTAATTGATCTCATCAATTAACGGGGTTTTATTATTATCAAGTTTTAATATATATAATTGGCATGCTTTAGACATCCATAGCATCTCATACATGAATAAATAAAGCAATAAATAAATGCAATAGTTATAGCCCATAAACTAAGGTGTTTCAACCCAAGCCAATGGGAAAACCAAAAAGAAACCTAAAGGTGTAAGCCATTTCACAAGCTATCATTCTCAATCATTGTCCCACCTTCCTTCTCGTTTGGCCCACAGCAACTCTTGCAAATTACAATATGCAGAAACTCATTTTACATACGAGGGAATAAGATGAGAAGAGAAATACAATAGAATAGTAGTAAGGCACGACACGCAGGCCGTATTTAAAAAAAATACAACCTTTTATCGAATGTGTCATTGGGCTATAACTATGCATTTCAAACACTGTGCATGTCAAAAATAGCATACATAATTCTATATATATATATATTTAAGGTGAATTATAAAATATCCTTTCAACCTTTTGTGGCCAACAAGTTTATAAATTTCTTTTATTAACAATTTTTTTTTTTGCGAGGGTCTGAGGATTTGATAACCTTTTATCAACAGAATCGTGTTTTTAGGATTTTAATCCTTGAGGTTTCATATCGGAACAACCCTTGTTCTATTATCCAGTTAACACTTACTGGAAACTATAAATACCTCCGTCACATTATTACGATTTGTTAATAATTAATGATAATAACATAAAATCAAGTAGGCCACAAAACCATGATTAACATTTAATCAATTACCGAAAGGAACAGCTTATCGTTTATGCTTAAACGATTTAAACAATCGAAAATACAATAAGATCAAAACATGAATCTCATACAATTGCATCACCCAAGTATTTAAACCCGAGTTCGTATCACACAAGTGGCTCTGATACCACTGTTGGAACGCCGGAACCCATGGCGCAGCAGAATAAAATTAGATCCGGCGATCCAAATTAGGAATCCATGTGTGAGGAACGAATCGGGGTGAAATAAAGGTTTCGAAATTACCAAAACTTAAATCTGAGTAGACGGCGACGCCTTGGCAACAAGAGTTTTGATCTCTTGTCGAAATCAAGCCACAACCTTTTCCGATGTCGGCCTCTACGTGATCCACCGGTTTGACTATGAACGGAAGAAATCTCCAAAACTATTTTGAGGTTTATTTGCTTGACTACTTGCTAGACCTAACAAGCAATCTATTAGGTTTTCCTTAAGCTTTGTCTCTTTTAAATACCTTTTATATTGGGTATCCTTTTAATTGGGCCTTTTATAATGGGTATCTTTTTCATTGGGCCCATTATTTGGTATCCTTTTAATACCCTTTTATAATTGGTATCTCTTGAATGTTAAATAAATACAATAAAGTTTTTAACCGAAAATTATAATTACATTAATTATATCCAGAAAATTATAATTACATTAATTATAATAAGGATTTCGATAAACTATATTTATTTAAATTTATAAATGAATCAAATTCATATATTAATAGAATTATGTTGTCATTATGTGTACAACATCCTTGTACATATAATATGTTCAATATTTGATTGCCCAATTAAATTAATTCTTTAATTAATTTAATTCATGTGACAACCAAAAACAATACCAATTATATTTTATTCCGCTCATTTAAACCATAGGGTGTGACCATGTAGGTTCTTGCAACGTTAGCAGTAATAATAGAACGATTCTAATGTCACAAACAATGAGTGGCATCTAGCAATGCATCATTGCTACCTAAGTTACAAGAAGTCATGATTCCACATAACTTTTTGTGATTAACCTTTCATGCATTAATCCTTAAGTCCTTTATCTCCTAATAGACACAAGTCATGGAATAGTCACACTTGTATAGTCCATCCCATGTTTCTTGATATCTTGAGTAGACTATGATATACAAATTAGTATGACATCTCATGTCAACTTATTTGAGCATGGCCTGCATTTCTAGTCTCACTCAATCAAGTGGCTCGAGATATTACTCCCATTATGTAGGAGGGACTTATCCTATATTGATCAACCATATCCTCTACATAGATTGTGGTATATCCAACATCACCTTTATAGAATAACGATTCACGATATGTACGCTTGATCAGTATCAAAATATACAACTCACGATGCTGAGATTAATAATTATCTCAAGTCTGAGGATCATATACATATTAATCACTATGAGTAATGTTGTGACAATTACATAATAATCCAATAAACATACTCATAACGGGTCAATCCAATATGTTGTTCTCTAACACACATATTCATGCATTGATTTTGACAATCCACATCAATGACAACTCTTTATCATCAATCAACTACATGTTAGTCTTAATGCATTATTGTTGTTCTAGTCAACAATAATACTCGACTAAGGATCTTTTAAAAATAATCATATTATTCTCAGGACATTATTATAAAACAGTTTATTTGTATACACAGATAGAAAAACTGAAATAATAATGACAACGCTTTATATTAATAAATATGGTAAATAAAGTATGTTATTACAACCATCTCATGATTGATCTTTGGGCATACTCTTACAACTTAAGGAAGCCATTTGTCAACCACCAGTTTTTGCTTTACCTGATTTTCAAGAGATGTTTTGTGTGGAGACTGATGCTAATGGATAAGGTGTAGGAGCAATATTACAGCAGAAGGAAAAGCCAGTGGCTTTCTTCAGCAAACCCTTAGGAGTCAAACATCAAGCCTTGTCTATATATGACAATGAGAAATTAGAAGTGCTTTTGGTAGTTAAAAAGTGGCATCCTTACCTGATTGGGAGGCACTTTCTAATCAAAATGGAACATCAAATCTTGAGGCTCCTGTCTGACCAGCAAGCAATCACTCCTTACCAATAGTAGTGGGTATCTAAGATGCTGGGTTAGGATTACTCTATAGCCTACAGAAAAGGAACTCAAAATATAGTGGTAGATGCTTTGTTGAGAAGGCTTCGTGAACAGGATCATAAATTTTTCCAGTGTGTAGAGAGCATGATCCTTTCCTGGTCTGAGCTATGGGTCAAATTGTGGATTCTTTTCAAGGTGACACCAAGCTGCAATAGTTGTGCCAGAAACTCCAACACCAACCTCAGTTTCACCCCAAGTATTCTTGGGGTGGTAAGTTGCTTAGAAGATTGGGAAAATTTGTGGTGGGAAACAATGACAAGCTTAAGAGACACATTTTTTTTATCTCTTCCATGGGGGATCATTGGGAAGCCACTTTGGCATACATGCCACAAGGCATAGAATCTTGGGCTACTCTATTGGAAGATCTTTATAAGGATGTGAAGAAACGAGTTCGAGAGTGTGTAACTTGTCAGAGATGCAAGATGGATAATTCAACATCCCTAGGGTTGTTGCAACCTCTTCCCATACTAGATAAAGCTTGGGTAGCCATAAGTATGGAATTTGTGGAAGGTCTATCTACCTCTAAGGGTAGAAGCACGATTCTAGTAGTGGTGGACAGACTGACCAAATATGATCACTTTATTGCTTTAGCTCATCCCTTCACTACTTTGACAGTAGCACAAGAGTACTTAAACCAAGTTTACAAATTGCATGACATGCCATAATCAATTGTGTCTAATAAGGATAGGGTGTTCTTCAGTAATTTTTGGCAGGAGATCTTTAGGCACTTAGGTACCAAACTTCAATTGTCCACTGCCTATCACCCCCAAATTGATGGCCAGATAGAGGTTTTGAATAAATGCTTAAAAGGTTATTTGAGATACATGATAGGTGAAAGACCTTCAGATTGGCTGACTAGGTTACCTCTGGCAGAGTGGTGGTATAACACCACTTATCACTCGGCCATCTAGACCACTTTTTATGAGGCCCTTTCCTCTCATTCACCTACCTTACTTAGTTGGTGCATCTCTAGTAGTTACAGTGGATAGAAGCTTACAACATAGGGAAACTATGAGGAATGTGTTGAAGTTTCACTTGAAAAGGGCTTAAGAAGGATGAAACAAATGGCTGATAAGAAGAGGTTTGATAGGGAATCTCTTTTATATTTTGCATGCATAGCAAAATTGTGACATGCAAATATTAGCTCATTAATTGTCTAAAGTTCAAACTAAAGATAAGTAGCTTTGTAAAGAGCGATTACATTGTGAGAAAGACGCCTTACTTCAGTAGATAATCTAAATGAGTTTGTAATCCCATAAAAGAATCAAAGCGAGCATTTGATTCAAACGATATGAAGGATTATTATGTCTTCTACAATTCCAATTAGGGAGATGGCTAGTCTTGGTTATCGGAGCAGTTGACTCCACAAGTAGAGACATAGATATATTCATTGGTAGAATGGTACATTGGACTGGACCCAAAATGAGTTAATTCTAAATCCGTTTGTGAATTAATTCAAGTGTGATGTTCATGGTGTGATTTACCTAAATCCTGAGTTAGTCACTGACCATGCGTATGCAACTCATGTGCTGTGATATAAGTGGAGGCTTATGCTCTAAAGATGATCGAGCCCATAGTCAGTATGTTGGGTACATGACTTGTGTATGTTATGGCTTTACTAGCAATAGTGGAATTCATAGCTCAATTAAAGAGTTAATGATATCCTGTCATTGGCATTGTGTAGATTGATAAATATGGAACGTGGCCATAGGTTGCTCTTTCTCAAGCGAGCAATTTGTCACAGTCATTTTGTTGATAGTGATCATATTAATCATTAAAAAGACACAATGGTGACAATGAGATAAAATAGGATTGTATTGAGTGAATGAATTTAACTCAAAAGCATCAATGATATCATATGAGGGTACACACACATTACGAGGTTATTGGACAAAGCAATTGGATGAATTGCTTTCGTAAAGAGTATACAATAAGGAGTTTTCAATCATGGTACTTCTTGTGGATTGATTCAATGATTAAGTAATTGTGAATTATCGATACAATGCTTATGGACATAATTGCAATCACTAGAGTTTAATTGTATATGTTTGATTGGTCCCTCCCTTAGCTCAACAAAAGCTCGATCGGACTGTATTTGAATCAAAAGAAAATTCTACGACTTTGGGAATATTTTAATTGAGTCGATTTATTTGATGTGGAATTAACTTAGGTGGTCATAAGAATTGTTCAACTAGAGAATTTGATTAAAGAATTTTCTTGAAAAATTAATTTGGAAAACCTTAGTGATTTTTAGAAAAATTAATTTTGATTAAGTAAAATTAAATTAATCAAATCAATTAAAACTAATATGATATTTTTGGAAGTTAATTTTCAAGTTAGACAATTGGCCCAATGGATAATTGAACTTGAAAATTGAACCTGAGATTATAAATTGGGCCCGAGAGCCAAAAATCGAGACCAAAACCCAAAGACTGATTGAATCGGGCCCAGTATGTGAAGCCGGGCCAACAGTCCAACCGGTGGCTAGATCGGATCAGTCGGGTTGTTACTAACCTGGACCAAATTGGCAGTAGCCGAACCGGCTCGGGGTGCTGTAAGGATGTTGCACTTGCATCATCAGACAAGGCAATGCAGGTGGCTGCAACGGTGGCGTCCTGGTGGCCGACGACGGTTGTAATCGGTGGTTGAGCAGTGGAAGAGTTACACTCCTATTGGAACTCTACTAGAGAATTTGATTTCAGATTAATTATTCCAAAAATAATAATATTTTTATAGTTTAATATTAAAATTATTTTAATACTTATCTTAATAATATTTTATTAATTTAATATTAAAGTGATTATCAATAGAAGTAGATAAACATTAAATTAAATTTAATGTTTATCTACTTCTATTAATTTAATTTAATTTAATATTCAACCTTGGGTCATTATTTACACACACATGAATTTAAGAGAAAATTGTAAAGAGAAAATTCTCTAAAGAAATTATTCCAGAAAATTTCTAGAGATATTTTTCTGATTTACAACATCACCCAGAAGTTTAGAGAAATTACAAAATTACCTCACTAGTAATTTTTGTAAAAAATTTTCTGATTTGAAACGAGCCCATATTCGACAGACGTGAGCTTGAGGATATCAGAGAATACTACTCGGTCAAAGCGCTCATTCTAGACCAACCGAAAAGATAAAATTTTGATTAAGTGTTTATTACTTTAGATATCACAACCAAGATCTTGTTTTGAAAAAAAAAATTAAAACTCTGATTTTTCCCTAAATTTATTTTCCGTTGAATTTTCCAAACTTGTTTTTTCCAACATTGGTTTACCTAAAGCTTCAACCATATCGACAACATTCCATGAGGAAGTTCAGAAACTAAAAGTTGTCACCAAGGTACTTTAATCCTTATCCAGTCGAGGCCAGAGTGGGACAAATTGCTTACAAGCTAATTTTGCCTCCAATAGCTCATATCCACTCTACCTTCCATGTTTCCCAACTGAAGAAGCACATTGGATCAAAGGTGAGTTCATATGTGTTGCCTCCAGTAGGGTCTAATGGTGTAACACCCCTTACCCGTATTCAACACCGGAACAGGGTATAAGGCGTTACCGAGCAATAACACTTGCAACTGAACAAATTTAAGGCATAAATTTTATTTTAAAATTTAAAACTTTTATCTTATATCATCAAGTCCCTAAAATGGGCCTACGAGGCCTAAAATAGGCTTTGGGAGCGATTCGAGGCTAAACCGAGAACTTTTAAAACTATTGAAACATTTAAAAGATTTCCTTAGTCACACGCCTGTGTGAGTAGGCTGTGTGGTTACACTCGCCCGTGTGACCCAGGGCACGCCCGTGTCCTCCACCCATGTAACTCTCTATTTATGACATCATCATTCATTTTGGATCACACGACCAAGTCACACACCCGTGTGCTAATCCATGTCCTCCACAAGGCTGAGACATATGGCCGTGTCTCTGCCTGTATGGTCAAGAAGTTGGCTATTTTCCAAGCCAATTTCTACCCTATCATACCCATACTTGAGTATAACTTGAATGGCACACTTCATGACATATTAAAGCTACCAAAACATCCACCACACACACGTAACAAGTCTTAGCATATAATTTACTTAACCATGGAATGCATCATCATGAATTTATAGCATAACCAATTTATGGGCCACATTGAATAGCCTTATACAACAATGAACCCCAAATATCATGGGACAACTCATAGTAACATATACACATGACCAAGTTCCCTATACATGCCATAACCTTAAGTATAAAATCATCGATACCTAAATTGTAAGCTTGATAGTGTGACCGGTTCTCTGGCGACTTCCAACCTAAGCTAACCTGAGTACATTATAAACACGGAAAACAACGGAGTAAGCTATAAATCTTAGTAAGTATGTATGTAAATTATAAACAATTGATTACCATGCTTTTAACAATCCTCATTGTAAGATCTCAAGATAATACCATCATTATTGCATAACATTTCACAATTCATTTATGTTCATCTTGAGCTATTTACTCGAGTTATAGTCACTAAATTATTTTTATCTGGAGCTACAGAACTCCAAATTAAGATCCGCTAATTTTTCCTAAAACAAACTCACATATATTCTTACCATAAAATTTCTAGAACTTTTGATTCTGCCAATCATTACAGTTTATTCTTTAAAGTCTCCCTTGTTTAGCTGTTCGACAGTTCCGACCCCTCTTCACTAAAAATTAACTATCTCATTGTACAAAACTTGAATGATGTTCCTGTTTGTTTCTCTTGAAAATAGACTCATTAAAAATTCAAGAGTATAAATTTTATCCCATGAATATTTTTTGTAAAATTTTTGATGAATTTTCCAAGTCAGAACAGGGGATTCAAAGATCATTCTTGTTAGGATAACAGTTACTGTCTGTTGTGTTAGTTGAGAAAAACTATTAAGTAGTTTTTGCAGTTTTTGTGTTAGTTAAGCATCATCTCCTTAAATATATAACCCTACTCACCTTGGCAATCAAGTTTATCATAATGAAACAAAGTTCTTCTTAGATTGTTCTCAGTATAAACTTCAACATGGTATCAAATGTTTCTTTTGTTTTGAAGTTTTCTGTTTAATCCGCTTTTTATTCCTGGGTTGCCGTTCTCTTGCTTTTTGTTGTTCATGGATAGATCCCCTTCGCCTGCGATGAACTCAGCACTAGGTGATGGTGCTATCGACAGTCAGTTTCTTACTACTAAGAAAATTAGTGTCCTTCTTGATGATGATAATTACTTACTATGGCGTCAGCAAGTTCTTCTAGTGGTCAAAATGTACAAGCTTCAGGTATTTCTTGATGCTCAAACAACTCCACCACCGCAACAGATTCTTGATGACACTGGCGAACTTCAAGAAAATCCTGCGTTCATTCGTTTTGAACAACAAGATAGCGCTCTTGCTTCTTGGCTGCTCTCCTCGGTAAGCTCTACTGTTCTTCCTCATTTAATTAGCTTAGACACAAGTGCGCAGATATGGAATGCCTTAGTTAACTTATATGGCAACAAAACCACCTCTCGGTTAATGTTCAATAAACGATCCTTGCACACTCTCTGCAAAGCTCATTTGTCCATGAGAGAGTTTTTGCTGAAAATAAAAGGGTTTTGTGATAGTCTTGCTAGGTGTGGGGAAGTTATTAGTGAGTGAGAACATGTTACTGCCATTCTCAATGGGCTCTCGCCTGAGTACGAGTTCGTTATTTCAATTATCACTGCTAGTCAGGTGCCGTACACTGTTCAAGGAGTCACAACAATGCTACCTGACACAGAGGCCCGTCAACACCTTGTTACATTGGACATGCCTAGCTCAGCAAACACGGTGTCCACTCAGCCATCAATGTCTCCTCACACCAAAAATGTCCCATCGCCGTATAAACCTCCATCTACTAATCGAGGTTGTGGCCGTGGTCGCTTTTCGGGATCTCGTGTGCAATGTCAGTTATGTGAAAAGTCTAGCCACCTAGTTGACCGTTGTTATTACCGTTTCGATGCAACCTATAAAAGCACTGAGTACAGGTCCCCTCCCTTTACACCACAGGAAAATGTTAGCATGTTTGGCAGTCCCTTTTATCCTCAATTCTGGCCAGCAGTGTCTATGCCTTCTCAGCCCCCGAGTGCACAATCAGGTTGGTCGTTTCCAGCTTCACAAGTTCCTGCTGGTTGGGTCAATCCCTTTGCTGCTCCTCTTCATCATGCACAAACATCTATCTCGACTCCAGCTTCTCAAACTTATATAGCAACACCTGACACAGTAGGCGATAGTGCGTGGTATCCTGATTCGGAAGCCACCCATCATCTCACCAATTCAGCCACGTCTATCACTGACAGTACGTCCTACAAAGGGCCAGGTAAAGTCTATGTGGGTAATGGGTCTGCTCTCCCTGTAATATCTATTGGTCAATCGTCACTTCTAACTCATTCAAGACCACTATTCATGAAGTCTCTCTTACTAGTACCTGGTATAACAAAAAATCTTCTGTCTATGTCCAAATTCACTCAGGACAATCAGGTGATGTTTGAATTCTTTCCTAAGCAGTGCCAGGATCGTGACCTTCAAACCAAAAAAGTTCTCCTGCGCGGTTCACTCCATGATGGGCTATATAGACTCGACTTACCTGGTTCCACTCGGCACAATCAGTTTGATGATTCCTCTCAGTGTTTTGCTGTTTCTACTACAACACCCTTGAGTACATGGCATTCCAGATTGGGTCACCCCTGTAAAGCTACACTTACAACGGCTGTACGTAGGTGTAATATACTGTTCAACAAAGATAGTGTTCCTCTCAATTGCACTGCATGTCATCTAGGAAAAGAGCATAAACTGCCAGTTTCTAGCTCACTGACTAAGTACAACAAGCCACTTCAGCTGGTAGTTGCTGATGTTTGGGGACCAGCACCAATATCGTCAAATGGCTTTCGATATTATGTAGCATTTACTGATGCTTGTACTCGGTATACCTGGTTGTATTTTTTGAAGAAAAAGTCTGAAGTATTCAATGTGTTTCCAGTCTTTCATAAACTTGCTGAACGATAACTTGGCTGTAAGATGATTATGTTGCAAATAGATGGGGGTGGGGAGTTTCAGGCTTTAAGATGGTACCTGAATGAGCAAGGGATCATGCATCGTGTTACATGCCCCTACAACCCGGCGCAGAATGGCCTGGTCGAACGCAAACACAGGCAAATCGTTGAAGTTGGGCTGTCCATGCTTGCTCAAGCTTCAATGCCTCTGGTCTACTGGAATGATGCCTTTAGTAGTGCCATTTATTTGATCAATAGACTACCCTCATTACCGTTAAACAACATATCCCCCCAAGAAAAGCTGTTTCATAAAGTCCCTGATTACAGTTTACTTCATGTTTTTGGCTGCTCCAAACCTTCGACCTTACAACAGACACGAACTTTAATTTAGATCTTCCCCATGTACATTTCTCAGTTACTCTCCTTAACACAAAGGCTATAGGTGTCAAGACATTAATGGCCGTATCTATGTAACACCTCACGTCACATTTCATGAGTCAGTATTTCCCTTCGAAAGCAAACGCTCCAAACTGTCCACCAGTTCATCAAACCAGCTCCAAATTACTTATACTGTTACCAAGTCAAACAACTTACAGAACCACAAACAATACAAATTCACACAACATATTTCCATCTCTTGTCCCAATTAACTCCACTCATACAAGCCCCATGTCACCCATACATCCTCCATGCAACTCTACTAGTACAAATACCGCTAGATTAACCGTATCAGAGTCACAAACATCTCAACCCCCCTTACCCTCCAACACTCATGCTATGATAACCCGTAGTAAAGCTGGCATTTTCAAACCAAAGGCTAACCTCAGCAAAACTGTCTGTTGTTCGGATGACACTCCTACTGACATTCATGAAGCGATGCGCAGCGACGAGTGGAAGGCAGCAGTGAACAATGAACTTAAGGCCCTTCTTCATAATAACACGTGGAGTTTGAGTTCTCTTCCTGATGGTCGAAGAGCCATTGGATGTAAGTGGTTATTCAAGTTAAAAAAGAAGGCTGATGGCATTATTGACAGGCACAAAGCCAGGTTAGTAGCAAAAGGGTTCTCACAGCATGCAAGCATTGACTTTCGAGAAACCTACAGCCCAGTTGTTCGTGTAACAACCATTCGTTTATTCTTTCTCTTGCAGTCATGAAAGGTTGGAGTCTCAGGCAACTCGATGTGAATAATGCCTTCCTAAATGGTTCTCTGACAGAAGACATTTATATGAGTCAACCACCTGGGTTTGAAGTGACTGGTACCAATGGGCAAAAACTGGTCTGCAAACTCAACAAGGTGCTTTATGGTCTACGCCAAGCTCCACGAGCGTGGTTTCACACTCTCAAACAATTTTTAGTTACTGAGCTAGGCTTCAGTGCCTCGAAAGCTGATTCATCTCTCTTTATACGAGGGTCTAGTGACAATATACTACTTCTAATGGCTTATATTGATGACATAGTCATCACCGGTAGCTCAAACAGTGCTATTAGTGATGTTGTTGTGCAGCTAAAATTGAGGTTCTCCATACACCTCATGGACTGGTTCTCAGCCAAAGAAAGTACATTTCTGATATACTGAAGAAAATGGGACTGCAAGGAGCTGCTTCCACTCCCACACCTATGGTGGTCACTCCCAAACTAACAGCCTCGGATGAAACTTCGCCCTTTGTGGATACACAGTTGTACCGTAGCGTCATTGGCATGCTACAATATACATGCGTCACACGATCAGACTTATCCTTTTGCGTTAATAAGCTGAGCCAATATATGAACAAGCCAACTGAGTTACACTGGAAAGCTATTAAAAGAGTACTTCGATACCTCGGTGGAACACTTGATCATGGGTTGCATTTTTCACAGGGAGAGCATACTGTTACGTTTTACTCTGATGCTGATTGGGCTTTATCTATTGAAGATCATCGATCCACAACAGGGTACGTTGTTTATCTCAGCTCCAATCTCGTAGCATGGTGTTCCAAAAAACAAGCCGTTGTATCCAGGTCATCGTCTGAGGCAGAGTACCGCAGCCTAGCCAACTGTGTCTCTGAACTTGTATGGATAAAACAGTTGCTTGAAGAGGTTGGCATACCATTAACGCAACCACCAGTGGTTTGGTGCGATAACTCTTCTACAGTATCGATTGCTGCAAATCCTACTCACCATGCAAAAGTTAAACATGTTGAGATTGACTATCATTTTGTTAGAGAAAAAGTGCTCGATGGAGTGTTACACGTCAGCTATGTTCCGTCATCAAAACAAGTTGCTGATGTACTTACTAAGCTAATCTCGCCAAAATAGTTTGAACCCTTTCTACAAGCACTTCGAGTACTGTCAACAAACTCGTTGAGCGCTGCCAACAACTCCAGCCACTACAAGCTCAAAAACAAATAAAAAAACGTTGAAACCAGGAGAATGTTAGGATAACAGTTACTGTCTGTTATGTTAGTTGAGAAAAACTGTTAAGCAGTTTTTGCAGTTTTTGTGTTAGTTAAGCATCATCTCCTTAAATATGTAACCCTACTCACCTTGGCAATCAAGTTTATCATAATGAAACAAAGTTCTTCTTAGATTGTTCTCAGTATATTCAACAATTCTAACCCTGTCTTTCTAAAATCCAAATATCTCACCATATGAAATTCTTTTGCTTATTCTGTTTCTTTTATGTAGAAATATACTAAATAAGATTTAATTTCATATCTTATTCAACTTCTAATTCAATTTCCATTTTTGGTGATTATTCAAAGTGATACAACTGCTGCTGTCCAAACTGTTTTATTGCTAATTTTACTCTTTCATGTTTCTTTTATATTAAATTTTCATTTACACACATATAACACCAAAGTATATCCATGGTTAGCCATTCCAATAACTAGTCATTATCAAATATTTACAAGCCATTCATTGGCCAACTTAACCTATTCATCAACAACAAAGACTTAAACATATCATTTCTCAATTTAATTTGGCCTAAAAGCCTCACACATGATCATTCTCATAGGTATAACTTACTCGTTTACATTCTTACCAAAATCTGATCACATACCGAGCACATTGCTCATGAGTGTATACATACATATACCTACACTTAATCGTCACGTAATCACATTCATTTACACTTTAGTCATTTTTCATCTTTAACATAAACTTTAATTCTTTACCCCGTTGAACCACTCGGAATATCGAAGGATACTCAGAAATTGTCATACACGTAGTAAGATGCCAATGCCATATCCCAGATATGGTCTTACATGGGATCATATGTCGATGCTGATGTCATATCCTAGATATGGTCTTATATGGGATCTCATATCGATGTTGACGCCATATCCCAGATATGGTCTTACACGAGATCGTATGTCGATGCCATGTCCCAGACATGGTCTTACACAATTTCATACCAAAGCCAGGTCCCAGATGTGGTCTTATACGGAATCACTATTCGATGCCGATGCCATGTCCCCAACATGGTCTTACACTGGCTCACATGTCGAGGCTGATGCCAGGTCCCAGAGATGGTCTTACACTAGCTCTCGTCTTAATGCCGATGCCATGTCCCGGACATGGTCTTACATTGGCTCTCATAATATGGCCGATGTTATTTCCCAGACATGGTCTTACACTAGCACACATATCAATGCCGATGCCATGTCCTAGACATGGTTTTACACTAGCACACATATTGCCATGGTCCAACCATGGTCTTTACCGTCAATTCATCACATGTCGAAATTCGATCATGCTCCGCCTTACATTTCTCTTAATTTGATCTTTCAATACAATCTCGTAATTTTTATATGATTCATGATCCAATAATAACATACGAAATAACACATGATATCGGTTAAGCATTTAAACATATCAAATTTAATGCTTATTAACATACGAACTTACCTCGACTTAAAATGGCGAAAGGGACCGAGTCGTCCAATATCCGTCTTTCCCCTGTTCTAAGTCCGAAACTCGTTTTTCTTTATCAAAAGTATCACGTTTGACTTATTAAGTTATTATACTATTCAATTCAGTCCAAAAATCATATTATGGCATAATTACATTTTTGCCCCTAAACTTTGTCATATTTACACCTTTGCCCCTAGGCTCGTAAAATGGTTTTTATTCAATTTCCTTGTATTTTAGTTCTAGCTGAACCATTTTCATTACTATAGCCAATTTGCATTCATACACACATTTTCATACATTTTTCAACTTTTTACAAACTAGTCCTTTTTGGTGTTTTCATGAAAATCACTTAACAAAAGTTGTTTATTTAACAACCAAGATTCATTTTCTTCCATAAAAATGCACCAAACAACATGAATATTCTTATGGAAAAACCCTATACTTTCAACCATTTTGCAAAATAGTCCCCTCATTAGCTAGATTAAGCTACAAGAGTTCCAAAAATACAAAAATCATAAAAAATGACCATCAAAATCACTTACTTGTGAGAGCTAGAAGTTGCTGAAATTTTCAAGCTTCCATGGCCATTTCCTTGGGTAAGAACCGGTGGAGAAGGAAGAGAAATAAAAAAGATGGTAGCTTTTTGCTATTTTGTCTTATTACACCTATTAACTTATTTACCAATTTAACCTTTTAATAACTTCACCAAATCCACCTACTACATGTCCATCTTTGTCTCCTCACTTTTCTATTGGTATAATTACCATGCAAGTACTCATACTTTTCAATTCTATAGCTATTTAGTGCCTTTATCAATTAGACCTCAAGTTTTGTACCTTACGCGATTTAGTCTTTTTTATCAAATTGAGCACTCAAACGAGAAAATTTCTTTATGAAAATTGCACACAACTTTAGTATCATATTGTAGACATCAAAATGATAATAAAAAAATTTTTCGACGTCAGATTTGTGGTCCCACAACCACTGTTCCAACTAGGCCCAAAATCAAGATGTTACAAATGGTGCACTTCTAAAGGAACCAACTCGAGTGTTAGAAAGAAGAATGGCCAAAAAAGGGAATCAAGTTGTCACAGAAGTTCTGGTGGAATGGGCTAACACGTTCCTTGAGGATACTACTTGGGAAAATCTAAATGAGACCCAGCAAAGGTTTCCTTCTTTTGATCGTTGAGGACAATAATCGAGTTTGGGGAGGGGTATTTGTTATGGAATGAAGCCTCAACGATCAACATTTCATAATTCTGTTGCTTTTGTTATTATTTCTTTTAATTATTAAGTCCATATTGTAAAAATGCAATGTTTTATTATTGAGCATTAGTGAAACAGTGCGTGTTGGTAAGAGGAATTAACATATTGCTTAAATGATTCATTTTGTGGAACACCGTTTTATGAAACTGTGTGGTTTGATCAGTTTGTTAACCTTGCTAGCTGTCCAAGGCCATTGCTCATCTTTTTAGCACCAATCAGTGAGGTGTAAGGCAGTTATGAAATTGGAGAAGCAATATTACTCTCTTCTTCCTTTGATTTTTCTCTCGAATCTCTCTCTTTTCTTTTTTGTTTCTATCAATTTTTTCTTTCAATTCAATTCCATGACATGAAAATATCAGGCGCTAATTCTTTTCTCTTTTGAAAAAATAGATAAATTAATTCTTATAAAATTTAAATGATTAACTGTTAATTTAATCCTTAAATTATAGTTAAAATATCATTTAAAATATTTTAATTTTTTAATAAATTGAAAAAAATATTAAATATAAATATAAATTATTAAAAATATATTAAAAACATTAAACCATGAATTAGTAAAACCAAATGGGGATCGAATACTGAATCAAATTCAGCAGCAACAGCAATGGCTAGACAAGCTTTACGACTTATTCAATCTTTGTCTTCCAGGATTTCTCCTCACAAACCCCAAATTTCCCCACTCACTCCATCTTCCTCTTCTTCTCATCTTTTGATTTAGTCACACTCTTTCTCATTGGCTCCAACGCCTCAACCGACAGTTTTCGTAAACAAGAACACTCGTGTCATTTGCCAAGGAATCATCTGAAAGAATGGCACTTTCCACACTGAGCAAGCCATAGAATATGGCACTAAGATGGTAACTTTAAATTCCTTTCAAAATTTTATCTTTTATAAAATTTTAATGGATGTTTTTAGTTTTTTTTTTTTTGGCAATCTGCAAAAATAGTCACTTTTGTTTGACTCAGTTTACATTGTAGTTACTTATATTTGAAATGTTACATTATAGTCACTTATGTTATTATTTTGTTACGAAGTGATCACTCCGGCATTAAGTTCCGTTATCTCTCTAGTGGTAATCTTACTTGGCAGCCCAACTAGATTTTAAGTACCATCTTGGATTTCCAAATAAGATGAGAATAGATTTTTAATTAAATAAATTTAATTAATTAAAGTTTTTAAACCCTAAACCTTAGATCGACAAAACTGTTTTTTCGTCTTTTCTTTGTTTTTAGTTTTCCTTTTCATTTTGACTGAAAAAACTATTATCATCTTTATCGAATCAAAATAGTAGAAATCAAATTTAGTACCTCATCAATCGATTGGATTTTTTATTCAACATAGAAAAACAAAAGATGGATTTAATGGAGGGTCCAGGTATGTCTTCTTTGCATCCGTTTCTCTTTTATTCAACATGGAAAAACAAAAAATTAGATTTTTTTTATTTAATGAAAACCCTAAATTAAAATTCTTGATTTTTTTTCAACTTTTTGAAATGTTTTTGAACATGTATCTTATTTTGTGTCAATAGACATCCCATAAAATACAACTAAAAACATGTTTTCATTAACGTGTTTCATTCAAGCTAATTGTAAAATTTTTAGAAAGGGCTTTTACTTTTTACCTATCATAAATAGCAAGGACCACCTATTTTTATGTACTTAATTTTTCTGTGATCATCCTCTTGTTCCACAGATCTTGTACCATTTGAACGATCATCAAGAAAAATAAATTAGATAATTGGTATGAAACACTAGAAATTAAGAAAAATATGGGCACTTATCCCAAAATTTCTCATACACCGTTTATAGATACAACTGACCCTTGGAACATTTAAAAGGAACAGGCTCAAATTTCCTTTAATTGTGGCCCCTATGATAGAGCTTTAGCTCAACCTAATTTTGTATATTAAACTATTTTTTGTCTTTAAAACTCATCTGACATATTGCAATCAACTTGGATGAAGGCGTGATTTAATGCTGACATTTTTGTATTGTTGAATTATTTATTATACTAGAATTAGTGCAAAAGCCTCGTCGTTTTATGTGCACTTCTGAGCATATGTGCTTTTGAATCTAAGTTGATGGGTTTATTCTCTTTCTTGGCCTGTGTTTGGATTATCTTCTTTCATTTGACTTGAAGTTGGTAATATATGAAAATATTTGGGTTGCACGTTGTTTCGGTGTTTAACTTATCTTTTTCATTTATTTTCCTGCATATTTTTGCTTAATTAGTTGAATTGTAGTCCGTGGCATTGATGGTCTTGTAACTGGAATCACTTTTTCTGCTGATTCTGTGAAGAAAAAGATCTTTCTAAAACTAAAAGACTGAAATGCTCCTCATGTACGATGTTTGCCTTTTGTTTATCTCCTTTCCACTCACTCATCCATTGTTAACTATATTCAAGCTTTATTCTACTTCATTGTTATGTTTTTTATATGTGCTGGTGCAGTTGGTTTCTGAATTCCCCCCTTTCCAAATTATTGAATGCAAATTACGATTCTTGTTTTAAATTTCCTAGGTCTCAGAGGGTGAATCGGAACAGCAAGGTGCATCATCTTCTGTAGCAAATTCACCTGGTTCAATTGCTGCGAGACAACGTCAACAACAGGAGGCTAGTGGAAAGTTAATAAGAAGCATACTTTCGAGTAATGAAATGGGCCAAAATCAATCTTCAACAACTGTCCAGGCTTAGCAGAAAACTGAAACTATGAGTCTGGACAATGTCAAGAGACCTCTGCGACCTACGAATTCACGATTTGGTTTGAATGGTAGTGTCTCTAATGATATTGTTGCTTTGGAATGTGATGTTGATGCAAAAAGTGTTTCAAATAACAAGTTCATATAAAAGGTACTGCATGGTTTAGGTTCTGGAAGTGAGAAGCATGAAAAACATACAAGAAATAAGGATAGACCTGATCATGGAGTATGGCCCCTCTTCATTGTTCTGATGTTTGAAAAGCTAGTGAAGAGCACTTGAATCTCTTTGTGTTACAATCTGCACAGGCCTCCTGTAATCCTAGCGAAGGTATTAATGCTTCTGCACATGAATATCTGGTACTTGGAAGTATCTATAGGTTTGGGATACAGTTGTTAAGATTGGATTTTCAATAAATAAGGAATCTAATGTATGTCACTTTTGCATATGATCTTTTAGTTAACCCAAGGAGAAATGAAAAGAAACTTACCTAGTGGAAGTAGTGGACATAATTTTCCATTAGAAAACGGTTAGTGTATCTGTCATGGATGGATTCAGTATTGATGTCATGTGCATTATCACTAAAATTTCATATTGATGATACCATTCAACAGGTTGCAATAAACATTTTGATCAGCATTCAGCAGCTCATAATATGAAGGATGATGGGTCTGTTACATAACATGTTTTTGAATAGTCCTTACTTGGCACTATATTAATTACCTTATTAGACTTGCAAGAACATGCATCAGTAAGGAAAGAAGTATATGCATATTACAAGGACCTTCAATACCTTAATAATTTTTTTGGTACATTTCCTAAACTCCTCATCAACCCGGCCTAGTCCAGACCCCGGCTAATTAAATTTTATGATATTATAGGCTGAAGCATAACCTACAACTTCCAACTTACAGTAACTAAGGTAGTCAATGCATTGCCTGAAGAAAATGTAAATTACAAGGATGCAAGTGTATAACAACTTTTCTCTTTACTGCAAGAAAAAAAATAATTACAGAAAGGTAGTTGTACATACAAGAACGGCATATGACAATTTAAGAGCCATACAATGAACAAACAGTTGTGTTTTGTGAGACAAATAGTAAAAGTTAAAAGGCTATGGTCCCTTTTCTTGTCTCTTATTTATTGAAATTAAGCTAAGGAATCTGAACAATTTCTATTAAAATTTTGTGAAGCAGTTGAGGTTTGAGAAGAATGGGCAGTGATCACTCCCTTTAATCTTGTAAACTCCTTCTGGTGGGTTCTCTCTTACTAGTTTCTCTTGCACATCTGGTAAAAGAGCTCGGTCATCCAATTTCTGAATGTAGAACTACCGTCCGCTTTCGTACTTCTCGGGGGGCAGTGACAGTTTCTTCATTATAGGACTTAGTGGAGTAGGTTTCATGGTAACCATGGCCAAAGCTACATCTTTGAATAGAAACCAAATATCATGTTAGAATAATATGATTCCATAAATGCACACAACATTTAGACTCGAGTATGGTATTAACATGTTAAAGTGCAACGTAATATTCACCAATAAAACCGACACGAATCATCAGAAACTACGGTATCTTGAGTCTTGACATACATCATATTCGTAGCCTCTTGTACAAAAAGTCTAATGATATAAATCCTTTCATGTTACTTTGTCCATGCAAACAATTGTAGCACTAGATTTCATTAACCATAATACAAGACTACACCAAATAATAGAAGTGACATATACAACATTCGTTGGCCCAAAAATGGCCATATATAGATGCATACTTCATAGCTAAAGCTTCAAAGATTTCATTGCTCAGATATTCTAACTTTTGAACCCCTAAAAGTTGGAAAGCATTGATTACATTGCAGTTAAAGCAGACTTGTGTAACTTATACATGTAATCAAGTGAAATAAGCTTATTTGCTTTTTTACCTATTTGATTCATTTGCTGCAATCATTTGATAGTCCCTGGAATTCTATTATGGTAGAAACAAATATATGTAAATTGTTTACTTATCTCAGGGACATGCAATCATTTCTCAAGTAATTGTTCAATAGTTTAACATTTCAAAAAAATATATTGGCTGCAAACCCTAAATTAAGACAAAATGTAATCTAACTATTCTTAACATGATTCAACAACCCATCCAGAAAGATATAGTCTTTGTCCACAACACAGACTTCACCAAACAAAATATATTTCTAACTATGCAAAAAATGAAATCCAATTCAGTTAAAGTAATTGATCCATCCTTGGGCATTTTTCAGATTGTGATAGCTGCGTTAGAGTGGAGTCATTGATCTATTAAGTTGGCATCCATCTGACTATTGTTCATTGACCAAGTGGATCATTCCTTTTGAAAGATGATTTGGCCCTAAAATTTGCTGTAAGGTTTGAGCTTTGTTGGGTTAAGGGTGGTTGGCTTGATGTGTTATTGGAACGATGAAAATGTGCAAGTGTACACAATTGCAACAAGTAATAAAGTGACAAGTAAATGTCGAGTTATCGTACCCACAGGGACTGTGAAAAGAATTATTTATGAGTGTAATTTAAAAGACTTTAGTGAAGAAAAATATTCTGATTTGAAGAGGTGATAAAAAACTAAAATTTTAACAAAGTAAATAAAATAAAATAAAGTTCCAATGCACGATTTCAAAAGATGATTTTAATCAAGATGACATTATTGTGTTAGATTAATTATATTTATTAACTTAGAATTATTAAACATGTGGTTACGAATAAATTCATGGCAACTCGGTAATTTTCTAACTTATGAACATACTTACCTACCAAAATCCATTTATCTCTTGACTATATCTCTATGTCAATTCAACCGATTAAACAGATTTTAATAAGCAAATATGTTAATGCATATACATACTTATGAAATTAAAATAATCTCTTGTACATATATCTATGTCAATTCAAACAATTAATTCAATCTCATAAGCATATAAAAGATTAAGTGAGGTAACAATGTATTCCTACATTGAAACAGTTTAATCACAATAATCTTGCAAGTTATGCAAGGCAATTGAATCTCTCAATACTGTTGCTAATTTAACCCTCAGCTACCTTAGATGATTAAATATGCACAGATTAAGTATCGTGTCAATTAATTACAATTTCAATCCGTTTAAATAATTAATTCATTAGTTACCTTACAATTGTAATGCAAGAATAACTTAGTCATGGTTTTACTTAATCAAACATCTTACCGAGGCCTAGAACAACACAAACAAAATTTTAATAAATTCAGAAGATGAAATACAATCAACCTAACACGAATTAAATTTAAGCCATGTCAATTAAATAAATCAGATCAACATAAATATTCATAGACATGTTTATCATAATAACAACAGAATTTAAAAAGATAGAGAACAAGAAGCAAATTCGGTGTTTCTCCGTGGTTTGGCTGGATTGCTCCACTCTTCCTTCTTCACTTTGATAAACCGTAATATATACATATTTTCATCCCACATTTGGTATATACATATTTTCATCCCACATTTGGCATACTTTTGGATGATTTATCCCTTTAATTGTAGAATTTGATGCTCTTAATCCTTTAATTTCATGTTTTATACTTAGGAGAGGATAGAAGGATGAAAAGAATGAGAAACAGGCCAAAAACGGAGAAAATGGGCCAAAGTAAAAAATCCACACGACCTAGAGTTTGCCACACGGTCGTGCCACTTTAGCAGACTCAAACACGGCCTAGGGCTCGATTCACACGGGCGTGCCACACAGGCGTGTCCCTGCCGTGACCTGTTTTAATTCCACTCAGAAAAGGATACTTAGAGGCAAAGAAAGACATTCCGAAAGCCTATATAAACACCCTAGAGGGCAACCTAAAAGGGGAGTTGGTCGGAGTCCGACAGAGAGTTCGATAGAAGGCCTTTGTCAGGGCTTTCAATAGGAGCAAAGCCAGAGAGAGCTAAAATTAGGGAATTACTCGAAGAAAGTCAGTTGATCCATCTCAGAAGCCAGAATCATAGTCAAGACTGAGGATCTTCCCTTCAATTTCCTTCAGGGGGTATTAGGGTTTTTCTTTATGTTTTTTTATTTAATTACTTCTAAGATATATTCTTTTATAATTATGAACTAAACCCCTTAAATACCTGAGGGGGATGAATCCTAAGAGGATCTTGTTATTGTTTTCTAAACTGTATGATAAATACTTGATTTGTTTTTAATTATGTGTTCTTAATTCTTGTGTTAATATTTCAGGATATTGATTCAATTATTGATGTGCTTATTCAAAGGAGCAAAAGTCCCTGTTTAAGAGTAGATCTAGCATACTTAAGCGGAGTTAATCGCACTCCTAGAGATAGGACAACGAAAATCTACCAGATTAGGGTCAAACCTAATATGGGAGTCCATAGATGGAATTAATGCAACACTAGGGGTTTTAATTAGAAAGAGATTTCAATTAATCAACCTAGGGTTAGACGTTAGTAGCCTCGAAAGAGGTATTAATATAAATTAGGGAATCCTACGGATCAAGTCAAGTGAATAAATCATCTGGTTCAGAGTTAAATAAAAAGTGAAGTCTAGGTGGATTCTTCCTCGGGTATTGTCTTAATCAATTGGTTCTCTCAAAAGTATTTTCCTAATTCATTCTCTGTGTCTTAGCATTCTTAGTTTAGTAATTAGTTAGATAAATATCAATCCCCTTTATTTTAGGCTAGATAATAAAAAGAAAGTTAGTACTAGTACTTTTGGTTCCTTTGGGTTCGACATTCCGGTCTTTCCACTAAACTATACTACTGTTCGATAGGTGCGCTTGCCTCAATCGTGGTGATAGTTAGTTTCTAGGCTCGATTATTCATTATATAAATATTAAAGCTTTCGACCACCATCACACTTGTTCTTGTCGAACCAAGGCTTCTATGGACACTTGAATGCTACTCCAAATGATGGATGAACAACTCTTTTTCAGGAGGTGAAATCGGCAAGAGGACAAGGGAAAACGAATAGAAAATAAGAGAGAAAGTTGAGAGATGAGAGAATATATGAGAATGTTTTGGTGTGTTTGAAATGAGAAGCCAAGGAGGGTTTTTATAGGTTGAGAGGGCTGCTAAAAATAGTCAAAATAAGTAGCCAAAGAGCCCTCCCATGGCTGGCCACACATGTGGCAAGTTTGAAGTTTTCAAACTTGCTATATTAAGGTAGGGGCAAATCTAGAAAGGCACAAATAGTGGAGGGGTTTGTTTGCAATTTGAAAAAGTCTTCAAGGGCCATTTTGCAAGATAATTAATCAGCCAAGCAAACTGATTGAGTTAGCATGTGGGACGGTTTTGGGCTGCCCAGTACTCGGTCGGTTCGATTTTCTCGGTTCAGCTCAACTAGGCCACTTTTCATAATTAATTAATAATAATTTATTTAGCCCAAATTAAATTGGATATAAATTAAAATTAATTATATTATGAATTAATACATATAATTTGGACCGTCTTAGGCTGAAAAATTAATTCGCCTTGATGCTTCAAAATTGCTTCTCGGTTTTATGCTTCTAGTAGTGTCTGTCGAGCCGTTTTTTGCCCTTTGTGCAATTCTGTCGAAAATGATCAAAACTAATCCAAATTTATTATAAAATTAATTAAAATTCAACATGTTAATAATTTAAGTACAATTTAATTCTTTTATAATTATTATATATCTTTTGACAATAATTTTATCAAAATTGCATGAATTTGAGTTAAAAAGGGCATGAAAAAGTGTGTATATTTTCGTGTTTCCACAGCCCCAAACTTAATTCATTGCTCATCTTGAGTAATGCACAAATTGAAAAGAATTTCTTAGAAACACCTTTGAAAATTTTCTTTAGAACAACATTCTTCCCAAAATTTTAAATTTAGCATATTTATGCTCAAGAACAAGAATTTTGGTAATTATGCTACTTAAGTATACATATCATTCAAATTAATCTAAATAACTATTATGATAGAAAAATACAGACTAAATGCTTTCTGAATAAAAACATGTAAATCCCTACCAATTTGATTTTATTCCCTTATTTAAGATTAAGTTGCAATCATCAAGTTTAATTTATGCCTTCATATGTTGAACATGGAAATTTCTCTCCACTAATGTAGGTAGCATAGAAACTTGAATCAATAGGTCTTTTAAATAGGTTGTAATGTGGTTAGACTTGGGGTAGGTAAAAGATAGATAAATTTAGGCTAAAAGCCCTAGACTTAGCTTAAATCAGACCTTCGAAATAATTAGCTTCAATACACCAACTTATTTTGCTTTCACATGTTCTTTTGTACATCTATTTCTTTCGAGTACATATGCTATTTTTTTTCTCTTTTTTCTCTTTTTTTTTCACGAACATTTTTTTGTATGTACTACAATTTTTTTAAGCATTTGATACTTCTTTTCAACTACCCCAAACTTGTTTCAAAGAATATTTTGAGTAGTACTGAGTCTAGTGTTTGGGATAATTTAAAGATAATTAAGAGGAAAGTGATGGCTAAATATTGCAAATCTCAAAGTTGGGTTTCAAGGGATAAAAATTCATCAAGGTTGGCTTGAAAGGCTCAAATGGTCCAAACAAAAGTTGCCTAAATCATTTCCAACATTCCATGCTTCCTAAGATTTCGCCTCAAGAAATTACTAAGTCAATTCTAGAGACTTAAACTTTCATGCATGCCTAGCTTTCCTAAGAAACTAAAATTTTATGGTATGATTTACACACTTTATTAAGAGTACATTTGTCTCATAATTCAATCAACATAGCAATTATTGAAATAATAGAATTTTATTCATACTAAAGTTTAGCATACTTAACAAAATTTCAAATTTTTGAACAAAATATATCCTAATCATAATTAAAAGAAAAATTTATTCTAAGAGGAAATAATTTCAATATTTCGGTCCCCCTACTTAATATGAACAATGCCCTCATTGTTAAAAACAATAGAGAAAATGAAAATATAGAAGTGAATAGATACTGTACACCAGGTAGGATCCCAGAAAAAAAAGGTGAGTCAAGTTTGATTGCTAAAATACCAAGCTCTTCCTAAACAGATCCAATCCTAGACATGTATATATCTATTGCCACACTTCCTATTTTATAAATTGTTCAATTTTTATTAATGATTTCAACCTATTGATTTATTATGCGAGAAATAGAAATATCCTAAGAGATAAAATAAAATAAAGTAGAGACAAGATCCCCCTTTTTTTTTTTTTGCAGAACCCTCAGAATCTGATCGCCTCGTTCCTTCCTCGACATTGGACTCCATGGTTTGGGTATTAAGTCAGGAAATTCAAGCAAAAAAATCAAATGGGTTATGAAATATATATTTTTTAAATATATCTCTGGTTGAGTCATCTTGAATTTTTGAGTATCTCCAGTAAGCTTGTTGCTGCAACTGCATGTGTTGTAGCATAGCCATTATATCAAACTGTTCACTTCGTGGAATGGTGCTAGATAAAGGGACTCTCAGCGTCGAACTTAGGAAATCTGTTAAAGGTGGTTTCAATTTCGGGTAGGTGGTTGAGTAACCAATGGTAAGGTTTAGAGTTGAAGAGGGTGGCGGTTTTAAGGATAGTTTCAGTGTGGTAGTTGGTAACTTCAAATGAAGGTGTTTGGCGTGGTGATTCAAGGAGTTAAGGGCTATAGGTTTGTGCAGAAAAGGGTTGAATATTTCCCTTCATAGCAGCATCTTAAGCCCAATGACAGCTCTTTTTTGGATCCTAAGCTCCTGTACTGAAAGTAAACTGAAATTAGTGCTTGCCTTAAAAGTTAACCCTTTATTTAAAAAAAAATACTTAAATTTTTCGGCCTACTAAGAAGAATATTTTTTGAAAAATAACATTAAATTAAACTCCTAGGAAAGACTGGAGGGGTCACAGATGGTCCCGCTTAAGTCCCAATCTCCTAGACAGAGTTCTAGTTAATGTAATGAACCAAAGAAAATTTTATCTAACTCTACCATTTTATTCAAATGAGAAAAAAAACTAAAAATATAAAATAATGATAGAGAAAGTGAAGAGAACTCCCTCTATTTTATTCAGGATCGTCATTGGCTATGGTGGTGTCAAATGGCCATTTGTCATACCAACCATAACCATCTAGGAAGTAATATATTCTTTCCTATCAAATCTGTCTAACATCTTATTAGTGAAAGAAAACCTGTAATGATCTTTCCTGGTGACCTTGTTTAACTTCCTGTAATTTCTACAGATCCTCCAACCCGTGACTCGAATATCTGCAATAATCCATTCAACACCCTTCTTGTGCTTTTCCAAAACAACAAATGACTCTTCTTCAAATAAAATCATGATAGGTAAAAATAGAGGTAAACCCAAATAATCATATTTAAAATGAAGAGGCAAAGTCTTCAGTTCCAATTCGACTGGCTCTTCAATCAACACTTTTGGTTGTATGTACTCCCGATATAATAACTCTAATGATTCCAGTAGAACTTCCTGAGTGAATACCTTTGTTTTAGCTTCTAACAAAGCCAAACATTCCTCGTCTTCATCATCACTTGGCGAATCCACTAGCAGAATACATTCTAACAGATTATCTACAAAATTTAGCTCCAGCTCTGTAGAAGCCAGTGATTCCATCTTGGAAATAGCAGAACAGTCTTCAACTACATCTGGGGATTTAGTAGCATCGAAGTCATTAAAAGTCTCGTCATCATCAAATATTTCTTTCAACTAAGTATCTGGTTGCTGCTTTTAGAATTGTTGAGGATATATAAATGGTGGAATCTTAGCTTTAACCGAACAACTCTTCTGTGAAAATTTTTCTGCATCTGACAAGGGTGTTAGATAATCAGAACTAACTGGTTTAGAGTTTACCTCATTAAAGATCACTGAATCTGACTTCTGTGATATAGGAGTTTCAACACTTGGTTAAACTTCCTTTTTATCTTGAGCTACAACAGGCTCATCTTGAACCTCAACCACCTTGGGCTCCAATGTCTTTCCACTTGGCAAAGAGACTGCTTTGCAATGTTCTTTGCCCAAAATTTTTGGATTTTTTGTGTCGCTTGGCCAAATACCTTGGGGTTTATTTCGAAGTTTATTGGTTAGCTGAACCGTTTGATTCTCTAGATTTCTTAAAGTGGTATCATTCTTCGCTATGTATGCCTTTAGCAGATTCTCAAGATCACTTGAAGATTCAGTTGGTGGGGGGTTGTTGCACTTGTTGAGAATATTCCGACAAATAATTTGGTCAAAATGGCATAACAGAGTCGCTATGGTCCACCCATTGATTACTCCGTGGAGAAATTGGATGATTCTGCCATGAAGAGTTGTAAAAATTTGATTGCTGACCATTCTAATTTTGATTTCTCATGTAATAATTTGACTCTTGATTCGATGGGCAATTTTCAAAGAAATGGCCATCTCCACAGTATTCACAAGAAATATTCTCGAACTGGTTTGGCTGTTGACCTGACAGATTATCATTGAAACCATTAACAATTATGTTCTTAACCATAGAAGACATAGAGGATACCTAGGCTGCCAAATAAGTAAGTGTGTCTGCTTCATGTACTCCTACTGCTCGTCTTTCTGAGGCTGCTCGGTTGGTCAGCCACTGATAGTTACTGCTGGCAATTCTTTCAATAATCTCGTAAGCATCGTTATAAGACTTAGAAAGAAGGGCTCCGTTTGCCGAAGCATCCACCATCATTCTAGTATGAATATTGAGACCAATATAGAAAGTCTCCATTTGAACACAGTAAGGAATGCTATGATGAGGGCACTTTCGTAATAACTCCTTACATCGCTCCCATGCCTCATATAAAGATTCTTCATCAAGTTGCTGAAATGAAGTGATTTCATTTCAGATCTTGGTGGTTAAAGATGGAGGGAAATATTTCAATAAGAAACGTTCAACCAACTCTTGCCATGTAGTTATAGAACCGGACGGTAGGGAGTTCAACCACGCTCGTGCTCTATCTCTTAAGGAGTATGGAAATAATCAAGGCGTCCTTAGTCACTCTGTATAGTTGAAATGAGTCACTCACTTCCAGGAATAGCCGAAGATGAAGATGTGGATCTTCAGTAGCAATCCCACTTAATTGACCTATATTTTGCAACATTTGGAACATGACCGGCTTTAGCTCGAATTGTTGTGCCTTTATTTCGGGTCTCCTAATACTCGGATTGAGCTCGTTGAATAGAGGAATGACATATTGTTGAATGGTACAGTTACAATCATCGGCAACAATGACCTGTTTGGGAGTATTATAAGCAAATTTTCCACTTGGATTTTGGTTTTGATTTTCAAAATTCATATCTTCGGTCCTTCTTTGGTTCACTTGTCTTCTCCTTTGTCAGAAAGTCCTTTCAATTTCAGTGTTTATGGGAAGTAAGCCAATAATTTGATCAGTACTCACATGGATTGTGAAAAGAATTATTTATGAGTGCAATTTAAAACAGTTTGGTAAAGAAAAATATTTTGAATTGAAGAGGTGATAAAAAACTAAAATTTTAACAAAGTAAATAAAATAAAATAAAGTTCCAATGCACGATTTCAAAAGATGATTTTAATCAAGATGACATAATTGTGTTAGATTAATTACATTTCTTAACTTAGAATTATTAAACTCATGTTTATGTTGTTATGAATAAATTCACGACAACTCGGTAATTTGCTAACTTATGAACATACTTACCTACCAAAATCCATTTATCTCTTGACTATATCTCTATGTCAATTCAACCGATTAAACAGATTTTAATAAGTAAATGTGTTAATGCACATACATACTTATGAAATTAAAATAATCTCTTGTACATATCTCTATGCCAATTCAAACAATTAATTCAATCTCATAAGCACATAAAAGATTAAGTGAGGTAACAATGTATTCCTACCTTGAAACAGTTTAATCACAATAATCTTGGCAAGTTATGCAAGGCAATTGTATCTCTCAATATTGTTGCTAATTTAAGCCTCAGCTACCTTAGATGATTAAACATGCACAAATTAAGTATCGTGTCAATTAATTACAATTCAATCTGTTTAAATAATTAATTCATTAGTTACCTTACAATTGTAATGCAAGAATAACTTAGTCATGGTTTTACTTAATCAAACATCTTACCGAGGCCTATAACAACACAAACATAATTTTAATAAATTCAGAAGATGAAATGCAATCAACCTAACACGTGTTAAATTTAGGCCATATTAATTAAATAAATCAGATCAACATAAATATTCATAGACATGTTTATCATAACAACAACAAAATTTAAAAAGATAGGGAACAAGAACCAAATCTGGTGTTTCTCCGTGGTTTGGCTGAATTGCTCCACTCTTCCTTCTTCACTTATTCTTGTCAAACCAAGGCTTCTATGAACACTTGAATGCTGCTCCAAATGATGGATGAACGACTCTTTTTCAAGAGGTGAAATCAACAAGAGGACCAGGGAAAACAGATAGAAAATAAGAGAGAAAGTTGAGAGAGGAGAGAATAGATGAGAATGTTGTGGTGTGTTTGAAATGAACAGCCAAGGGGGTTTTTATAGGTTGAGAGGGATTCTAAAAATAGCCAAAATAATCAGCCAAAGAGCCCTCCCATGGCTGGCCACACATGTGGCAAGTTTGAAGTTTTCAAACTTGCTATATTAAGGTAGGGGCAAATCTAGAAAGGCACAAATAGTGGCGGGGTTTGTTTGCAATTTGAAAAAGTCTTCAAGGGCCATTTTGCAAGATAATTAATTAGCCAAGAAAGCTTATTGGGTCAGCATGTGGGACGGTTTTGGGCTGCCCAGTACTCGGTCGGTTCGGTTTTCTCGGTTCAGCTCAACTAGGCCACTTTTCATAATTAATTAATAATAATTTATTTAACCCAAATTAAATTGAATATAAATTAAATTAATTATATTTTGAATTAATACACATAATTTGGACCGTTTTAGGCTGAAAAATTAATTTGCCTTGATGCTTCAAATTGCTTCTTGGTTTTGTGCTTCTAGTAGTGTCTACCGAGCCATTTTTCACCCTTTGTGCAATTCTGTCGAAAATGATCAAAATTAATCAAAATTTATTATAAAATTAATTAAAATTTAACATGTTAATAATTTAAGTACAATTTAACTATTTTATAATTATTATATATTTTTCGAGAAGAATTTTATCGAAATTGCATGAATTTGAGTTAAAAAGGGCATGAAAAATTGTGTATATTGTCGTGTTTCCAATATCCATTGAAGTGGCTTGGTTTGAAATTTGTAGGCTCGATGATTGGTTTTCCATTTGGTTTCCCCCAACAATCCTTTTGCAAATTCTTGTATTATGGTCTAGTTTGCCACATTTGGTGCAGTTAGCTTGCTATCTTGTCTTGCTTAGTTTTGATCCATTTTTTCTTGCTTTATCAACTTCCTTCCTCCTTGTTTGTTTGGGTCTTCCTTGGGGCCTTCTAATCATGGGAGGAAGAATGGGTTCCATGTCCCTCACATGTTCCCATTGCATAGGACCTATACACAAAAATTTAAAGATGTCAAACACATTTTACAAATAAGTAATATTTCATAAAGGTTAAGGGTTTTAGGGCTATTACCTTTTACAACATTAATCAAGTGGTTGTAAATATTCAACTAGGTAGTGACAGTATAGCATGTATTAACATAAGTTTCTGGGCTCACAGCTAGTAGTTGCATGCAAGAAATAACATGCTTACATGGTATTCTCGACAAGTCACATTTTCTACATCAATAGGAGGAGTTAAGGTGGTCAACCACATGCTTGTTGCCTTATCCACAGTCTACCTCATACTTCTCGTTTCCAGCAGATACTGGCCATACACTACAAACAAAGTAACATTTTAAAGTTAAAACTTTTGCATCCAAGTAACAGAATTTAAGCTAAGTAAAAAAGAGTTAGCAAAACTTACTTATTGGACTAATTAACAATTTCAGACAACTTCTTCTGTATCCTTGGACATAAAGGTCCAGGATACTTCTTAGCAGCCTCCTTCATGGAAATCAACCTAATCATGACTTTTCTTCTAATTTTAACCTTGTTGAAACATTCACTTTTGTTGTTCAGTAGTAGATCAGATTTGCATTTGGTTGAAAAGTGGTCTCTTGACCAAGTCCTTCGATCCTTATCACGCAGCCAAGCCTTAGCAGATTTTGATAGTGACCTCATTTCAAACATTGCTTCTTCAAATTGTCTTGGAAAAGTTGCTTTAGCAGCTTTCCAGTAAGTGAAACGCATAACTTGGCCTCTCAATCCTTCCATGTTTTTGAAATTGTTGTAAAGATGTTTGGCACAATTTCTTGCTTCAACATTACGGAACAACACAGAAACCGCTTTTATTAGACCCTCTAAAATAATTAAAACAACATGACAAGCAACCGTTTTTATATAAACAATTTAGGGTATAGTATGACTTTGCGGTACTTTTTGTTTGTCAGACATGAGGCATATATTGTAGGAGTTTTTTATCTCCAAATCCCTCTATAATAGCTCGAGGAACAAAAACCATGAATGTTTGTTTTCACTCTCAACTACAACAAAGGCCATTGGATATATATAATCATTGGCATCGACCCAAAAGCAGTAAGTAAATGTCTACCATAATATCCCTTCAGCCAACACCCATCTAACCTTATAATTATCCTACAACCAATTAATCAATCTGATTTGCATGCTTCAAGGCATATATAAAGCCTCTGAAATAGCCTACAATCTAATTTACATATGGTTGTTGTACCAGGGTTGCTTCACCTTAACTCAAGTAAATAATCGTATATATTGGCATATTGGACTTTGTGATTTCCTTGAACTAGTTCCAAAGCCCTGATCTTAGCCCTCGTACAATTAATCCGAAACACAATTGTTCCAAAATCCACCCTAATATCATTTTGTAAAGATGTTAAAGAATAATTGGGATCAACTTGAAATTTTGTAAATAATGTCTAGCCATCCACTTTGAAGTAGTATTCTTATTTTTCATTACCTTGCCACACTTATAGTGGTTGACTAAGGTCCTAATCTGCCAACTCCCATCCATTGGATCCTTGGGATTTAATTTGGATGCCCACGACGTCCATGGACAACTAGATACACAGATTGCTTTCACCCTAAGCTTGTCATTCCTAGTTAGTTTGGTTACTACCCTATTTATCCTCTCATACTATTTAATTGCATCTTTTAAAATATCTCTACTAGGAAAAACCAAAGCCTTTATCAATATAGGGTTCCTCATATCAGTTTGAGGATTGAACAGAGGGTAATTTTTATTCCCATCTTCATCATAATCCACGTCATTATTCAAATCCTCATCATTGTTACTATCAAAACCATCTTCTAAACCCTAAAAATCTGAGCCCAGTAAGTGGTCTAACTCCTTCTGTATCATTTCACCTATCAGTTCAACCTCTGGTTCATCTACCCTATCACCATCAGACTCAAAAGAATCAGAATAAGAAGTATCTGACTCATACGCTTTATATAAACTATCATTAGAGTCAGACGCTTCTCCTCCAAAATCTCCCCCTAAAGTATTTTGTTCAACATCAAACCCTAAACCAAAAAAGAAAAATAAAACATTATATTAGTACCAACAAATTGCACAACAATTTAAACCTAAAAGCAATATTATATCAACTCCAGTTCAATTTCAAACAACATCACTAATGAATTCATGAACATTTTAGGACATTTGGACAGTGGTCAATATTCACATTTGGACAACATTAAAATGCATAATATAGAACATGAAAACAGTAGCCATTATTTACGTTTTAACAACATAAATATACGCATTAAGGGATATTATGACAGTAGCTGTAAATTATCTTTGGACAGCATAAATATGCACAGTAAGAGATATTTTGGTAGCAATTGTAAATTAAAAATGCAACACATTATGGTAAAATTAGGAAACTTCAATCCTTACTTAGACAATTAGATTGAATTTAACATTATATACATATTTAAATCTATTATTTGTTATACATTTGCATCAAACTACACCCGAGTTAAAATGAAAAGCTGAACATAGACATATGCATAAAGGACTGACAAAGAATAATGTATGTTTTGCTAGGACGGCTAAAAAATTGTGTAACAGCCTGATTTTGGGCCTAGTCGGAACAGTGGTTTCGGGACCAAAAATCTGACATAGCAAAGTTCATTTTTATTATATTTTTATGGTCTACAGTTTCATGGAATGATTTCGTGAAAATTTCATTCAAAAATTTTGACGTTTGAGCACTCAATTTAGCGAAAAGGACTAAATTATAAAAAAGTGCAAAAGTTGAGTTCTACATGTTAGAAGTGTCCAATTGCGACGAGATTTTAAATTGAAGGTCTTTAGATGGTAATTAAACCATTTTACTTTAAGTTGGGCAAAAATAGACATGAGGTAAGAGAATTTTATTGTTTTGAGAAAATGGCATTTTGGTCATTTGGTTAAAAAAAGAATAAAAAGGGAAAATAAAGCCAAAATTTTGTCCACCTTCTTCAAACTTGGCTGAATTTTACAAGACTCCATAGCTAGGTTTTTCTTCAACTTCCAAGCTTGATAGTAAGTGCATCCTAGCCCCGTTTTTAATGCTCTTTACATTTTTGAAGTCCTCATAACCCGATTTACCAATTTCTAACATTATTTTGAAGTAGGGTTCATGTTTAAAAATTTACCCATGTGTGACATGCATGTATTTTGATGTTTGATGGAAGATATTGATTATTTAAGGTGTGATAAACAACTTTTACTAAGTGATTTTTAGTGAAAATGTATAAAAAGGACTTATTTGTAAAAAGTTGTAAAATGGGTAGTAAAAACCTGATTTGATGAAAAATGTTGGCTATTAAGAGCATGATTTAGGTTCGGCTAGGCTTGGGATTCAAGGAAAATGGATACATTTCATGTTACGAGCCTAGGGACAAAAATGTAAATATGTCAAAGTTTAAAGGCAAAAGTGTAATTTTGAAATAATAGGATTTTGGATTGAATTGAGTAATGTGGATAATAAATAAGTTAAATTTTCTATTATAGATCAAGAAAGACGAGTTTCGAACCTTGATCGGGGGAAAAATAAGGTTATTGACGATTAGGTCCATTTTTGCTATTTTTGTACCAAGGTAAGTTCGTATATAAATAATGCATTATTATTTATACTTTAATTGTGTTATTTTTGTATGAATTGTGACTTACTCTTTCAATGAAATCGACAAAGTTCAACAAACGAGAAATCCCGGTTGAACCTTAGGAATTATTAGGATACAAATGTCATGAGATTAGGGTTAGTTGAGATTATGTGTAAGACCATATATGGGATATGGAATTGATATGAGATTTCGTGTAAGACCATAGCTGGGCTATTGTAATCGATATGAGATCCCATGTAAGACTATATCTGGGATATGGCATTGGTATAGTACTATGTGTGTGAGATTTCCTAAGTATACTTTAGTATTCCAAGTGGTTCAACGGGAAACTTAACGGCAAAGTTTGAGTTGTGAAAGACTATGGTATGATGTGAAAGATTATGGTAAGTTGCAAGTTGGTATAGGTATGTACATAAAACTCATGCTTAATAAGCTCGATATGTGATAAAACTTCGGATCGGTTCGATTGAGTAAGTTATGATGTTAAGATTTTAATAACATCAATGCTAAGCTTGATTATGAATTCACAATGACATTTATGTCAATTTACTTTATGTTAAATATATGTTAAAGTGTGTATGATGCTTATTATTTGCATAGGAACTTACTAAGCTTTAAAGCTTACTCCCTTTTTCTTTTTCCTGTCTTATAGTGTCACCAAGCCAGCTCGGGGATCGAAGATGGTCAGAGATTCAGTCACACTATCAAATTACCATTTTGGGTACTTATGATTTCAATATTTTGAGTTATGGCATGTATAGGGACTTGGTCTTTTGTTATGTGTCATAATTGGTTTGGCCAGAAGTGATGGCTTCAATAGTTGATAATTCATTTTGTAAATGGCCATTTGATATTGGCTAATATTGGTGAAGTATATATACATATGATGATGTTTTCATGAATGTGGAAAATTGCATGGTTTGAGATACTAAGTATTTGATGTTTGTATGTGATAAATGATAGCATGTAAATGATATGTGGATGCCTTGTGTATGGCTGACTGAGTTGAAAGTATATGCTTGGATTGGTGCTATGTTTTGTTGTGTAGGTTGGTGCATGGAATGGTGGCAAAAAGGCTTGGTAAATAGCCTTATATTTGTCCACACGGATAGACACACGGGCATGTGTCTAGGTCGTGCGCGACACATGGTCTGCCCCACGAACATGTGTTTCGACTGTGTGTCCCTTGCACCTTAATTGTTGCAAAAAAAAAAAAATGCTCAGTAATGAGCACACTGGTAGAGATAAAGGCGTGTGTCTCAGCCGTGTGGACGGCACGGCCTCGGACACGGGCGTGTGCCCTGGCCGTGTGAAGTCTGCACCAATTTTATGAAAAAAATTGTAAAAATTTAATCGATCACACGGCCTAAGCACACGGAAGTGTGACTTGGCCGTGTGACCTTAATTTGATGATGACGTCATAAACAGAATGCTCCCTAATTTGAACACGGCCTGAAGCACAGGCGTGTGACCCCTTTTACATGAAAAATTTTCTAAGTTTTCCAAAAGTTTCCAAAGTTCTCGGTTTAGTCCCGAACCACTTCCGATGCATGTTTTGGGCCTTGTAGGCTCGTTTTAGGGACGATATGAATGTTTTTGAAAAGTTTTAAATTTGAGTGGAAATTCCTATCTCGGTTTTAAATGTTTGCTTGTGAATAAGTCAGGTAATGCCTCGTACTCTATCCCGGCGTCAGATACGGGTAAGTGGTGTTACAAATTGAGCAATCTCAATTCTTAATATCAATCTGCAAGCCTGAGAAGATTGCAGATTTCAAAAACCTAACTGTTAGCTTAAAGGTATAAAGTCAAATCCTGAGTTGGTTATAATATGTAATTAAGTAATGAAACTTGCATTTATAATTTATTGAAGTAATCAAGCTGCCATAATATATATATATACAAATTACATTAAAAAATAAGATGATAATTATAAAAGAATAAAAAGGAAGGTCCTTTTCACCAATAGTAACATGTAGAGCAAAGAAATAAAACAGTTTTAGATCCACATTTGAGTAAAACCAAGTTCTTAGCAGAAATTATGCAAAACCTACATCAGAAATACAATTAATAATGTAGAGTCTCCAAATACCAAGCAGATAAAACTAATAACATAGAAATATAGTTTAAAGAAAACAAAAGCTACTAACCAATTAGCTTTGAACCAAAACTTACCCAAGACTAGCGAAAAAAAAAAAAAAGATTGCAAAGTAATTCGACACAAAATCAGCAGTACAAAATAATAATATGGAATACCCACAAAGGGATTGTGAACATACAAGCCGATTCGGATAAGGAAAACCCGCATTGAGAAATCAATTATTCAAGAACCGTGAAAGAACTAGAAAATATAATGATTAGGAACAATAATCGTGAAAGTAACAACCCTTTTCTGAAAAATTTACAATTAGCTTGAATGAAACACGTTCATGAAAACATGTTTCTGGTTGCATTTTATGGGATGCCTACTGACACAAAACAAGATACATGTTCACAAACAATTTCAAAAAGTCGAAGAAAATATCAAGAATTTTAATTTAGGGTTTTCATTAAACAAAAGAGATAAATGGATTGTTTTTCCATGTTGAATAAAAGAGATAAATGGATGCAAAGAAGACATACCTAGACTCTCCATTGAATCCATCTTTTGTTTTTCTATGTTGATTAAAAAATCCAATCGATTGTTGAAGCCCTCAATTTGATTTCAACTATTTTGATTCAATAAAGATGATAATAGTTTTTTCAGTCAAATGAAAAAGAAAACTAAAAAAAGAAGAGACGAAAAAGAAAATTAAAAAAAGAGAGGAACTGAACAGCTTTTTCAGCTAAGGTTTAGGGTTGAAATTTTTTAATTAATTAAATTTATTTAATTAAAAATATATTCTCATCCCATTTGGAAATCCAAGTTGGCACTTAAAATTTAGTTGGACTGCCACGTAAGATTACCGTTAGAGAGATAACAAAATTTAACTGTAGAGTGATCACTTTGTAACAAAATAATACATAAGTGGCTAAAATGTAACATGTCAAACATAAGTGACTAAAATGTAACCTGAGGCAAATAAAAGTGATTATTTCGTAATTTACTCTTTTTTTTTTTACACCTATATGTTTGAGCTGGTCTCTGTTAATCACTGCAATAATTGATGGGTTATTGAGAAAATCAGGGAAAGTAGGACCTTTATAAGATTTGTTTATGTATGCCAGATAATTGAGTTTGTTTTGGTTTTGTATACCGGGAATGATCCAATGTTGCTTATTAGTCATATATTTTTAATAATTTATTTTTATTTTTTAATATTTTTTATTTTTTAAAAAACTATTGTTAAGAATAATTTTAAAAAAGTAAAATGATATTGTAGCTATACCTAAGATCAAATTAATAATTAACTATTTAAATTAACGCATTTAACAGATAAAATTTAATGGAGGAATTAATTTTCATGTTTCAAAATATATAAGATTAATTTATTTATTCTTTTAATAAATAATAAAATGGTTAAAATGCGATCGATATAATGACTTTTATGATATTTTGAACCTAAAATATGTAATAGAGAGAAGAAACATATGACTAATTAAGACCATAACCCTAATTAAATTAAAACTTCAATTATGGCTATATCAATTACAATTAAAATGTTATTGGGTTTTTACACATAAAATCATATCAATGCGATTGATATTTCTACAGGTCATTTAATTTAATACTTTTCTATATCATTTAATTTAATACTTTAACTTTTAAGGTTATTTATTATATGATCTGTGTTAATTTAATATATAAGTACAATTATATTAATAAGGGAAAATTGTTTCATGTTCCTTTGGTGGGTGATCATTTTTTTAAGATTGAAGATGTAATTAAAATGTAAGAGAAACTTTGAAGCACATCTCAACATTTACTTTGCATTTGACTATGTTTAGTGATATCGTCAAACAACTTAAACTACTAAATAAGAGGTTGACTTTAGATTGTTGTACGCGATAAAATGCAACCGATGTTATGTTGTCACGAGCACTAAAGTTTATGAAAGTCTTTCCGCAGTATGCTCAATGGAATTCAAGTTACAAAAAACTTGTCAAATGATGAAGACTGAGAGTCCATTCTTAGCATTTTTTAATGAAGTTACCAACATTATTTCAAGTAATAGTTTAAATATATTAAGTTTCCTGTAAACTTTTATAGCTTTTATTTATATTATTTAATATATATGTTTATTTCTTTTATGAATGTTAGGGTTTGAATATTCAATACAAAATTTGTTTTTTTTCTTGAACTTTGGAGTATCAAAGAATTGTTAAAAGAGAAGTGTGCCAGTGAGGAATCTAGGATGAGATGAATGGTGGATAAAATATAAAAGGAAATTGACAAATATTAGGGTGAATGCAATTTGTTGATCTCTATTGTTATCATACTAGATCGTGAATGCAATTTGTTGATCTCTATTGTTACTATACTAGATCCTAGAATTAAGTTGAAATTGATTAACTTTATTTTTTGTGTTATTTTTTGTAATCCTCTAAAATTTATGAACTTTCTATCTGGGGTTATTTTGATAATTTTATCTATATATCTGATGAAAAATTTATTTTTATTGAATTTATTTTTATTTTTAACTATTAAAAGATCATTAGGATGCATTTTGAGACATTTTTAAAGTTTCGGGACCAATGGAATGTAAATGTTGAGTGTGGGGAAAATGGGGGCATTTTGAGCATTCAAGACTGAAATATGAATACATATTAGAGTTCATATTAATGGATGATGATGAGGTAGTTTTTGGAATAATTAAGCCTGACATTGGCCTTAAATTCTATTTCTAAAATACCCTTGTTAGTCTTTGACTATTTCGCGAAGGCATGAATTTTATATATTATAAATCAATAAAAGAAGGAAAAAGAACCCCCAAACAGCAGCACCTTGGCAGGCCATGTAACAGACCAAATTTGACCCAAATCGGAACGGTGGTTTCGGGACCACGAATCCGAGCCCGAGAAATGTTCTAATAATTTATTTCATGTCTATTATATGTGAATGAAAATGTGTGAAAGTTTCGTAGAAAAATTTTATCGTTTAAGTGCTTAATTTGATAAAAAGGATTTAATCGAGAAAAGCGTAAAAGTTGTATGCTAGAGAGTAAGGTACTAATTTGATTGTGGCTTTTTAAGTGGGTGTACTAAAAGGGCAATTAGCCCATGTACAACAAGGGAAACGGCAATGGGCCTTTCTAATTTCAAATTATATGTTATTTTAGCCTATTGTATGTTATGTTAATATATTAGTAAATAAGGTAAATTATATGTGTTAATATAACATTAAATAATGAAAATAAGTGGGAAGAAAGAGAACATACCTTGTTCTTCTTCCTTGGTCGAATGTAGGAGCTAGAAACTCCATGGTTGAAGCTTGATTTTCGGCTAGATAAGAAGCTTGATTAAGGTATGGTCGGTTTTGGTTTTGATAATTTTTACGTTTTTGAGATCGTTGTTTCGTGTATTACCCGACCCATGTCTAAATTTTTGAAAATACTATGCATATAGGATTCAGCCATTAACATGCTTGGATAGTTTTGATGATTGATGGTCTTAGATTAAATGTATGTTAAAGATTTACAAGTTTTGTATTGGAGTTTTTGGTGATTTTGAGTATATAGGGCTAAATTGAAAAGAATAAAATTGTGAAGGATTAAAATGTCAAATAGATGAAATGCATGGACACCCATGGCTATGGGGAAGGTTCGGCCTAGCTATAGTGTTAGGGAATTTTGCATATTTTGAGTTTTGTGTA
Source organism: Gossypium bickii (assembly GCA_025503065.1). Classification (NCBI taxonomy): domain Eukaryota; kingdom Viridiplantae; phylum Streptophyta; class Magnoliopsida; order Malvales; family Malvaceae; genus Gossypium; species Gossypium bickii. Next base: position 97,741,791 of record CP106714.1, on the reverse strand, counting down.
AATTGGACCAAATTGTAAAAATGGAAAACATTAGGGGCAAAATTGTAAATTGCCCATTTGTGTGTTTTGGGACTAAATTGAGATGAAATGCAATTAAATGAGCTAAATTTTAATGTGTTTTAGATCAAGAGCAAAGAAAAACGGAATTAGACCGGGGAAAGACGAAGGTTCTCGAATAGCCGATTCGCACGGACTATCGACAACCGAGGTAAGTCCTTAAGTTAATACATGTCAAGGGACTAATTTTGAATTTATTAAAAGTTGAAATTTTACATTTTTAGGATAAAAATGTGGAAATTGCCGAATGTGAATTATGGTAGTTAATTTGAAATTGTTTTGTTATATGTAAAGTGATCAAGTATGTTTGATTAGATATTCGAAAGGAATATGAAATAAAAAAAATTGATAAATTTTAGTATCCATTTACCTTATGGCCGAATGTATATTGACATATTTGGTTGATGAATTATGTTGAGTAAGTGATTGGAATTGTTGGGAATGTTTAACTGTATTGACACGACTCGGGCTTTTACGCCTAGCAGGCCTTGTGCCGGTGATTTAAATCGGGCTTTTAAGCCTAGCAGGCCTTGTGTCGGTGTTACTTATCGGGCTTTTAAGCCTAGCAGGCCTTGTGCCGGTGTTACTTATAGGGCTTTTACGCCTAGCAGGCCTTGTGCCGGTGTTCCTTATCGGGCTTTTACGCCTAGCAGGCTTGATGCCGATGATGTATTTTACAAAATAGAAACCAAATTTATGTTCAAGGCGAATTAAAGCAAACTTATCGAGTTAACTACTCGTGTGAGTATGTGAAGTAGGAATGAATTTCTTACTTATATAAGACAAGGAAAATCAGTAATTTATTACAAATGGCATGTGTTATGAGTGTGGAATATATACATATATATATATGGTTATAATATGTGTTCTCGGCTTTACTAATGAATGATATGATTGTTGTATCTTGGTCTTCTAATATGAGGATACATGACTAGGCATATTCGGCCACATGAGTGGTTGTGTAATTGATGCCATGTTATAGTAATTGACATTTAATACATGTACCTATGATTATACGATGACATTTTGGGTTTCGAAAGGTTGGTTTATAAACAAGTATTTTGATCATAAGCATGTGGGTGAAGAGATATCGTTTCTACGAATTCATACTTGTTAATATGGGTATGAAAATTAAAGTTTGAAAATAAGTATGAGTACAAGTCCACAAGTTGAATTATAGTAATGCCATGTACTCGATTCCGGCAAGTGTTTCGGGTAAGGGGTGTTACATTTGATTGGTATCAGAGCTTACAGTTTAGTCGATTCTAGGGCTACCGTAGCGCGTGTGAGTCTAGCTATACATGCCTTTATTATATGTTGATAGTGTGGTGACTTCTGACAGCCTGAACTTTGTTTTATATAGTAAATGGACACTGATCCTGAAAGAGCCGTAGCTGATGACGGGGAGAGCGTAGCGCCTGACCGTGCCACGGATCAGCGCCAATAGACTCTCGACTGCTTCGGTAGCCACGAAGGAGAGACTAAACAAGTCTTTTATCGATGATGAATGAGTGGTTTGCCCAATTCATTCAAAATAACCCACTGTACCCCTAACCTCCACCCCCCCGATAATCCAACTCCGATCCCTTCACTCCACGATGATAGATCCAATGAGATCTAGTAGGCCCCAGCTGATAAAATCCAAAAATTTGGGGCGAAGAATTTAAAGCTAATGACGATGATGACACATCGAGAGAGCCGAAATGTGGCTTGATAACACTATTCGGGTACTTGATGAGCCATCTTGTACTCCTGGATGAATGCTTGAAGTGTGCTATATCTTTATTTGCGGGACACTCGCATATCACCGTGGAATACACTAGTATTAGTGGTTCCGAAAGAAAAAGTGACATGGGATTTCTTCCAAACCGAATTTCGCAAGAAGTATATTAGCCAAAGATTCATTGATCAAAAACGAAAGAGTTCCTTGAGTGAAACAGGCGAATGACCGTAGCGGAATATGAAAGAAAATTTGTCGCTCACCGATATGCTGAGAGTGTGTTTCTCTCTGAAGCTATTATGTGTAAAAGATTTGAAGACGGCCTAAATGAAGATATAAAGATGTTTGCTGGCATTCTTGAAATTCAAGAGTTTGTAACTTTAGTTGAGAGAGCTTGCAAAGCTGAAGAGCTCGGGAAAGAGAAAGAAAGGCTGAGACAGAAGCTAGAGACATCCGAAAAAGGTCTTCGGGTAAAGTCTTTCATTCCACGACCAAGAAGCCCAGAGATGACTACAGCCGATAGAAAGCTACTACAGATCCACCTAGACGGGATCGACCTCCTATGAGCTCCCGAGCTACCTCGATAGCCAGTGTTGGTAACGTTCCACAAAATAGAGTTGAATGTAAGCACTGTGGGAAATGGCACTCAGGGAGTTGTAGATTTCATGATCGGTCTTGCTATAAATGTGGATCGTCAGATCATTTTATTAGAGAGTGTCCGAAGTTAGCTGAGCAGAATACAGTTCAGAACACTAAGCCGAGCAACGTGTCAATGCGAGGTAGACCACCCAGACATTTAGGCAATGTAGGTGGTAGTCAGAAAGGAACGAAGAACACTACAGATCGATCTGAGGCTAGAGCTCCGGCTAGAGCATATGCTGCACGAGCTAGAGAGGATGCTTCTTCCCCCGACATCATTACGGGTATTTTCACTCTTTATGATACCACTGTAATTGCACTAATCGATCCTGGTTCGACTCATTCTTATATGTGTGAAACTTTAAAATTTGGCAAGACTCTGCTAGTTGAGTCTACCGAGTTTGTGATTCGTGTGTCCAACCCTTTGGGTAGATGTATGCTTGTTAATAAAGTGTGTAGATGTTGCCCATTGATGATTCGAGATTATTGCTTCCCAGCTGATTTAATGTTGTTGCCCTTTGACGAATTTGATATAATCTTGGGTATGGATTGGTTAACTTCGCACGAGGCAGTAGTGGATTGTAAAAGAAAGCTTATCAATTTGAAACGTCGAAACGGTGAGACCATCAGAATTAAATCTGTGACATTAATGGGTTGCCTACAGCAATATCTTCAATGTTAGCCCAAAAGTATGTGAGAAAAGGGTGTGAAGCTTATTTGGCCTATGTAATCGGATAATAAAATGTCCGAGAAACAAATTGAATCAGATCGATTGTATGTGAATACCTGATGTGTTTCTGAAGAACTACCGGGTTTACCCTCAAAGACGAGATTGAGTTTGGCATTGACTTAGTACGGTGCGCGGCTCGATTTCGATAGCTCGCATCAAATGGCACCTATTGAATTAAAAGAATTGAAAGCGCAGCTTGCAAGAATTGATGATAAGGGGCTTGCGACCGAGAAGTTTCTCTCCGTAGGTGCACCGGTTTTATTTGTGAAAAAAAAAGATGGAACTATACGAATGTGTATCGACTACCGACAACTAAATAAGGTAACCATAAAGAATAAGTACCCGTTACCTCGGATTGATGATTTATTTGATCAATTGAAGGGGGCTTCAGTGTTTTCGAAAATAGATTTGAGATTGGGGTATTATCAGTTGCGAGTCAGAGATTCAGATGTGCCAAAGACTGCTTTCCAAATGAGGTACGGACACTATGAGTTTTTGGTTATGCCTTTTGGACTCACTAATGCACCTGCTGTTTTTATGGATCTAATGAACCGGGTCTTCTGACAGTTTTTGGATCGGTTTGTAGTAGTGTTTATTGATGATATACTGATCTACTCCAAAAATGAAACGGAACATGCTGAGCATTTGAGATTAGTACTACAAACTTTGAGGGATCAACGATTGTATGCAAAGTTTAGTAAGTGCGAGTTCTGGATGAATGAAGTTAATTTCTTGGGTCATGTTGTTTTGTCGTGTATTCGGGTGGATCCAAACAAAATAGCGACCATACTCGATTGGAAACCACCAAAAAATGTTTCCGAGATCCGAAGTTTCCTAGGCCTGGCGGGGTATTACAGACGGTTTGTAAAAGGTTTTTCTGTTATAGCTACACCGTTAACGAGACTACTACAGAGAGATGTCAAATTTGAGTGGTCGGAAAGGTGTCAGAAAAGTTTCGAGCAGTTGAAAGCCTTTTTGACCGAAGCCCCAGTGTTAACTCAGCCTGAATCGGGTAAAGAATTTACTATTTTTAGTGATGCTTCCTTGAATGGGTTGGGTTGTGTTTTAATGCAAGAAGGCAAGGTGATAGCCTACGCTTCGAGACAATTGAAGCCGCATGAGAAAAATTGTCCAACTCACGATCTGGAGTTAGCAGCCATTGTGTTCGCATTAAAAATTTGGCGTCACTACTTATTTGGCGAAAAATGTCATATTTATTCAGATCACAAAAGTTTGAAGTATTTGATGACTCAAAAAGACTTAAACTTGAGACAACGCAGATGGTTAGAATTGCTGAAAGACTATGAATTAGTGATTGACTACCATCCGGAAAAGCTAATGTTGTTATGCGGATGCGTTAAGTCGAAAATCATTATTTACTCTTCGTGCATTGAACGCATACGGGTGACTATGTCGACGATGATGGATCGATCTTAGCCGAGTTACAAGCAAGACCGATGTTCATTCAAAGATTTGTGATGTCTGAAAAGTTGACAAAAAGTTGATTGCTATTCGGAGTCAGTGTGGAAGTGGTACAGAATCAGATTTTCAGATTGATGCAAATGATTGTTTGAATTATAAAGGCCAATTGTGTGTTCCAAAGAACTCAGATTTGATACAGATGATCCTGTGTGAGGCCCATAGTGGTCGACTATCGATACACCCGGGTAGCACTAAAATGTATAACGATTTGAAGCAATTCTATTGGTGGCCTGGCATGAAACGGGATATATCCGAGTTTGTTTCTAAGTGCTTAATCTGTCAACAAGTAAAAGCTGAGCATCAGGTACCGTCCGAACTATTTCAACCAATCATGATACCCGAATGGAAATGGGATAGAATTACAATGGATTTTGTATCCGGTCTTCCTATGACACCGAGTAAGAAGGATACAGTATGGGTTATCGTTGATAGACTGACTAAATCAGCTCATTTTATACCGGTACGTATCGACTATTCACTGGATAAGCTTGCCGAACTGTATGTGTCACAGATTGTAAGGTTGCACGGTGTACCAAGTTCCATTGTTTCAGATAGAGACCCGAGATTCACATCGCGGTTTTGGAAGAGATTGCAAGATGCTCTAGGTACTAAACTCCATTTTAGTACAGCTTTCCATCCGCAATCAGACGGTCAGTCTTAGCGGACTATTTTGATACTTGAGGACATGCTGAGGTGTTGCGTTCTCGAGTTTGAAGGTACGTGGGAACGATACCTACCTTTGGTTGAATTTGCTTATAATAATAGTTTCCAATCTAGCATAAAAATGGCGCCTTACGAAGCCTTATATGGGCAAAAATGTCGCACACCGTTGTACTGGACTGAGCTCAGTGAAAACAAGATACACGGGGTTGATTGGATTAAAGAAACAGAACAGAAGGTGGTACTTATCAGAAATAATTTGAAAGTCGCCGGATCATCGAAGTCTTATGCCGATTTGAAGCGTAAGGATATTGAATTTCAGGTCGGAGATCGGGTGTTCTTAAAAGTTTCTCCGTGGAAGAAAATACTCCGATTTGGCCGGAAAGGCAAGTTAAGTCCGAGATTTATCGGACCGTATGAAATCATCGAGCGTATAGGGCCTGTTGCTTATCGATTGAAACTGCCCCTTGACTTAGAAAAGATACACAATGTATTTCACGTTTCGATGCTTCAGCAGATACGGTCGGATCCGTCCCATGTGATCACCCCGTCGAGATTGAAATTCAATCTGATTTGACCTATGATGAGGAACCGATCCGTATCTTAGCTCGGGAAACCAAAGAGTTAAGAAATAAAAGAGTTCCATTAGTAAAGATTCTATGGAATCGTCACGGAGTTGAAGAGGCTACGTGGGAGCCTGAAGAGTCAATGAGGCAACAATATCCGAACTTATTTAACGGTAAAATTTTCGAGGACGAAAATTCTTAAGGGGGGAGAGTTGTAACAGACCAAATTTGACCCAAATCGGAACGGTGGTTTCGGAACCACGAATCTGAGCCCGAGAAATGTTCTAATAATTTATTTCATGTCTATTATATGTGAATGAAAATGTGTGAAAGTTTCGTAGAAAAATTTTATCGTTTAAGTGCTTAATTTGATAAAAAGGATTTAATCGAGAAAAGCGTAAAAGTTGTATGCTAGAGAGTAAGGTACTAATTTGATTGTGGCTTTTTAAGTGGGTGTACTAAAAGGGCAATTAGCCCATGTACAACAAGGGAAACGGCAATGGGCCTTTCTAATTTCAAATTATATGTTATTTTAGCCTATTATATGTTATGTTAATATATTAGTAAATAAGGTAAATTATATGTGTTAATATAACATTAAATAATGAAAATAAGTGGGAAGAAAGAGAACATACCTTGTTCTTCTTCCTTGGCCGAATGTAGGAGCTAGAAACTCCATGGTTGAAGCTTGATTTTCGGCTAGATAAGAAGCTTGATTAAGGTATGGTCGGTTTTCGGTTTTTGATAATTTTTACGTTTTTGAGATCGTTGCTTCGTGTATTACCCGACCCATGTCTAAATTTTTGAAAATACTATGTATATAGGATTCGGCCATTAACATGCTTGGATAGTTTTGATGATTGATGGTCTTAGATTAAATGTATGTTAAAGATTTACAAGTTTTGTATTGGAGTTTTTGGTGATTTTGAGTATATAGGGCTAAATTGAAAAGAATAAAATTGTGAAGGATTAAAATGTCAAATAGATGAAATGCATGGACACCCATGGCTATGGGGAAGGTTCGGCCTAGCTATAGTGTTAGGGAATTTTGCATATTTTGAGTTTTGTGTAAATTGGACCAAATTGTAAAAATGGAAAACATTAGGGGAAAAATTGTAAATTTCCCATTTGTGTGTTTTGGGACTAAATTGAGATGAAATGCAATTAAATGAGCTAAATTTTAATGTGTTTTAGATCAAGAGCAAAGAAAAACGGAATTAAACCGGGGAAAGACGAAGGATCTCGAATAGCCGATTCGCACGGACTATCGACAACCGAGGTAAGTCCTTAAGTTAATACATGTCAAGGGACTAATTTCGAATTTATTAAAAGTTGAAATTTTACATTTTTAGGATAGAAATGTGGAAATTGCCGAATGTGAATTATGGTAGTGAATTTGAAATTGTTTTGTTATATGTGAAGTGATCAAGTATGTTTGATTAGATATTCGAAAGGAATATGAAATAAAAAAATTTGATAAATTTTAGTATCCATTTACCTTATGGCCGAATGTATATTGACATATTTGGTTGATGAATTATGTTGAGTAAGTGATTGGAATTGTTGGGAATGTTTAACTGTATTGACACGACTCGGGCTTTCACGCCTAGCAGGCCTTGTGCCGGTGTTACTTATAGGGCTTTTAAGCCTAGCAGGCCTTGTGCCGGTGTTACTTATCGGGCTTTTACGCCTAGCAGGCCTTGTGCCGGTGTTACTTATCGGGCTTTTACGCCTAGCAGGCCTTGTGCCGGTGTTCCTTATCGGGCTTTTACGCCTAGCAGGCTTGATGCCGATGATGTATTTTACAAAATAGAAACCGAAATTTATGTTCAAGGCGAATTAAAGCAAACTTATCGAGTTAACGGCTCAGGTGAGTATGTGAAGTAGGAATGAATTTCTTACTTATATAAGACAAGGAAAATCAGTAATTTATTACAAATGGCATGTGTTATGAGTGTGGAATATATACATATATATATATGGTTATAATATGTGTTCTCGGCTTTACTAATGAATGATATGATTGTTGTATCTTGGTCTTCTAATGTGAGGATACATGACTAGGCATATTCGGCCACATGAGTGGTTGTGTAATTGATGCCATGTTATAGTAATTGACATTTAAGTATATAAATGCATGTACCTATGATTATACGATGACATTTTGGGTTTCGAAAGGTTGGTTTATAAACAAGTATTTTGATCATAAGCGTGTGGGTGAAGAGATATCGTTTCTACGAATTCATACTTGTTAATATGGGTATGAAAATTAAAGTTTGAAAATAAGTATGAGTACAAGTCCACAAGTTGAATTATAGTAATGCCACGTACTCGATTCCGGCAAGGGTTTCGGGTAAGGGGTGTTACAGGCCATTGTAGGGAAAGGAAGGAAAAGCTTGTTCATCCTTTCCGAGTCTTTCTTTCTCAAATCTTAGCCACTTTTTTCTTTTTTAAATTCTTGCAAATTAACCTTCAAAAATCATTTGGCTTCCTCTTCTTCACTTTCACCAATATCTTCCATCACTCCATACTTAGGGTTTGAGTTCTTATGAGAAAAAATTTGAGTTTGAGTGAAAAAATGAAAATTAAGGTGAATTTTCATGATTGTTCATCATTTTGACACTTATTCCATTTTTTTATGGGCATTGTTACGTTAGTTGAGCCATTAATATGACTATTAAATGTTATATTTATTCCGAAAAGAAAGCTCTTAAATAAGTTTGCATTGTTAGTGAAAGTTTATATGAATTTTATAAGGAATATGTGAATAATTATACATTAGCTAATATTGGTAAATCAATAGAAATTGATGTGCAAGAAAGTTGTATTGTTACCAATGCTTCTACCACTAGTGGAAGAGGTAAAGGAAAAATTATTATAACTAAGAGGTCCAACTATGAGAGTTATATTAGAAGTGTTGATACAGTTTTCAATATTAAGTATGAAATAGATACATACTTGGGACGAGTGTTCATTTGCAAGAAAAATATGGTGATTTTGATGCTTTAGAGTGGTGGAAGGTGAATAATCTCAAGTTTTGGATTTTATAAAAAATGACTTGTGAAATATTGTCCTTTCCTATCACCATAATGGTTTCAAAATCTACGTTTAGTACTAGAGGTAGAGTCATTGATGCATATAATTCATTTTTAGGAACTAATATAGTGCAAATGCTATTTTATGATAATAATTGATATCAGAATTGTTTGGGATAAAAAAATATATATAATGACTTACTTAGTCCTTCAATTTTACAAGTAAAAAGTCTTGTTAGCCCATTATTTACTTTTTCACCTCTTTTAAGTCTTAAACTTGTATCATTTGTCAAATCAACTCAAAATGGATAGAAAAATTAATGTTTGTTAACTTTGCTATTGTGGCATCTATGTGGCAATCACATGTATACCATGTTATTAATTATTTTAAAAAATAAAAAATAAATGTTTTTATAATTTTTATACTTTTATAAATTATTTTAATAATTTTATTTTTTACTAATTTTTATATATTTTTAAACTTTTTAAAATTTTAAAAATATTAATTGCTGATGTAACATTCACATGACAATCCACATGCATGACATGACAACAAAGTTAACAGAAGTTAACTTTTTCTTTTAGTTTTAAGTGATTTAGCAAACGATGTAAGTTTAAGGGCTAAAAGAGGTAAAAACTTAAATAGATGACTAAAATATTTTTTTTATAAAATTGGAAGGTCAAATAAGTCATTATGTAAAAAAAAAACCGAAGTGGGTAATTTTCATATATTTATTTTATTTAGTTTATATTTGAAATATATTTAATCACCATCTTATATTAATTTTATAAATAGAATAAAGAAGAAGTTAAAGATATTTCCCTACTTTGAAGTTTTAACAATCGAAAGGTATGGTTGATATTGCCCATAAAGAAAAACATATATAAACATAGGGATAATGATTTATTTGGTCAACTTTATAAAAAAAAATCATTTTAGCTCTTTATTTCTTTTCTTTTTTTTACCTTTTTTAGTCTTTAAATTTGTAAATTTTTGCCAAATCACTCTAAAATGGATAGAAAAGTTAACATTTTTTAACTTTACCGACATGGCATACACGTAGATTGCCACGTTGATGACACGTCAACATTTAATTAATTTTTTAAAATTTTAAAAATTCAAAAAATTTATAAAATTATTTTTACAAATTAAAAATCAATAAATTTATTTAATAAGTATAAAAATTAGTAAAAATAATTTTTAAATTTTAAAAAGTTAATTAAATGCTGATATGTCATTCACGTGGCAATCCACGTGTATATCACATCAACAAAGTTAATAAATGTTAACTTTTCCATCTATTTTGGGATGATTTGATAAAAAAATGCAAGCTCAATAGAAGCGAAAATTTTAATAGAGAGTTAAAATGACTTTTTTTATATAAAAATAGAGGGCCAAAAAACTCATTACTGTAACACCCCTCACCCTGGTAGGATCGTCGAGCTTAAGCTATAAGGAGCTACACAAACAACAAAACAATTGCATGCAAAATTTTAAAACCCAAATTTAAAATAAAACATTAAATGAACTCACACAACCTTCTAGTAAAATAAAGACTTTACATATAATAGGGAGATTTAACTTATTACATTGAGAATAACAGTTTAACTAAGACTATAATAGTTCTACTCAAAATACAATATGACAGTTTAAACCCAACGGGCGCCCTGATATCTATACATGTTACAACAAAAAGTGTCAAGCTCACACTAGGTTTGAAGACTCTGGCTTAGTCCCCCTCAATGCTGCACAACGATTTTGATTTCCTGAAATCGAAGAAGAGAATCATGGTATGCTCATAAGGAACTTAGTGAGTTCAAAAATACGTACTTCCCTTTTTGATGGCTAGCTTAAGAGTTTCCCATGGTTTATAGTCAAATAAAACTTGCACATACAGGTGGCGCTCATAGAGAATAAACATGCAAAACAATTATCGTAATTACAACTTGAATTAGAATTTCATAGCGGCATGGTATGCAATGCATGACTATTCCTCCCATTTATGACCATAATGTTCATAGTGTGTATGTATAGAATTATTGTGAATAAAGTTGACAGATAACCCATCATGCAAATAGATACATTTCGGATTCACTTGGAGAATAGTCCTGTAGACTTTTACATGCAGATTCATAAATGTAAATTCATAGATATGCATTCATAGATATAAATTCATAGATACAGATTCATAGATGCGGATTCATAAAAACATATTCATAGATGTGGATTCATAGATTTTCTAACACCCCAAACCCGGCCTAGAAGTCTAGACCGAGTTCAGGATGCCACATTAATCACCGAAGTGATTGTAGGTGAATTTTTGCAAAACAAGTTAACATGTTGAATCGTACCATTTAATCGTTTAAAATTCGATTAGAAAAGTTTTAGTTATAATATATGTTTATGTAAACGGAATAAAAGTGTATAAAACTTAAAATAGAATTTATACCACAGCTTTATAAAATCTTATAGTTCAAAATAAAACAAATACCAAGATAGTATCATTAAACAAAAAGTGCATGATTGTTGTTCACAAGCCTGTCCGAGACCTCCAGCGTCGAGTCCAAATCCAAAATTCTCAAAATGTACACTGTAAGGGCGAAAAGAAGAGGCGTGAGCTACTCGAGCTCAGTGTGAAATCAAAACCAATTAAGTACAGAATCAGACACAGAAAACTAGTAGTAGTCCTGAAATGGAACATACTTACAGAGTTGTATAGAAACAATTGGTACGTTCGAAACGGACGTATCGATAGACATCAATATTTAGAGTATATCGAAATCACACTCAGTTACACAATCGCAAATACTACTCAGTCCAGTAACAAAACTCTCAATAGTCACTAGTCTTAATTCAGTCAGTCAGATACAATCAGAGTTTAAGAATTTCACAATGTCATAAATGCTTTTCAGTCGAACCGTAAAACAGACAGTTGGACTCACAAAACAGTCAATAAGATGCATATGAATTCAGTTGAGTTAAAGAAAACCCACCCATCCAGCCAACACACCTTTCCGTCCCCTATCATTCCTCATAGAGCTATTAAGCTTGTCCAATCAATCACTCTATATAGGACTTCGAAAAGCCCATCCAACCCTACACTCCATATGATGCCATCCCGAGTTGCCCGGTAATGATGGCCATCAGTATTGTCCAAGACCCTCCGGGTATTGGGACTGCCCTCGACCCTCTGGGTATTAGGCCTAACAGTATGAAGATAAACTACCAGTCACGTATATTACGCAGCGAAGCTAGCGTATAAGCTATATTGTGCAATGCGATAAACCGCGGTACAGATATACAGTATGAACTGCCAGATCAGATAGTGGTAGGTAGTGTAGCTAACGTATATGCGGTACAGTTCAATGCGGTAATCTGCTACACCATTAGGTTACAGTGAAACTGCCAGTTCAATTAATGGTACATAGCGTAGCTAACGTACATGTGATACAGTGCAATGCGGTAATCTACTATACTGTTATTAGTAAAGTCCACGACCCTCGAGAATTGGGATCGCCTAGACCTCTCGGGTATTAGGAACTATCGGTAACTGATGAAACAAATTACCGCCAGTTCAATGAATCTTCCTTCTCTTCAAAATCCCACCCAAAAATAGTATATGCATATGTATGTATGCAGTCAGATGTACACGATCGTAATACCATTTGAGCATGCTTAATCAAAAGCGACACTCACATCCAATCGATCGATTCTGAGAATCGATACATGTGTACACTAATAACTCGAGTTCAGTATCAAGCTTATCACACAACAAATCAAAAATAACACACACATCAAGCCCAGGTCAGAGTCAGAATTACCCTCAGTAAAGCTCAGTTGTGGGTTGGAACACACAGAGTTGTGATTACACTTAAATTTGACCTAAAACCATTATTTGGCAAGATAGGGCCACACGCCCATGTGTTCCAGTTGTGTGGAGCAATCCAGGCCGTGTGGGGGTCCAACTGCCCGTGTGAAGGGTAGCACACTGCCGTGTGAAGCAGGGACATGGCCATGTGAACAGATCGTGTAACTCACTGTCTAATTTCGCTAAAATCAAGTGCAAGGCAGACATGGCCACGTGAGGATCTCACATGCCTGTGTGGCCATCAGACATGGCTGTGTGTTCCGAAACACACGCCTGTGTCGGTTCTCTAAATCCCCAAATTAGTCACACGACCGTGTGACCCCAAAACTCTGAAACCCTAATTCCCAATCTCACATGCCCGTGTGCTCGAGGGACACAGTAGTGTGAAAGTCGACAAAAATCCCCAAATCGACCACACAGCCGTGTGGCACTCAATTTGGCCCAAAGTCCTAATTCCTAAATCTATACGGCCGTGTGCCACGACACACGCCCGTGTGGCCGTCGGGGTGATCATGAAATCACCCTATAACAGCCCCAAAACTGCCGTTTCAGCCACCAGAACCGTCCCTAACCTTCGCCCTATCAACATATATCAGAAAGTGATGATTTTCCATCACTTCCATCGACTAAAACCCCCAAATCCCATGGTTTAGCCTACAGTCAATAGAAACTGGCATAAACTTTGCAAAGAATAAAATAGTGTAGTAAAAGTTTGAATCCCACACCTGTTTGCGATAGAAAAAAGAGGACAGAGGCGCAAAATTCTCGAATCCACCAATCAACCATTTTGAGAAATATTTAGAAAGTAGAAGAGAGGGGAGGAAAGGAGAACGTGAAAACAGAAAATCCAAAAATAAAATAAAAGAGAAAAAAATAAAAGCAGCTTTAGTCATAAACTAATAATTTAATAATTATAAATAATTATAATTATTAACTAAAAACAAAATAAAATACCTACCAAAACATTCACACTAAGACTCGAACCTAGAACCATGAGGTTCCCTAACACTCTCTCAACCACCAGACCAGCAGGCCCATTCTGACACTAAACTGCACATCCACACACATATGTGCAACCTCCCCACTGTCCCTACGCTTAAAACTCAAAACTTCTAGGCCCAAAATTCGGGGCATTACAGATTTGGACTCATAGATGCAGATTTATGTACATGATAAATCTCGCAGACTTTCATATGGCAGAGTCTCATGTAAAGCTTTAACAAGAAAGCTTGAAGACATGTCTAGCGGACTGTCTTAGCTTGTGTATGCCCATAACCATAGGACTTGCATATATATATATACATGAGGCTTAAAGCCTTATACTTCGCAATGTCTCAAACTTGCAAAGAACCCTCTCAGGGTTATCATATACTTGTGCACATATATCTATGTACAGCTCATCTGAACCTCCGCAAAGCCAAATAACATGAAACACTTAAACTCTAATCATCTTCTTCTTTACATACCTCCTTACTTCTTATATAACACATTAGCATCAACGATTCACCCAATTCATTCTTTTTACAAAAACACATTGAACATGATTACATTCGTCATTGTGCATATTACAACCAAATGAACAATTTGCATAAATCAACCCCATCATTATAATTCAAGCAGTATGCAAGTCATTCATTTCACGCGTGCATGTTCATGACCATAAATTTTCTAACTGATGATTCTCACTACAGCACTCACACACTTAACATTACAACATTGTTGAATTCCACAGGAAACCACACAACAAAGCAACATAATGATTGACAACTATGACTATGAGTGTAAGAACTAAGCGGTAAAATACTTGGAAGTTGATATTACTCACCTGCTTAGCTTTTCCTTTATTGTATGAGCCTCCTCCTTCTTGGTTTGTGTAATCAAAAAAATATATAGGATTTTTCCCATGTAATTTATCACCTTTTTACTTAAATCAGTTGTTAAAACTAAGTAATTGTTTAATAAATTAATGAAATATGTGAAAATATGAAATTAGGACATAGAAATTATTAAAATGTGATTTTATGCTTTATTATATAGTTTTCGTGCAATAAATGGCTTATTTTATATTAATTTGAATATATTATATTTTTTAAGACATAAAATGGGCCATGCATGGTTAAATTAAATAATAAAATATAAAATTATGTTTAATAATTCATTTTAAAATATTTTATTAATAATTTGGGTTTTAATTAGTTAATTAAATTGGATAAATTTTATTCTCTGGTCCTCTAACTTGTTGATTTATTCTGGACAGGTTTGATAGCTTTGCTGGATTACAAAACCGTCCAAATTGGAGACCAAGTCAACCCAATATTTGACTACACATGGCTGTCCATTTAAACCATTCTTTGGTTTAATTACACAAGGTCCTTGCAGTGTTGAAGAAATTAGAGATTTGCCCTGTAACAGCCCGATTTAGGGGCTAGTCGAAACAGTGGTTTCAAAATCACTAATCTGAGATCGAAGAAATTTATTTTTATGTTATTTTATGAGTTAGAGAATGATTATATAAGTGCATGAAAATTTTGGTGCTTTAATTTAGCGATTTCATGCTTAATCGCGAAAAAAGACTAAATCGCAAAAAGTGCAAAAGTTCTATTTTATAAGCTAAAGGTGTCTAATAGCCATAGAATATTAATTGGAGGTCTTTAAAGGGCAATTACCCCCTTAAATCATGGTTGGCCAGCCATAGGGGACAAGGGAGTCAAAATTGGTCAAAGTTGGAAAAGGTTTGGTGAATAAATTGATTGTTTTATATTAAAATAAAGAAAAGATGATATCCTCCTCTTTACTCATCTTCTTCCATCGGAAAACACAATAAAAAATAGGGGTTTTGAAGCTCAAAATTTTCATCAAACTCTTCTCCCTACAAGTAAGTGATTTTAATGGTTTTTCTTGATGAAAGTTGTACTTTTGGAACCCCTAAAGCTTAAGCTTTCTAAATAGGGGACTATCTTGCAATATAGTGAAAAGTTCAAAGTTTTTCCATGTGAGCTTTTAAGTTTTTTGCTGCATTTTTATGGGAGAAAATGAGTCTTAGATGTTTAATAAACAACTTTTGTGAAAGGTGTTACCATGAAAACACCTAAAAGGACCTTTTTGTAAAGGTTGTAAAATATGTAGTAAATGTGTGAAATGTTGAGTTTTGATGGTAGTAATAAGAGAAATAAATGTTTACCTAGGCTTGTTAAAGAGAGAAATTTGATTAGAATTGATTTCCGAGCCTAAGGGTAAAATGGTCATTTTGCAAAAGTCTAAGGGCAAAATAGTAAATTTCTCAAAGCATGATTTTTGAAATGCATTTACTAATGTGATAATTAAATGAGCTAATTTGCTATTATAGATCAAGAAGAACCAAGAATTAACCTCAACCGAGAAAAGAACAAAGTATCGGACTAGATCGAAAATCTAGCCTATTTTGAAATCGAGGTAAGTTTGTATGTGATAAATTAAACATTTATGCTAGTATGTTTGATATTGTAACATTACATGATATTCTATGAAATTGTGTAATGGTGTTGAATGAGAAAGATGATAAAAGTTGAGATGTTGAAGTCCTGGTTGGAATATAACAAATGTGAGAATACTATCATCGAGACATGAAATGGATAAGGTCCCGTGTAAGACCATGTCTGGGGCATGGCCTCGGCACTAAATTGAGATCCCGTATAAGACGATATTTGGGATATGACTTCAGTATTGAATATGAGAATCGTATAAGACCATATCTAGGATATGGCATCAATACTTGATGTGAGACTTCGTATAAGACCATATCCGGGATATGACATCGGCACTCAGAGGTGACCCCATATAAGACCACATCTGAAATGTGGCATTGGCTTCGTGTTTATGTTAATGACGATGAATATGCATCTTTGAATATCCCTAGTGATTTAGTGGATGAAATAGATCAGCTTAGAGACAGAAATGAGATTAGCACTAAAGCTATGTGATTGAGTGAATACAGGTACCCGTGAGTAATTCACGAGAAATGTTTACGATATGTGGCATGGTATGTGCTAGATAAGAACAAGTACGAGTAAGTTATGGCAAAGTGCTTAAGACTTTGAGTAGTTATCTAATGCCATGGATTGATGCCATTATGGGCTTATTGTTGCTATTTATTTTCATGCAAACTTACTAAGCTTTATGCTTACCCCTCTCATTTCCTTTTTCCTTGTAGTATTGCCAAGATAACTCGAGGATCGTGGGACGTCAAAGTTTGGAAATCACACTATCGACATCTCTTTGATATAACAAAGTTAGACTTATTTTGAGTATGGCATGTATAGGACTTAGGTATTTTGTTATGTCATATTGATAGCCAAAGTGTTGGTTATTTATGTTATTAAAGTCATTTTGTAAATGGTCATTGGAATTAGGCCAATATGTAACATCCTAAAATTTGGGGTTTTGCATTTTGTACTATTTCATGCGTTAGGCTAGCTATGCTTGTTATTTGTGTATGTTTGGGGGTCTTGGGAAGGCTCGGGGTCGAGCCGGGGCTTTGGTGAAATTTTGGTTTTAGGGCACTTTGTGAGGGTGAGCTAGAGGAGGCAGGACTTAAGTATAAAAGTTGGTATATTGTTGACAAAAAGAAGCAGAGTGGCCTAGTGGAGTTGGCGTCACATGGGAAGCAAGGGAGGAAAGGTTCGAATCCCATCTGCTACATGATAGAGTTTATTTTTTTTTTTGTGCTCAAGGTGGGGGAGAGTTGGCATTCGGCTAGGACTCTACCAAGTGAAGATTTGAATCGGTCAACAAAGTCAAAATGGATGATGGGGACTGGATTGAGGAGAAAATTATGAGATTGAGGTGTGAAGGAGAGTTTGACTGAAAATAGGAAGTGCTTGGGAGGGGAGTTGTGTAATTTGGCTAAGAGGGGGAGTTGGGGAACAAAAATCAGTTTGGGTAGTAGAAGTGAGGAAACCGAAATCTCCTAGGGTGTGTGTGTCGAAATTCTCTGCTTGTGATTAAGTATTTTTGCGTTTTTAGTTTTGGCAACTCAAGCGTTTGGGGTCATTTCTTATCAACTCTTTCTTGCTAGTGCCGAAATACTCAAGCCTCTTTTCTTCATCTTTTCTTTTCTTCAATTTGGTGTTGGCCGAAACCTTTTTGCACCTATCTTCTCGTATACTCTCTTCTATTTGTTTTTCCTTAGCCATTGCTTTCTTTTGCGTTACCATAAGCCGAACCTCTTCAGTAATTCATCTTTTCTTCTCTGCGTGATTGATCACCTTTTCTCTTGATCAAATCTGGTAAGTATAAGTTCTTTCCCCTCCTTGCTTTTTCCCTTTTCTTTGGCTGAATGTGTAACCTTCTCCTTTTTCTTTTGTGCTTGTGTCTTTTTATCACATAAACTGAAACTCTATCTCTTATCACTCTCTCATTTCGCGTTCTCTTCTTGTAGTGCTTTAGTGGGGTGGCCGAATCTCACTCTCTCTTTCGACTCATCTGTAGGTCTTAGGTAACGCCGAATCTGTGGAAGTCCAGTTCGTCACTGATCAAGGTAGGAAGTTTCCCGTTGGTTTATTTTAATTTCTCTTTCCATTTACTCTGCTATAATTGGAACCACAACTGTGGCTGACCGTTTGTTTTAGGGATTAAACAACTCACTCTCCTCCACTCTTTGGTCTTTCGAAAGTGGTGGTAAGAGCCGAAACCCCCTTATTAGACTACCACCATTTTTTCATCGTGGTATCTTACTGACTGAGACTCTCTTCATGGAGGCGAGTGTTAGCCATTCTAAGGGAGTATAGATAAGAGATCCTAAGAGGAGTGGACTCGCAGCCTCTACTCCCAAGTTCAAACGAAGGAGGGTGTCAGCGGTTTGAGATTTCCCTTCGCGTTGTGGAAGGGAGTCGACATTCGGTGCGGATAGGCAAATCGTAGTTGTTCGCGATAGTGAGGGTAAGCGTTGTAAATCGTTTGATTTAGATGTGGATTAAGATCTCCCTTTTGTTAGTTAATTGTGTGATATGTTGGTATAGGTGACGGCGATCAGGAGGGTATAGTTCTCTATGTAATCAGGTGTGTAATCTCACACGTTAGCCATGTAGATTCGTAACACGCTGCAATGTTGGTAAAAATCGAATCATCGTTAATTGTATGATTAATAAACTGGAATAATGCATGAAATTGAACAACTCACTTAAGCAATCTCAGTTCTAAGACTAGCTAGAATCGGTGTTCGTAGGCCGATTTATCAAAATGCCCTTGTTGGGCCGATTTACCAAAATGCCCTTATTGGGTCTGTAGAAGGCCCAATTCGTCCGGGCCCATTAAACCAGACCCAAATGAATAAAAATAAAACCCAGGCCCAAAAGGCCCATACTTTTCAGAGTTTCTAGAAAATTTTAGGGTTTTGAAACCCTAAAATTTTTAGCCGCCGCAGCCCTCATGTGCACCTCGGCGCACCACCGGTCCTCCACTTCTGGTTGTCCCCTATACCTACGAAAGAAGACAAACAAGGACAGCAAGTAAACCACAACAGCAAATGAATTTTGTATTTTCATTCTATTGCTTATTCGATATAAAAGCCAACTAAGAACGATGTATAAAAGGACCTTTTTTTTCGATCAATAGAGCAGAAGAGAAAATTTCAATCAAAAAATAGTGACAAAAAATAACAGCAAGAAATCAAGTCAACAATCCAAAAAACACAACAAAATTAGAACAAAACTTTCGAAGGTATTTTTTTCTTTTTATTTTATTTTATTTTATTTTTCTTTTCTCTTGTTTGCAAATATATACATATATAAATATTTAAAGGATAAAAAAAAGAAAAAAATTACCTTTTCCAGCCACCGCGTGGAGCCCGCGGCGGCGTCAGACCGGAATTCCCACCGGCGCTCAGACTTGCAGAGAACAAGGGAGAGGGTCAGTATTTTTTTGGAGAAATAGAGAAGGGAAGTGAATATTTTTAACAAAAATCCTACTTTTATAGCAAATCGAAACGACGCCGTTTCAATGGGTGCCGAAATCCCCCAAAACGACATCGTTTTGGGGTTTCGACCCGCGACCCGACCCACTAGCCAGGGGATCCGCGTGTTTTGTTTGGAGGGGCTAATTACGTATTCAGCCCCTCAGCTATTTCATATTCTTGCAATCGGGTTTTCGGTTTCTTTAAAATTTGTCCTGGAAGTTTGTTTGATTTCTGATCTGGTCCCTTCATTGCTGCGCGTTTTGAAGGGAGGGGTTATTGCCCATTTTAGTCCCTCCCTTCTTTCGCGCATTTCGAATAGGCCCTCCCCTTTTTATCTTATTTCAAATTTACCCCAAATATTTCAATTTTTGTTCAATCTTAGCCATTTTTAATTATTTTAATTAAACTCGTTGCTTTTATTATATGCGTTATTATTGTTTATGCATTAGTGTTATTATTTCGTATTATCATTATTATTATTATTATTATTATTATTATTATTATTATTATTATTATTATATTGTCCACATTTTGTATTATTATTACTTTACTATTATTACTATACTAATTACTATTACTATTATTATTACTATATTATTATGTTATATATATTTTGTATCACTATTATTTTTATTATTATTACCATACTACTATTATTATTATTATTATTATTATTACCATTATTATTATTATATATATTATTACTATATATTATTATGTTGTATATATTTTGCATCATTATTATTATTATATTTACTATTATCTTTATAGCTACTAACATCTTTTAGTTTTTATTTATTGTTATTATTTTAATGTTATCTTTTTTTGTTTTTATTATTGCATCTTTTATTATCATGTGTTGTTAATTTCTCGTTTTTGTCATTTCATGTGGATCGACAATTTTAAATCGCAACCCGACGTTTCATTTTTTTAATTCATAAAAAAGAGGTTTCACAAAGATAATATTCATGCGTTTGGAAATCCAAAAGAATTGTGCTCAATCGTGCTGGGTGCGATTTTTTATGTTTGACCAAATAAATGGATATACTATCAAATTTTGCTCGTATTTTTAGATAAGGAGATATTTGCGAGTTCGAGAATTCAAAGAGATCGTGTCCAATCGTGCTGGGTGTGTTCTTTTTGTTTGACCAAATTAACGAATATCCTTTAAAATTTGAAATGTATGTGCTTGGAGAATTTTGGGGAAGATCCCGAATTTGAGGACTTAGATTGTCGTATCCAATCGTGCCGGATGTGAGACTCTATTCCTTCGAAACAAGGGAATCTCAATATTCAAACAAGTTATTTAAAATAAAAAATAATAATAATAATTTCAAAATCTTTTCAAACTTTTCGACATTAGGACATTGATTAATCAATTTGGTACCGATTTTGGGCGTTGCGAGGGTGCTAATCCTTCCTCGCACGTAATTGACTCCCGAAACCATTTTCTCGAATATTCGCAGACTAAAAGCACCATTTTAGTAAACCGAAATGTTTTATTAAAACAAAGGTGATCTGATTACACCAAATAAAAGGTCGGTGGCGACTCCCGTTTTATCCATTTCCAAAATTCCAAGTCCGATTCCCGGCCTCTTTCAAAAAAAATGGACGGTTTTGACAGCTTGGCGACTCCACTAGGGACTTAATAAGAGAGTCAGGCCGTAAAGTTGATTATTCTTTGTCCTTTTGTCGAAAATTTGGGAAATCATTTTGAAAAATCATGTTTCTTTTGATGCATTTGCTGGTACTATTATTGCAATAATGTCGAGTCTCATAGGATATCTCTACATTCACATTTGCATGACCGTCGTGGTCACACCCTTAAGTGGGAGCGAGAAGCTATGCCTTCACGAGGTTTTCACGTCCGCATGGGCTAGGGGACTGCTCCCAGGATACATCCGTACCTATGTTTTCGTGAGGTTTTCACCTCCGCATGGCCATAGGGAAATGTATCCCCCTGAGCTGAACTCAGTCCGTATGAGCCTATAATAGGCGAGGACCGAGGAATCTGCTGGTTTGGGTACCTTGACTTTATAACTGAAACACATATAGAGAGATTTAAAGGCCTACCCTAGATAGAGCCATATCAATCCTTAGTGGTTACCTAGATAGGGTTTTTGTTATTTGCTTTATGTTTTGTTTCATAATACCAACTTGTCTACTTTATTTTGGTGCATATCATCCCATGATTCATAGGATATCAATTCACGATTAGTTTCCATATTAAGAAAGCTCGTTATGGAAAACGAATTCCTTGATAAAGTGGAAGACAATGCAACCGTCCGCGTATGGTCAGAGCGAACGCAACTAGAAAAAGGGAACAGTTTAGTCGACGGGTATGTGTCAGAGCTATGGGACTTTACACGCATCATCACTACACAAAACGACTTCGGCGAGCTAAAGAAAATATGGAACCAGTGGGACGATAAGGCAAAACAGCTGTTCTATCACAATTATGGTGATCTACCCTACTTGTTCGACATTAAGGTAGATAAGCATCTATTCTGAGCCATGACTCAGTTTTGGAACCCTACTTACAGCTGTTTCACTTTTGGGAAAGTAGATCTAGTGCCTACCGTAGAAGAATATACAACCTTGCTTCACTGTCTGAGGGCCCAAGCTAACAAAATTTATTTTAAGGCCACCAATGCCCCTACCTTTGTAAAGAAGTTAATGAATATCACAGGGATGAATGAGCAGTGGGTCTCAGTCAGAATTCAGAAGAAAGGTGAGGGTAGATGCATACCTTGGGTAAGTTTGAAGGACCTGATCTTGACACACCCTGATGTAAAAAAGAAGATTGATGTCTTTGCCTTGTGTACTTATGGTTTAGTAATTTTTCCTAAGGCTCTAAGACATATAGATGAAGCAGTTACTGATCTATTCGATCGACTGGACAAAGGGGTCACGCCTGTGCCTGCAATCTTAGTCGAAACGTTCAGATCCTTAAATGCATATCGAAAAACGGGTGAAGGCAGGTTTATTGGATGTGCGCAGCTATTGTTGGCATGGTTCCACAGCCATTTCTAGAAGATAGAAAAGGTGTCTTGTCATGTGTTCTTTGAGAATTATTTTCCATTGAAGAAGATAGTAGCTACACCAAGAAAAGAAAACATATCCGAAGAAAGCTGGATGACACTCCTTCAGAATCTTCAAGAAGAAGACATCGAGTGGAAAGCTCATTGGATGATTCCTAATGAAATCCTTTATCGATGTGGAAATTTTGAATGGGTTCCTTTGCTCGGAATTTGGGGAGCTGTTGGGTATGCTCATTTGCTCGTACTGAGGCAATATGGGTCGAGATAATTTGTACCAAAAACAAGTGGACTAGCCCAATGTGAATTTGCGTATAGTGGGGAAAGCTATAAGAAAAGGGCCAAAGAGATATCTAGCGCTTGGAATCAAGTTCATAGAATGAAAAGATTATTCGCGGGACCAATGACGACTCCAGAATATGATGGATGGAGGACTAGAAGAGTTAACGATAACATCCCCGAATAGAGCGTAGAGGGTTCCCGATCTAGAGAGGAATGCTTACGAGTGATACCATCAGAGTTAGAAATCATAAAGCAAGACTTTGAGAGACAGAATCTGGAGCTCGGAAAGAAGATAGAAAAGCTAGAAGAAGAAAAGATGTACTTAAAGCTAGATGTGGATGTTCAGAAGTCAGAAACAGAAAAAGTAAAAAAGGAAAAGAGAAAAGTCGAGAAAGATCGAGATAGCTTGAAGACCGAATACAAGAGGATGCGTCTATCAATGAAGAATGGTAGATTGGGAAAGACCACTGAACAATGGCGACAAGAAGTCCAAGACAGAAAGGCTAGAGCTGATTATTGGGAAAGAAAATTTCGAGAAATACGAATGCAAGAAGAAGCCTTAAAGAAAGACTTGACAGAAAGCCTGAATGAGAGGATAGAATTAAAAGACAGAATAACTGAACTTGGGAGGACACTCCATCACTGTCAAAGCCGTAATATCGCGATCGAGTTAAGGTCAAGCCTAAACAGGATCGAGGAGATGAAGAGTAGGGTTGAGGAGTTAGAAGTAGCATTATAAGGTTATAAACTATGGATAGAACTTCTTGAGGCAAAGGAAGAGCGTGGAGAAGAAGAAATTCGCCATTCTCATAATCAAATTAGAAGTCAAAATTACCTTATGAGTGAGGCCATAGTTCAGATCAGAGAGGTAGCCGATTACCTGCAAACTCTAGCAGCGCAGGCCAATGTACTAAGTGTGAAATATGAGCTGCAGCCTTATCATAATCAAGAGCTAATCTCTTTGCTTAATAGAGTCAAAACTCTAGGCCTTAGGGCAAAAGCGTATTTGTAGTCCAATTTATATAAAGGGTTTTGTTTTCTAATAAAGCTTTTCGAAATGAAACTGAATCTGAATTGGTACTTCTTTGCTTGCATTCATTCCATGCATTAGCATCGCATGCATTTACATCATGTCACATGCATGGAAAGAGTCTAATACACTCAAATCATAACAGTAGGGAAGAGAGAAAAAGGAAAGAGAATCTGGAAGCTGAACATCCGTATGGCACCCGCACAAAAACAAAGAAGATGGATCAGAGACTAGAGCAATTCCAAAAAGAGGTGCAGGACTAGGTGCAAGCACAGGTGCAAGAGCAGCTAGCCAAGATCCAGCAAGACATGATGGAGTCCCAGAGGGACATGAGGTCTCAGATAACTCAAATGACCCAACTGTTGAACGGATTTATGGAGAGAGGAAAAGTCCCCATGGCTATTACTGGAGGGGAGAATAAAGATATTCCCTCAGGATCTACCCTGCCGCAAGTCCCTTCACAGCACGAAGAATATCCCTGGAGGCCATCCGTCACAATTAGGCCTCAATAAGGGCAAGCTAACATTGGGTCCCCCATGAATTTCCAAGTGGGCTCAGGATCCAACCCGGGAGATGACCCTGTTAACCCTATGGTACCAGATTTTGATGAAATGGAGAAAGAAAGAATGAAGGCTGAACCCTCAAGGCAGATGGAAGATCACTACAGATGGTTGGAGGAGAGAGTCAAAGCGATAAAAAAAACTGAAACTCGTTACGGAATTGATATCAAAGAGCTAGGTTCGGTCCCAATTTTAGTACTCCCACCAAATTTCAAGACTCCAAAGTTTGAAAAATACAACGAGACTAGCTGCCCTGAAGCACACCTGAAGATGTTCGGTCGATGAATGGCGGGACACGCCAATAATGAAAAATTATTGATTCACTGCTTTCAGGATAGTCTGGTTGGGTCTGCGGCCAAATGGTACGATCGGCTCAGTAGTACCCAAATCAAAACATGGAAGGACCTAGCCCAGGCCTTCATGAAACATTACGGCCACATAACATACATAGCTCCCGACAGAGTCACCCTCTAAACTATGGAGAAAAGGCCAAGCGAAAGCTTCAGGCAGTATGCTCAACGATGGAGAGAGGTAGCCACGCAGGTTCAGCCGCCTCTTTTAGAGGAAGAAACAGCCACACTCTTCATCCATACTTTGAAAGCTCCTTTCATCAATCACATGTTGGGGAGTTCTATGACAGACTTTTTAGAAATTGTGAGGTGTGGAGAAAGGATAGAACACGCGGTTAGGTGTGGCAAGATAGAAGCAGGGGAAGGTTCCAGAAAGACGGCCCTGAAGAAAAGAGAGGGTGACGTAAATAACGTAAGTACCCATGACAAGTCAGTCACCCTAAATCAACCCAGTACCGTAATTACTGACCGTCTAAGCTCACACTCCAATACAAAACCGAATGGGGAGAAACTCCAGTTCACTCCGATCTACATGACATACAAGCAACTGTACCAAAAATTGTACGACACACATGTTGTCACCCCCATTACTTACAGCCTCTCCAACCTTCATACCCTAAATGGTATGATGCAAATGCACAATGCGAATACCATGAGGGGATTGTTGGACATTCAATAGAAAATTGTCTCGCCTTCAAGAAGTTGGTAGAAAAACTCATTCAAATGGGTGTTGTGAAAGTTAACGATACAGAACACCCGCTACCCAATCACGCTAATAACAGGGTGAACATGATGGGGGAGAAAGTAGGAAAAAGAGTGAAAATGAACGTTGAGGAGATAAAAACCCCGCTAAGATGGGTTTGGAAGCAAATGATAAACAGAAGCTTAATCACGCAACAGCCGAGAGAAGAGCTTGAAGGAGCAGAAAGATATTGCGAGTTTCATGCCGAAACGGGTCATAATATTCAAGAATGCCTCAAGTTCAGGGCTATCATTCAAAATCTCATGGATAACAAAGAAGTGGAATTCTACGAAGAGATTGGAGAACCAGAAGAAGGAGAAGTCCACACGTCAGAAAAAGGATCATCTAGGAGAATCTATGGGGGCAACCGCCCTGTGGTGATTATATCACGACCTAGAACGGTTGAAATCACGCCAAAAGGAGAGGTCCACACATCGAAAGAAGGATTATCTAGGAGAATTTATGGGGGCAGCCGCCCTGCGGTGATCATATCACGACCAAGAATGGTTGATACTGGAGTATCAATCACGCCGAAGGTCAGAATTCAAAAGCCCGTAGCTTCCCCTTATAGGGACAATAAAAAGGTCCCGTGGAGTTACGATTGTAAGGTAGTAACCTCGGGAAAAGAGAATCCAGTTAATGCTATGGAGAAAGACTAAGATGAGGGCTTTTTCACACGTAGTGGAAGGCATTATACCCCGAACACAAGGGCCGAACTGGTTAAAGGGAAATCCATGATAACCGAGCAAAATGAAGAAGGGACGATGAGACCCGAAACACTTGTCAACGAGCTTGTGACAGAGAATGAGGCTAAGGAGTTCTTAAAATTCCTTAAGCACAGCGAGTACAGTGTTGTGGAGCAACTACACAAATGGCCAGCTCGCATATCGGTACTAGCCTTACTCATGAGCTCAGAAACTCATCGAAACGCGTTGATAAAGGTATTAAATGAAACATACGTAACAGACAATATATCTGTCAGCAAACTGGACCGTCTAGCTGGGAATCTAAGTGCCGACAACTTCATTTTCTTCAACGATGATGAGATACCTCTGGGGGGTATGGGATCCACCAAGGCCCTACACATAACTGCACACTGCAAAGGGTATATATTGCCCGGGGTGTTGGTCGATAACGGGTCGGCCCTGAATGTATTACCTCAATCCACATTGAACAGGTTGCCTGTAGATATTTCCCATATGAAAACATGCCATAATGTTGTGAGAGCATTCGATGGTACGGAAAGAAGAGTCATGGGGAGAATCGATATACCCCTTCGGATTGGCTCAAATACCTACGAGGTGGATTTCTTAGTGATGGACATCAAACCTTCCTACAATTGCCTGTTAGGAAGACCCTGGATCCATTCAGCTGGGGCAGTACCGTCATCACTGCACCAGAAGTTGAAGTTAGTAACGGAAGAAAGGTTGATCACAATCAACGCTGAAGAGGATATCATAGCATCCGTTACTAGTGACGCTCCATAGATTGGGATAGACGAAGAAGCGATGGAATGTTCTTTCCGATCATTGGAATTTATCAACGCAACTTTCATTGCCGAGGGCAGCAAGATCCCCGTACCCAGGATATCCGAGTCTATGAAGATGTGTCTCCAGATGACAGTTGGGAAGGGAGCCTTATAGGGGAAAGGGCTCGGAAAGTACCTTCAAGGAAGGACTGAACTGCCAATGCAACGAGAAAAATGAAACCACTTCGGCTTAGGATTCAAGCCAAATGCAGAACAAATGAGGAGAAAGGAAGAAAAGAGAAGGGGAAGAAGAAGTGCGCGCCTAGGCGAAGAAGAGATCAAATGGGAACCAATGACCTTTCCTCATTTATCCAGAACATTTGTCTTAGGGGGAATCATATACCCTGATCAAGGCGTAGCAATAGGAGAAGAAACCGAAGAAAGGTTGGGAAACTTGAGCATCAACGCTGTATCCGAGGAAAGGGCTGAAGAAAGAGATTTAGGATTCGCCCTTGTGCTCCTGGAAGTGTTCTAAACAATTGGACCATGGAAGAGATTCTTGTAGCTTTTAGAATCAATTCAGAGTAATGTTCGGGACACACTCATTGCTCCGAACCTAGGAGCAATGAGAAACCCTTTGTTGAATAGGCATATGTCGAAGCATCTTTATTTCAATAAAATGCATCTTTCGAGCAAATTTTTTTTCACTCTTTACATTCCATTCATAATCATTCACACAAATGGTCATTCTTAGATTATTTTGTTTTTGCATTTTTCTGTCCTTTCCAACAGGTCCCCAGACATCAATGGCATGAGTGACACTGCTATTAACTTAGAATCTTCTTTTGAACAAGATATGGGTATGGAGGATTCCCAAGATTTTGAAGATGACCGAGACAGTAGCATATCTCTTGAATTGTTAAGAATGGTAGAGCAAGAGGAGAAACAAATCTTGCCCCACAAAGAGTCAGTAGAAATTGTGAGCTTGGGAGAAGGGAAAGAGTTGAAAATCGGGGCTAACATCGCTGCGGAGACAAAGCAAGACCTCATCAAGTTACTCCAAGAATTTAAGGACGTCTTCGCTTGGTCATACCAGGACATGCCCGGATTGGACACAGATATAGTGGTACACCGCCTCCCCATAAAGGAGAAATGTAGACCCGTTCAACAAAAGCTTCGAAGAATAAGGCCTGATATTTTGTTAAAGATAAAAGAAGAAGTCGAAGCGAGCCTCGATGCTTTGGTTTTTGCAAGTGGTCAAATACTAAATGGGTAGCAAACATAGTGCTGCTCCTAAGAAAGATGGAAAGGTATGAATGTGTGTGGACTATAGGGATTTGAACAAGGCTAGCCCAAAAGATAACTTTCCGTTACCTCACATCGATACTTTAGTAGATCACACGGCTGGTTATTCACTTTTCTCCTTTATAGACGGCTTCTCTGGGTACAACCAGATTAAGATGCACCCTGAGGATATGGGGAAAACCACATTCGTGACCATGTGGGGAACATTCTGCTATAAGGTAATGCCGTTTGGACTAAAAAATGCAGGGACAACGTATCAAAGAGCCATGGTTACCCTCTTCCATGACATGATGCACAAGGAGATTGAAGTTTATGTAGATGACATGATTGTAAAGTCCAGGACTGAGAAAGAGCATGTACAGGTCTTGAGGAAACTATTCCTAAGGTTGAGAAAATTTCAACTGAAACTCAATCTAGCAAAATGTACCTTTGGGGCTAGGTCGGGGAAGTTGTTAGGATTTGTAGTCAGTGAAAAAGGAATTGAGTTGGATCCAGATAAAGTAAAAGCTATACAGGAGTTATCTCCACCATGTACCCAAAAGGAAGTTTGAGGTTTCCTAGGGAGATTAAACTATATCGCTCGGTTCATTGCACAATTAACGGAGAAATGTGACCCTATATTCCGTCTTCTTAGGAAACACAACTCAGGTGAATGGAATGAGAAGTGCCAGAGAGCTTTCGATAAGATCAAGCATTACTTGTCTGAACCCCCAGTACTAATGCCACCTTGCCCAGATAGGCCCCTGATATTGTATTTGTCAGTATTTGAAAATTCTATTTGATGCGTGCTAGGCAAACATGATGAGTTAGGAAGAAAGGAAAGAGCGATATACTATCTCAGTAAGAAGTTTACAGAATGCGAGACAAGATATTCGCTAATTGAGAAACTGTGTTGCGCTTTGATTTGGATGACCCGGAGACTGAGACAGTACATGCTATATCACACCACTTGGCTTATCTCAAAGCTAGACCCTTTCAAGTACATGATGGAATCGACTGCGCTAAATGGAAGAATGGCCCGATGGCAGATTCTACTTTCTGAGTTCGATATAGTCTACATAAACCAGAAAGCTGTAAAAGGAAGTGCAATAGCAGACTTTCTAGCCAGCAGAGCTTTAGAAGATTACGAACCATTGGACTTCGATTTTCCAAATGAAGACCTGATGTACGTGGCAATCACTGAAGATGTCCAAAATGAGGGCCTTCCTTGGAAACTAAACTTTGACGGAGCTTCAAACGCGGTAGGAAATGGCATTGGGGCAGTCCTAGTATCCCCAGATGGAGATCACTATCCTCTCACTAGTAAATTAGATTTTGATTGCACGAACAACATGGCTGAATACGAAGCCTACATCCTGGGTATTCGTGCAGCCATTGAGCGCAAAATTAAAATATTGGAGGTATACGGTGACTCTGCACTAATAATCTATCAACTGAAAGGTGAATGGGAAACGAGAGATCCCAAGCTAATCAGTTATCGAAGGCTAGTCTCTGATTTAATCAAGGAGTTTGACAACGTCGCTTTCTGTACCTCCCACGAGAGGAGAACCAGATGGCCGACGCCCTGGCTACCTTAGCTGCTATGATCAAAGTGAACAAGCAAGATGAGGTGAAACCTATCCAAATAAGCATTTATAAGGCTCCAGCACATTGCTACAACATCAGCGAAGAAGAAGAAAAAGATGATCACCCTTGGTATCACGATATATTACAATACGTGAAGAATCGTGAATACCCCGACCAAGCAACTGAGAATGATAAGAGGACATTGAGAAGACTGGCTAGCGATTATGTCTTGGATGGGAAAATCCTATATAGGAGAAGGAAGGATCAGGTCCTTCTGAGATGCGTGGATGCTGTTGAAGCCAAGAGAATCCTTGAAGAAGTTCATGAGGGTGTCTGTGGAACACACGCTAATGGTTTTACAATGGCAAGACAGATCATGAGATTTGGGTATTATTGGTCTTCTATGGAAGGAGACTGCATCAGCTATGCCAGAAAATGCCATAAATGTCAAATTTATGGGGATAAAATGCACGTACCCCCTTCACCTCTCCATGTCATGACCTCCCCGTGGCCTTTCTCTATTTGGGGAATGGACATCATTGGGTCGATCTCACCAAAAGCTTCGAATGAGCATCGATTTATCTTTGTGGTAATCGACTACTTCACCAAGTGGGTAGAAGGCACTTCGTATGCGAATGTCACGAAATCAGCAGTCAGCAAGTTCTTAAAGAAAAAAATCATATGCCGATATGGAATGCCTGAAAGGATCATATCTGACAAATACACTGAACTTGAATAACAGTACGATAGCAGAGGTCTGCAGCCAATTTAAGATCAAACACCATAACTCGTCACTGTATCGTCCAAAAATGAATGGAGCAGTCGAGGCAGCTAACAAGAATATCAAGAAAATTGTAGGGAAAATGACTGAGACTTATAGAGATTGGCACGAGAAGCTACCATTCGCTCTTTACGCTTATCGAACATCGGTCAGAACCTCTACTGGGGCAACTCCTTTCTCTTTGGTTGATGGGATGGAAGCGGTACTTCCAATCGAAGTTGAGATCGCTTCCCTTCGGGTCTTGTCTGAACTAAAGTTGGATGAAGCAGAATGGACTCAATCCCAATATGATCAACTGAACCTAATCGAGGAAAAGAGGTTAAGAGCCCTCTGTCATGGAAAAATGTATCAAAAGCGAATGATACGGGCTTATAACAAAAAAGTTCCCCCTAGAGAATTTTATGAAGGAGACATTGTCCTGAAAAAGATCCTTCCCATGCAAAAGGACTTTAAAGGAAAATGGATGCCAAATTGGGAAGGACCTTATGTAGTAAAGAAGGCCTTTTCTGATGGAGCTCTAATTTTGACAGAGATGGATGGCAAAAGTTTACCGAATCATGTAAACTCAGATTCAGTCAAGAAATACTTCGCTTAAAAAAAATACTGAAGAGGCCAAAGTGAAAACCTGCAATGGGCACTTTGTGATCAAATGGGTTTTGAATTGAAAACCCAAGAATGGGCGATTCAAATTTTTTGTGAAGGAGAGGTATGTAACGGTCTTGCTGCAACCTGAATTAACAAGAGGAAGAGACATCGTGTCTTGGGGCATCAATAAAGTCTTCTAAAGTCTGCCAGACACCTATCAAGTACAAAAGGGATCCTCGAGAAAATTTGTGCAGAAAAGCTCATACTATGATATCTGGACACTTATTTTTCTTCATTTCATATTTTAGCAAACTTACCTTGTCAAAACCTGATCTTTTGCTCAATTTAAACTTTACTCTCAATATCCATTGTGATGATATTCTTCAAACTCTTTTCATTAAAATAATGATTAATGGACCATTAATGTTCAAATTAAAGGAGTTTCGCATATTACTCTGAAAACTTCTAATTTTTACAAGAACCTGAAGTGAGGCCAATATTTAGAACTAACCAGGTTAAGGGATAATTGAGGTTTGAAATGGTGACCCCCAAAGATGCCAACTGAACGAGAAGGCAGGGTGATACGCTATGAAAGAATCATTCTCATGCATTCATCATTCATATTGACATTCTACATTCATGCAAATGTCATCCATCATGCATCTAGTAAGGAGCATTTGAGTCATTCCAAGTCATAGCATCCTCATCATTTATTTAAGCATAAGCACATTCTACAGGACAGTGTAGCAAATTTAGATCTTGTTCCCTCGAGATGGGAGCGGAGCAGGCTAAAGATTGAAGTCTTTCGAAAGATAGTATGGAAGCAAATTGAAAACGTCAAATTTCGTTCCTTAGAGATGATAGTGGAGCAAACTGAAGATTAAAGTCTTTCTAAAGATAGTAAAGAAGCAAACTAAAAATTTTAGATTTTTCCACTGACCAGCAGTGGAAGAGTTTGAAGATTATCCTATTGCCATCGAACAGTGGCGGAATGGGTTAAAGATTTTCCTATTGCCATTGAACATCGGTGGAATGGGTTGAAGATTACCCTATTGCCATCGAACAGCAGTGGAATAGGTTGAAGATTGTCCTGTTGCCATCGAGCAGTGGTGGAACGGGTTGAAGACTAGTCCTATTGCCACTGACCAGTAGTGGAATAAGTTAAAAATTGTCCTATTGCCACTGACCAACGGTGGAATAGGTTGAAGATGGTCCTATTGCCACCGACCAGCGGTGGAAAAGGTTGAAGATTGTCCTATTGTCATCGACCAGCGATAGAATAGGCTAAAGATCGCAAATCTCTTTGAAGATATAATGAACAATAAAACGAATTGAGGCTACGGGCCCTATCCCTCAGAAATTACACTGGAGTAGAGCAAAGCAACAAGTTACAGAGGAGTTTGAAGCTACCTGGCAAAGAAAGGCACCAAAGGAAACAACACACAGTGGATCCCGACAAATTTGGGCCTTCTTTATGTCTTTACTCTGTTCTCGTTGCACGACAACGAGCAAAGAGGGGCAGCTGTAGAAGGCCCAATTCGTCCGGGCCCATTAAACCAGACCCAAATGAATAAAAATAAAACCCAGGCCCAAAAGGCCCATACTTTTTAGAGTTCCTAAAAAAATTTTAGGGTTTTGAAACCCTAAAATTTTCAGCCCCCGCAGCCCCCATGTGCACCTCGGCGCACCACCACTCCTCCACTTTTGGTTGTCCCCTATACCTGCGAAAGAAGACAAACAAGGATAGCAAGTAAACCACAACAGCAAATGAATTTTGTATTTTCATTCTATTGCTTATTCGGCTATAAAAGCCAACTAAGAACGATGTATAAAAGGACCTTTTTTTTTTCGATCAATAGAACAAAAGAGAAAATTTCAATCAAAAAATAGTGACAAAAAATAACAGCAAGAAATCAAGTCAACAATCCAAAAAACACAACAAAATCAGAACAAAACTTTCGAAGGTATTTTTTTCTTTTTATTTTATTTTATTTTATTTTTATTTTCTCTCGTTCGCAAATATATACATATATAAATATTTAAAGGATAAAAAAAGAAAAAAATTACCTTTTCCGCCATCACAGCGTGCAAGGGTTGGCCAGCGCGTGAGCCCGCATGCGCATCGACCTGGAATTCCACACCGCTCGGACACTGCGAGAGAACAAGGGAGAGGGTCAGTATTTTTTTGGAGAAATAGAGAAGGGAAGTGAAAATTTTTAACAAAAATCCTGCTTTTATAGCAAATCGAAACGACGCCGTTTCAATGGGTGCCGAAATCCCCCAAAACGACATCGTTTTGGGGTTTTGACCCGCGACCCGACCCACTAGCCAGGGGATCCGCGTGTTTTGTTTGGAGGGGCTAATTGCGTATTCAGCCCCTCAGCTATTTCATATTCTTGCAATCGGGTTTTCGGTTTCTTTAAAATTTGTCCTGAAAGTTTGTTTGATTTCTGATCTGGTCCCTTCATTGCTGCGTGTTTTGAAGGGAGGGGTTATTGCCCATTTTAGTCCCTCCCTTCTTTCGCGCATTTCGAATAGGCCCTCCCCTTTTTATCTTATTTCAAATTTACCCCAAATATTTCGATTTTTGTTCAATCTTAGCCATTTTTAATTATTTTAATTAAACTCGTTGCTTTTATTATATGCGTTATTATTGTTTATGCATTAGTGTTATTATTTCGTATTATCATTTTTATTATTATTATTATTATTATTATTATTATTATTATTATTATGTTTATGTTTATGTTTACTATTATTATTATTATATTGTCCACATTTTGTATTATTATTACTTTACTATTATTACTATACTAATTACTATTACTATTATTATTACTATATTATTATGTTATATATATTTTGTATCACTATTATTTTTATTATTATTACCATACTACTATTATTATTACCATTATTATTATTATTATTATATTTATTATTACTATATATTATTATGTTGTATATATTTTGCATCATTATTATTATTATATTTACTATTATCTCTATAGCTACTAACATCTTTTAGTTTTTATTTATTGTTATTATTTTAATGTTATCTTTTTTTGTTTTTATTATTGCATCTTTTATTATCATGTGTTGTTAATTTCTCGTTTTCGTCATTTCATGTGGATCGACAATTTTAAATCGCAACCCGACGTTTCATTTTTTTAATTCATAAAAAAAGGGGTTTCACAAAGGTAATATTCATGCGTTTGGAAATTCAAAAGAATTGTGCTCAATCGTGCTGGGTGCGATTTTTTATGTTTGACCAAATAAATGGATATATTATCAAATTTTGCTCGTATTTTTAAATAAGGAGATATTCGTGAGTTCGGGAATTCAAAGAGATCGTGTCCAATCGTGCTGGGTGTGTTCTTTTTGTTTGACCAAATTAACGAATATCCTTTCAAATTTGACATGTATGTGCTTGGAGAATTTTGGGGAAGATCCCGAATTTGAGGACTTAGATTATCATATCCAATCGTGCTGGATGTGAGACTCTATTCCTTCGAAACAAGGGAATCTCAATATTCAAACAAGTTATTTAAAATAAAAAATAATAATAATAATTTCAAAATCATTTCAAACTTTTCGACATTAGGACATTGATTAATCAATTTTGGTACCGATTTTGGGCGTTGCGAGGGTGCTAATCCTTCCTCGCACGTAATTGACTCCTGAACCCATTTTCTCGAATATTCGCAGACTATAAGCACCGTTTTAGTAAACCAAAATGTTTTATTAAAACAAAGGTGATCTGATCACACCTAATAAAAGGTCGGTGGCGACTCCCGTTTTATCCATTTCCAAAATTCCAAGTCTGATTCCCGGCCTCTTTCAAAAAAAAGGGACGGTTTCGACTGGGTCGATTTACTAAAATGCCCTTACCGGGCCGATTTCCGAAAATGCCCTCATTGGGCCGATTGTGTGTTATATTTCACTTTGATATATCGATGTGTATGTTGCATGCTGTCATGTTGCATAGGGCGGGATTTTGAATGAAGAGCAGTGTAGCCTGGTGGCTTAACCACAATGTATATATGTATTTGTAATTATGACTCCGGTGGCCCAGCCACAAACGTACTATGTTTAGCAGCTTGACTACATTATTCGTGTGAGCGGCAGGGTGGGTTGACTTGATCCCCACGGGTGTGATTGACTGGTCGGAGGTGTGATGGATGGATGGGTTGGGTTGCATTAATTCATTTGCACTATTATGTTTAATGGGCTTAGGCCTAAAATGATGTTATATGGGCTCGGGCCTAGTTGGTGATGATAAGGGGATTACATACTGAGTTCTTGTAACTCACCCCTCTCTCTTTAACCTCGCAGGTAATGTTCAGCAGTAAGGTCTTGGAGCCGTGGATGACTCGCTGGAGGCCATACTTTAGGAACATCGCTTGAGAACCTTAGTAAATTTCTTTTCCGCTTATTTCCAAGATTATTTCTATTATTATGTGGGTTAATATTTTGTAATAAGGCCTCTGGTTAAGCCTTCTTTTAAGTTTTCGTTAATAACTATTGATTTCATAATTACGGAATTTTCTTAAAGCATGATAAAACGTTTTTCCCAAAACATCACATTCCCGCAAACACTTTAGTTTGATTTTCACAACGAAACCGTCTTAATCTTAAAACCTTAATAACTTTAAAGAGAGAGGACATCAAATAAATCGAGTTTTTAATAACAAGCATCGAAACTCGAATGGTT